>CM034537.1:63997100-64559185 GCA_020002185.1 Paraescarpia echinospica
TATTGTGAACCAGGTCATGGCAGAGGCAGTGTGTATTGTGAACAATGACGGAGGCAGTTGTGTGTATTGTGAACCAGGTCATGGCAGAGGCAGTGTGTATTGTGAACAATGACGGAGGCAGTTGTGTGTATTGTGAACCAGGTCATGAAGGAGGCAATGTGTGTATATTGTGAAACATGTCATGGCAGAGACAGTGTGCATTGTAAACCAGGTCATGAAGGAGGCAGTGTGTATTGTGAACTAGGTCATGAATGAGGCAGTGTGTGTATTATGAACCAAGTCATGAAGGAGGCAGTGCATGTATTTTGCACTAAATCTCGCCATAATTCCTGTTCTCCTGGCTCTTACTGCCTTCACTATTGCCGATGTACTAGATGAGCCACATTAGAGATCAGACTGACATTAAATCCTTCTACTCCTATATTACCATCAAACGTCAAGACTATCGGCTCTGAGTCAAGTTGAGTGATTTTATTGCACCCTGAATATCAAGTGCTATTTCAAGTCTCAACACTCAAGTGTTTGTTCCAGTGTCATCCTTTCCCAGTGTAGTATGGTACATTTTGTGAACAACACAAAGTAGAATATCAGAGTCACAATATTTTTGTCTTCATTTTTGCAATGTAAAAATGAGAAAATGTGTGAACTTTGATGGCGTATATATGTTTAAGCAAGCACAATAGTACTGAAACATGTGCCTTGTAATTGTCTATGTTCCATTAAGCAGACAATGTAGTGCCAGGTATTGTGGCTCAGTTTTCCAGTGTGTGTTTGTAGATGGCACACACCACACACACATGGACGATGGGTGATCAGGCTGCGAAATAAGGCCGGTCCGATCGTCCCGGACGAGTAGTTTCAGTGACCGGACTAGTCCATGTTTAGAGGAGTAGTCCTAGTTGTGATCATGTGAATTAATTTACACTGTGTATACGCTAGTTGGGTGTTGTGTTGGAATAAAACAAAATAAGACAATAAGGTAGCATTTTATCATAGCTAAATATTCCCTACGACCGTCAAATAGGAAAATTTGCTGAACGCAGAGAATGTAAATGGCAGCTGTTTACATCCGGTTAGGATAGTAGTGCCACCTAGCAACCATGAGTGATGAGCGACATGGACAAACATACATCCGCCGGTTACAGATATAGTTACGTGCTATCCCATCGTAGTTGCGTTATTACCGCATCGGGATCTTAACAAGTTACCAAATGCCAGCAATGTTACTGATTGTTCAGTCGTTGGCTTCAGGAAAGGAAATGCTAATGCTCAGGCTTCAAGTTCTGCAGACATCGCCTTGTCCACCACTGCCGTTTCCTGTCCCTAATTAAACTAGTCGTTTTCTTCTGACGAGTTTGCAATTGGATCTACGAAATCACATGTACCGGCATTTGTTTCTATTAATGACACAGTTAATTGAACATTTAATTGAAATGAGAAATGGCTTGTTTTCTTGATGAAATAAAGCCACTTTTAGTTTTATCATGTGCCACAACTGTCACATATATATGATACAACAGTATGGTGGCACCTGGCACAGTTATTTTTAAGGACTAGTAAAATAATATCATGACTGGTTGTTTCTGAGTCAGCCAGTCCAACAGACTAAAGCTAAAGTCATCCTGCACCCTGGGTGATGTATAGTGTTTGATCAGCACCCACTGTGTGTCTGTGGTGATTATGCAACATTGGGTAGTGCCAGTGTGTTTTGTATGAGTGTGTGTTTAGCAGCAAATTGCTGATCAAATTTGTTTGACCATCTGTCTGGTTGTCTGTGTGTCCATCTGTATGTCCAGAGAGGTGTCAATATTAGACAGACGGTTGACCTTTATGTCGTCATTTCAGCCTACACATTTTATCTTTAGTATTTATAAAACAATTTAGTAATTTGTGATTAAAACCCCCATTGTAAATTTGTCATTGTAAAAATGGTGCAATGACAGTGTGCTGCAAGATATATTTCTGCTGTTATATTTGGCTTTTTCTACAGCTAGATGCATGAAAAATGGTGCAATTGATTAGATTTACTTTTTAAAGTCTCTATGTAATTGGATGACAGTTGAGAGTTAGGAATATCGTTTCCATATCATAAAGAAAGATGATTAAATATTTCCCAGATGACTAGCTTAGTTTTTCTGGTCATTCATCCTTTGCTGTTATTTAATTGCCAGATGGTGTGTGCAGTTTTATCGTTCTAGACATTGGTTAATATAACGATACTTCACATTACATGAACATGTTCTTTTTATTTCATTAGATAATATTTGTATAATTAAAACTGGGCCTCTACAATTCGATTTTCTGTAATTATTTAGGAAAAAATTTTACCTATATACTATCCACTGTAGCATTCGATTTCTTTGAAAACATTTTTATTTAGTTTTGGTGAAATCATTGGACAGAGTATGAAATTATTTTCAATTGAATCCCAGTCAAACTTTAGTGAATATAGCTCCAGAATATGGTCCAGCTCTATGCTATTGACACTTTTGCAAGTTACCAGATCTTAATGATTGGAGTGAATTCAACGATTTCAAAAAAAATGTGCACTTTTTAAAACCAACTCTGCATTACTGAAACTACACGCACACTACATATCTTATAATGAACCTTGGCCAAATGAGCTGTGGATGTACTTAGTGAGACTGTAAAGAGCTGTGTTGTTTGTTTGTAGAGAGAAGGTACACATTGAGGTACAGAGGGTGGAGAGGGTGGCCGGGGTACCAACTGCCCCCACTACGACTGCCGCCACCCCCGTCCAACACCCCAATGTCGTTCAGATCACTGAACCTGACCACATGGCGGAGGTCGTTGAAGGTCAACTTTTCGAGAGCATCGTGCACCTGCGTGCCAACGGTCACGCGTGTAACTTCCACATAGCCAGTCCAGGCGTGCCCTTCATCATCAACCAGAAAGGTAAATAAATACCTGCAGGTTCATCAACTTGTATATTGTCCAGTTAGGCCTACCAGAATAACATATGTATTTCCAGGTCCTGACTGATCCTGTTAAATGTTGCTGACCGGAAAAGTGTTTATGACATGATAAGGAAAATACAGTGGAACCTCACAACCAAGGAAGTCCTTGGGACTGGACAATAATGAGGTGACTGGGAGACTAATTTCCTATACGGACTGTTACAAAATTATTTGGGACTATCCTAGAGTGACCTTAATTGTGAGGTGGCTGTATTACAGAGAAGTTCAACTGTACAGCATTTATCTGCGATCCTGTGTAAATCCTAGCATGAAGAAAAACATGAATCTTTGGTTTCAACAATCTTTGCCACCCAAGCAAATCTGTATAGGCCTACAATAGCAATCAAAATACCAGAATGTTTTCTCATGTTGGTCTGAAGCAGTCATAGGTGACATCATTGCATTGATGAGAAAAATACCCATACCTATCCCAAAATATTCCCCAAGAGAAAATAATCAAAGAAAATCTGTCCTACCTGCCTGTCCTAAGGTCAGAGAGCAGGAAGCAGGAAACAGAAGTTACTCTGAAAGACTTTATTCCCAGAACTATGAGGTCAGTGTCGTCACAGTTTGTAGACTATCACACCTGCCAATTCTAATGAACATGATGGAAATATATTCTCAGAACACATCCGCAACAGAGCCTCAGAAAACATGAAGATATTTTGACCAGTCAGAAGTAATTATGGCATGTTGAGGAAGTAACACAACGTGTAAAAACAATATTATGTTGTGCTGCTTATTTCTTTCATAGAGAATCCTGTTTATTGTTGTTTTATCTGTAAAGCAGTTGTTCACCAACAGAGAGTATGTTGTCGTGTGCTATGATTATTGTTTATTATATATTGTTTTATTCACGAAAATACAGAAGTGGGCATCTGATATGGGTACCTCAATAGTTGCAGGCTTTGGTGTTTGAATACAGTAGGCTCATTAACTATTGCTGTGTGTCACCTAATACGAGTGTTATTTGTCTGCAATGTGCCAGCTCCACTTTTCACTTGTGTTTCTTCATATTGATTTCAGCCAGTTGTTTTTCTGCACAGCTGTTATTTAAAGGTTATTTTTGATAGCCAGAACTCCGGTTTAGTTTTCTGATGTAGCTATGATTACTAAATGCCAACGTAAAGTCTAATGTTCAGATGTAGTTATGATTACTAAATGCCAACGTAAAGTGTATTGTTCTGAAGAATCTCAGGTATTCAGGCACAGTTCGGTACAAGTTTTAGGAATCCCAGTCCTTTAAGAAACTGCTAGGGATCACAATCATTTTGTAGCTGAATATTCATACATTTTTGTTAGAATCAAAAATCCAGTATAAATCATGTATTAAATTTTGGCTTATCTGGAAGTTTTGTTGTATTGATCAAAAACCGAGTGACACGTAGATTGGACACTGAACAACCAGGTGTATAGTACTGGACTGACTGGTCAGAGTCCAGCATGTCCAGTGTAATCGAATGTCAGGTCGAGCCAGAATCAATACAACAGTTAACAAGTTAATGCTCCCAATGTTTAATTCAATGGTTCGCTCAATCAGCTAGAAGGTCAAGTTTGATGTAGCACCGTCTCCTTTGTCTTGTGGTAATTCTCCCATGCTCAGGGTCCGTCTCCGGAGGGGGTCAGGTGATGTTAATTTGTCTGAGACAACACTTGTTTCTTGGAACTGGACTTGTCCGGTAGATCTTTGGCTTGTGATAGAGGCCTGTGGCTTCAATGTTCCAGTAGGTTGATATTGTAGTCTGTCATACAAATGTATGCATTGTCTTGACATTCAACAAGTCTTTATTGTTGTTTGTAAGTTGATGTACACATTGTCTTGTGGCTAGGACATTCAGCTAGATCTATATTGTCTGCCAGCACATGTACGCATTGTCTTGTAGCTAGGACATTCAACTAGATCTATATTGTCTGCTAGCACATGTACACATTGTCTTGTAGCTAGGACATTCAACTAGATCTATATTGTCTGCCAGCACATGTACACACTGTCTTGTTGCTAGGACATTCAACTAGATCTATATTGTCTGCTAGCACATGTACACACTATCTTGTTGCTAGGACATTCAACTAGATCTATATTGTCTGCCAGCACATGTACACGTTGTCTTGTTGCTAGGACATTCAACTAGATCTATATTGTCTGCCAGCACATGTACACGTTGTCTTGTTGCTAGGACATTCAGCTAGATCTATATTGTCTGCCAGCACATTGTCTTGTAGCTGGGACATTCAATGAGATCTTTTTTGTTGTCTGCCAGTCGCTGTAGACATTGCCTGCGTAGAGCGACTGCCAGTCGCTGTAGACATTGCCTGCGTAGAGCGACTGCCAGTCGCTGCAGACAATGCCTGCGTAGAGCGACTGCCGTGAGTAATCCCATTGAGGATATGACTTCTTCCATCAGGAGGTTTTTAAATGCGCCAATGCATAAACATGTGAGCTGCACCAACTGATGGGCTGGGTGCTAGGCCGGCTACAGTTTCCATCTGTCTACACAATGCTACATATTCATGATGGTGTTAGAATCATCACAGCCAGCAGGAAACCATTGAATTTGTTGGGCAGACATTCTCACTCCTGTCTCAATTGATTTAGCATGTTGTGAATCAGGTTCTATGGTGTCTAATGTGCAATAGTCTACATTTTATGTAGGTGCAGTTGGTTTAATAAAACGTGCATTGTTGTCAATCATTGAAAGAATCTGTTTTGATTGTTAGAGTGAGTAAGTTGTGTAATTGTGAATAGACTTGTGTTATAAAGCGCAGGGGTTCAGCGACAGTCAAAAACAACTTATTAATTTGCCCAATGGTTTTGTGAATTTGAAATATAAACATTTGCATATAGTTATGATGTTGCATGCCTATGGGGAAATTCACTGACATCTATCTAAGAGAGAGAGATCTTTGAATACATAGTTACGTCTGAAGAAATATTAGGTTTATTAAGATTGTAGAGGGATAAAGGTTGATTCAAGAATTTGTTTGCTTTTAGTGAAAATGGTTTCAGTTCATTTATAGTTGTAGCATGTAAGTGTAATTAGTTTGTAAGTATAACTTATTACACCGTAATCAGAATGTAATGCCATAGTTTGTGTTGACCCTTTTTACAGTTTGTAGTTGTTTGTGTCATTTCCCAACTAGCTATGCTATGTCTGATGATGACGATGACGGTGATAATTTATTATAGAAACTTTGATGGAAAGCAATACATGCTATGACACACATCCATTGTTACAGTTTGTGTAATGAGGATATATAACCACAAGTTGCTGATTTTCCCTGTACAATACATGTAATACCTAGATATATTCCATGATTCAAGAGGAAAAACAAACTGAACAAAAAGTAAAGACAACGCGCCGTGCGCCATCATCTAGTTCCAGGGCATTGTCCTAGAGGATACAGCGAGCATTAGCTAACCACTTGACACCAACGGAGAGATTCAAGTCTGGAAGATGTGTTTCAGGTGTACTGCGCAATAAGGTGCCCCTCGACTACAGCAAGAAACACAACTACATCATTGAGGTGAACGTAGACACCTGCCAGCCGGGCAGCCACAACAAGCCCCAGAAGTTGATTGTCAACATCAAAGTCCTCCCCATCTGCACTGTTGGCTGGAAAGGTAAATATAGCAACTACTGGAAGTGTTGATGTTATTGTTGTTGTTTGAACTGTTGAATTTAACATGGAATGTGTATTTACAATAACAGGTGGGAGTTGAACTAACGTAAAGTGTTTAATTCACGAGCGGTGTGCATAGTATGAACCCTGGTGTATGTTAGTAAAATGGCACAACATAGATGGGAGTAGAAAACATACTAATGTTTTCACACTGTAACTCAGTATTTATTTTTTACTGTTGTTTACATTTTATTATCCACCTTATCTCTGTTTTAAAGTGTTTAAAATTAACTCATTTATATTTATTATTATTCATTTTTCATGTACTTTTTAAATGCGTATTTTTAAAATATATAGTAATATCATATACTGGTCATGCTCACACTCAAATTCGATGTTGCTAAAATAAAGTTACTACTATTATTATTAAGATAGCTACGTTTCCTGGAGGGTGCTGCAGCACATGCATCTGTAACAATGGAAAGGAATGCTGGAAAATTGCAAAAAAATATAGTCGGACTAACAGATAGAATCTTCATGCAAAAGTAGCTGTCCTAAATTAGAATGTGAAATGAGTACTGACTTTGTATGCGAGTGAGTTCTCCGTACTTCCCGACTGCCAGACCTGTAAGGACATGTACGCGTGTTGCAGACATCCCTAGCAGCATAGACTATGTGCCAGAGAGTCGGACCAAGCTGATTGCGGAGAACGCCAAGCTTGAGCTGTGCTCCACCGAATGCAAGGACCCAGAGATAGACGCCCACATCACATTGACAACAAAACACATCGGCAAGGGTTGCGACCGAGACACCTACTCCATCCAGTCTCAGCGCAAACTCTGTGGTACAATCTTGTTCACCTGTTACATATATACAATATTGTTGTTGTAGGATTGTTGCGATAGTATTAGTCAGTATGTAATAAGTTTTAATTTCTTGTGTGAAAAAAATTAAAAATACAAACAGAGAAAACTACATACTATAGAATGACATAAAGCACCTTCGAATGGAAATGGGGGGTATATACGAAGTACATTAGTTATTAGTCATTTTCTCCCAACACAATTTTTCTGCATTGGTCCCAAAACTGCCAATATTAAGTTGGCAATGGATATATGTTTATATTAATTTGTGTATTGATTTCCATTGTAATAGTTTAAGAATATCCATAAAACTATACAGCCTATAATGTAAAAGTTATAAAATGTGACATCTGTCAAATGTAGAGTTTAAAATATTTTTACTGTAATTGTTTGCTACAAATGCTGAGGTTCACACCTTTGTATTTCATAAATCACCATGAGTTATCTTAATTTTGTGATTAACACTTATTACTACCGTTAATCAGCTGTTTTTCACAGATTATCAATACCTGATTATTGAGATGTTTGCTGGCCTTTAGGTGCATCAACAGGCAGTGTTGATCTCCTGCCGAATGCCGCCGCCAGTAAGCCTCATGGCGTCACCAAGCTGTCGAAGGATGATGGAAAAGAGAGTGATCAGATCTACTCGTTCGACGGCAAAACAAACGTTGTGGAGGTACCCACGTCAACATTCAACCACACCCTCGGCAGTCACTTCACGATCTCCTTGTGGATGAAGCACGAACCGAACGGTCAGGAGGCGAAGAAGAAACATGGCAAGAAGGAACAGATCCTGTGCAACGCTGATGGTGAAAGTATGTGTCTAAACTCGGTGAATCGGGCTGTTCCAGTCTTCTGTCTCTCAGTTCATTTCTAGTCTTATTTGTGTTGGAAAGGTATTCTCAAGCTGATGATTGAATAGGTCTTTTTCAATGTTTTCTCTCATGTGTCGGTTCATTTTCACTTGTTTTGCCTCTAACTCCTCATTTCCATTTAGTTTTTTACGTGTCCTCCATTTCAGTAGCTCCGTAATTATTATTAACCTTTTCAGACCCAAATTCACATAATCAAAATTTGCTTCAGGTAAGCCTATTTTTCATTTGGATTCAGTATATTGTTACTTTGCGTAGAAGATTGCCTAAGATCAGGATTCTTCGACTGTCAACTTCAACAGTCTGTGAATTTTTATGTTGCTTTCTTTCTAAAAGTATGCCTGATGATCTCTCTTATTAAATGTTATTTAAACAATGTTGAAAACTTCCTCATTATATGTTCTTTCCAGTGTATTTGCTCCATTTCTATATCTAAAAGACACGACTTGTAGTTTTTAGTTGTTACATTTCTGCATCTGTGAGATGGCCCGTGAACTAAAGAGATTTTGCTGATGTGCAGCAGTGTGGAAGGAAGTGATGGGGATAACTGCCCCCGTTGAATTTGTGAAGAACAGTAGAAAATGTGTTCCACAAAAAACTGCCACCCGACAAAATATAGGCCTACAACGTGCAGTGCATAAAAGCAATGTCAATTGGAGTCCTTCAAACGAATCCAGTCGAGTCGTTTCCCCGAAGCGAGAGTGTATATTGGCCACAATTAAATGCGACTGGTGGTGGCTGCGAGCGAACTAGCCCAATCGATAGCGGCTGGTGTTGCTGAGAGGTGGACGTTGCTCTTCAGGCTCAGATGAAACCGACTACGTAGAAATAGCCGCATTAAGAGCCCGATTTACACTGTAGCAAGTGTGTGTCACGTGTCGGCTCATGGCGCATTGATCATGGATTACGTCCTGTCACCACTGGCTTGTGAAAGCAAAGTCTTGTAAATTTCTGCTGCATGGAGTATGATTAAATGCGTGTACGCGCGGCAGTTCGTGCCGTCACATTATAGGCATTGATTTCTCCGTCCAACTGTTTACACATGTTGACAGTTTCCGATCATAAATTTTGTAAGCGACTCACATTGACATAATCGAATTGATTAAGCACTGCTGAAAATTTAATTCCATAACTGTAAATCAGTTGATTTTCCGAGTGTGAAAACATGCATGGTGTGGTTTTATTGCAGTGAAATTGATTTCTGTACTATTGTCTAGAGGATGGCATTGGTTTTAACACTGTTTTTATCTGGTGTCGAACCCGTCGGCTGAGCAGATGTTAGATGTGTAAACACCGACAGACAACCTTGTGATGTCAGTCTTCTTCAGCCAGTCAGACAATCCTTCTGTTGGATGTTTTACGAATGCTGTCTAGTTAATTACATGAAAGTGGAGCAGAGCATGCATGGACACTCCATTTGTGTGCATGCGTTCATGCATGCATATCTGTGTCAGTGTGTAGACTGGTAATGTCAATTTGCTTTTTGAACAAAGACCACTCAAAGTCTGACTGGGAGACTCATTAGCACCCACAACAGTGGTGGCCCCCAGGTGGGTGGGTTTCCCAGCACTCTCCCAGTGTCCCTATAATTGGTCAACTGTCATAAACATCATTATGCTTTGACTATTTGACTTTGGTATTTTGGATCTAATCAGCATCTGCTGACTTGATTAGTTCCTATACAAAAGGTGATTCTGGCTGCCTTCTGTCACCTCCAAATTAGGTTCTTGTTTATTTTATGCAGATAATAAGTGTGGTATAGAAGTAGATGTTCTGTCAAGTCTGTTCATCTCTTGATATTATTTATGCAATAATTTTTTGGTCGTATTCACATACGTTTTTGTCGTTTGACAAATGACGGTGGTTAACAAAATGTCATGTTATTTAAAGTAAGCTTAATGAATGTTATGTAGGCCTTACACTTGAGCAGTTCTGCTGGTTATAATGCAACTGCAGGATTAATGACTGCATCACACCTCAGATTGGTTGTGGTCTACTCGATCTGTGGCAGAGAGGCTTAGCTTTATTCAATCCTGCGAAATTAGCAGCAAGATAAACAGCTGGTCTTGAGAATTTGTCAAAACATCAGTTTATTTAGGGGGGCACTGTAGAGTTATGGTTTAGATGCGAGAGTTCTGGACTCAGCACCGTAACCACGCACTGTACGTTTAGTGTCAAGACGTGGCTCTCAACGTTGGGAACTGAGTATTCCTGGTGATTTGAATGATCACGTAATGGTTGGTCTCATTTCGTTCATTTGGGATGTAAACGAATCAGTCACAGTCACAGTTACAGTCTACACGTTGAATACGTATTCCACAAAAGTCTACATTGTTACGAACGGGAAGTAAAACACTTTTTATGCTGATGTTAGTTCTTTCACTGGGGGAGTGTGTCAACATTTTGTGTGCTTCTTTCAAGAATTTCACTGTTCAGTAATTACAAGACTGACTTCACTAATATGTGTGTGTGTGTGTGTGTGTGTGTGTGTGTGTGTGTGTGTGTGTGTGTGTGTGTGTGTGTCACTGTGTATGTGTCTTTCTTTATGAGATTTTAACTTGTCCAAATCCTATGCGACGATTACACATGTAATAGATTTATTTTACAGTACTCACGTATATGAATATAATAATGAGATCCATAGTAATAACCTGTAATCATTATATTGTATAGCGCACCATATACAGGTATAAAATCTGTTCAGATGCATTTTAAATACACCATTGGACACAACTCATATCTGGAGCACAGTTGCCCAGTAGCTAGAGCATCAAACTTTCAATTGAGCGAACCTGGGTTCAAATTGTTGTTTCGAACCTTTGGGCAAGTTTGATAACTCTACATTGAGCCAGTTCACTCAGCTGTATGGATGAGTACCTGGCTATAGACAGTGGTGGATATTTGTGTACGAATAGACTTTATGTATGAACTGCAGCGTGGCTGAATGATTCCCAAAGAAGTCGAGATGGTGTTCGATTGAACAGGTCTGCCAGGGAGTAAAGTGTAAAACGCATTGAGCAGTCCTGAGGACTGGATAGTGCACTATATAAGACCTTATCTTTACTTTGAACAGGTCTGCCAGGGAGACAAGTTTAAAGCGCATTGAGGAGTCCTGAGGCCTGGACACTGCGCTATTTAAGAATTTACCTTTACTTTTACATTACTTTTGACATTGCTAGAATGCCTGTTATGTTTCAGAGATGAGTCGTCACCACTACTCCCTGTTCATCCACAACTGCAAGTTGATCTTCCTGCTACGTCAGGAGCCTCTCGAGGGAACTGACATGAACGTCTTCAAGCCCGCCGAGTGGCGCTGGAAGCTTGCCGACGTCTGTGACGGACAGTGGCACCACTACGCTGTCAGCATTGACTTCCCTCAGGTCTGTGGACGTCTCTGTTGTATGACACTAGGTTGTCTGTTTTTCTGTAAATCTTTGTCAGGGCCTGCGATTGACTCCTGGGGTAGGCCATGTAATAGTGCGTGCTCATAGCACCAGTTAGTCAGCTGATGTGTTGTCATGTTTCCTGAAAAGTAATAGTTTCATTATTGTCACTCACATCTATAATCCTGGGTGAGACTGGCCTCAATACTGTATCTTAGTTTCTTTTCCTTCTGTCACTGGTTCTGTTTCTCTGCCATTCCCAATAACCCTCTCCCATATATCATTCTCCATTCCCAATAACCCTCTCCCTTATCTCATTCTCCATTCCCAATAACCCTCTCCCTTATCTCATTCTCCATTCCCAATAACCCTCTCCCTTATCTCATTCTCCATTCCCAATAACCCTCTCCTTTATCTCATTCTCCATTCCCAATAACCCTCTCCCTTATCTCATTCTCCATTCCCAATAACCCTCTCCCTTATCTCATTCTCCCTTCCCAATAACCCTCTCCTTTATCTCATTCTCCATTCCCAATAACCCTCTCCCTTATCTCAGTTTCCCTTCCCAAATAACCCTCTCCCTTATCTCATTCTCCATTCCCAATAACCCTCTCCCTTATCTCATTCTCCCTTCCCAATAACCCTCTCCCTTATCCCATTCTCCCTTCCCAATAACCCTCTCCCTTGTCTCATTCTCCCTTCCCAATAACCCTCTCCCTTTTTTCATTCTCCCGTCCCAATAACCCTCTCCATTTTTTCATTCTCCCTTCCCAATAACCCTCTCCCTTGTATCATTCTCCCTTCCCAATAACCCTCTCCTTTATCTCATTCACCCTTCCTAATAACCCTCTCCCTTGTATAATTTTCCCTTCCTAATAACCCTCTCCCTTGTCTCATTCTCCCTTCCCAATGACCCTCTCCCTTATCTCATTCTCCCTTCCCAATAACCCTCTCCTTTATCTCATTCTCTCTTGCCAATAACCCTCTCCCTTGTCTCATTCTCCCTTCCCAATAACCCTCTCCCTTTTTTCATTCTCCCTTCCCAATAACCCTCTCCCTTTTTTCATTCTCCCTTCTCAATAACCCTCTCCCTTGTATCATTCTCCCTTCCCAATAACCCTCTCCCTTGTACCATTCTCCCTTCCCAATAACCCTCTCCCTTGTATCATTCTCCTTTCTCAATAACCCTCCCCCTTATCACATTCTCCTTTCTCAATAACCCTCCCCCTTATCACATTCTCCTTTCTCAATAACCCTCCCCCTTATCACACTCTCCCTTCCCAATCCCGCTAAAATCTCTATACATTCCTCCCATTTCAGCTGTGGTCTTGTTCTTTCCTTTTTTTTCCTGGTTTCTTTGCCAGTCGGTCCTCTTGTACGTGTTCAGCATATTGAGGGTAAATTGTGAGACATCATTTGTAAGAATGCGATGTAATTATAGGTATCATCATCATCATTATTGTGCAGCCTTAGTGTCCCATGGTTGGGCAAAGGCCTCTGCATGTCATTTCCAAATCTTTGTTAATTGAAGCGTGATGTGTTGGTTTTAGGTGTGTTTGTGTTCATTGAGGCGTGACATGTTGGTTGTAGGTGCGTCTGTGTTCATTGGAGTGTGACATGTTGGTTGTAAGTGTGTCTGTGCTCATTGAGGCGTGACATGTTGGTTGCAAGTGTGACGTGTTGTTGTAGATACATCTATGTTCATTGAAGTGTGGCGTGTTGGTTGTAGATACATCTATGTTTATTGAAGCGTGACATGTTGATTGTAGGTGCGTCTATATGTGGATGGTAAGCTGCACTCTGAGCACAACGGGGAGCAGACCATTGATGACTGGCCATTGCACAAGTCCAGTGACATCCACTTCACCCGACTGGTCATTGGCGCGTGCTATGCTGGTACGTCTCATGCGCGTGCACACATGCATGCATGTGCACATGCACACTTCCTCTCATGGTCATTGGCACGTGCTAAGTGCATGCACACGTATACATTTCACTCTTGTTTGTCTCGTACGGACTCATCACAACTATTGTCACATCACACATCACTGTCCTCTAGTCCAACCACGTTGCTGTCCTCTTTCAGCAACACTTACTTCCCCACATCACTGTCCTCTAGTCCAACCACGTTGCTCTCCTCTTTCAGCAACACTTACTTCCCCACATCACTGTCCTCTAGTCCAACCACGTTGCTCTCCTCTTTCAGCAACACTTACTTCCCCACATCACTGTCCTCTAGTCCAACCACGTTGCTCTCCTCTTTCAGCAACACTTACTTCCCCACATCACTGTCCTCTAGTCCAACCACGTTGCTGTCCTCTTTCAGCAACACTTACTTCCCCAGCAACACTTACTTCCCCACATCACTCCTCTAGTCCAACCACGTTGCTGTCCTCTTTCAGCAACACTTACTTCCCCACATCACTGTCCTCTAGTCCAACCACGTTGCTCTCCTCTTTCAGCAACACTTACTTCCCCACATCACTGTCCTCTAGTCCAACCATGTTGCTGTCCTCTTTCAGCAACACTTACTTCCCCACATCACTGTCCTCTAGTCCAACCATGTTGCTGTCCTCTTTCAGCAACACTTACTTCCCCACATAACTGTCCTCTAGTCCAATCACGTTGCTCTCCTCTTTCAGCAACACTTACTTCCCCACATCACTGTCCTCTAGTCCAATCACGTTGCTCTCCTCTTTCAGCAACACTTACTTCCCCACATCACTGTCCTCTAGTCCAACCACGTTGCTCTCCTCTTTCAGCAACACTTACTTCCCCACATCACTGTCCTCTAGTCCAACCACGTTGCTGTCCTCTTTCAGCAACACTTACTTCCCCACATCACTGTACTCTAGTCCAACCACGTTGCTGTCCTCTTTCAGCAACACTTACTTCCCCACAACACTGTACTCTAGTCCAACCACGTTGCTGTCCTCTTTCAGCAACCACGTTAGCAACACTTACCCCCCACATCACTGTACTCTAGTCCAACCACGTTGCTCTCCTCTTTCAGCAACACTTACTTCCCCACATCACTGTCCTCTAGTCCAACCACGTTGCTCTCCTCTTTCAGCAACACTTACTTCCCCACATCACTGTACTCTAGTCCAACCACGTTGCTCTCCTCTTTCAGCAACACTTACTTCCCCACATCACTGTCCTCTAGTCCAACCACGTTGCTCTCCTCTTTCAGCAACTCTTACTTCCCCACATCACTGTACTCTAGTCCAACCACGTTGCTCTCCTCTTTCAGCAACACATACTTCCCCATATCACTGTCCACTAGTCGAACCATGTTGCTGTCCTCTTTCAGCAACACTTACTTTCCCACATTACTGTCCTCTAGTCCAACCACATTGTTCTCCTCTTTCAGCAACACTTACATCGCCACATCACAGACAAGTCTTCAACAGTTGTCCTAGACATGTTGTCCTTTCCCTCACTGTTATTGAGTTTATGCTAAATGCATGAGCTTCAACTGTTATGGTATTACTATAATGATGTCAGCCGTTACTTGATGCCGTGACATCATTGTATCCTGTTGTTATGGGACCAGTGCTGTGATATGCAATCTGGGATGATGTTGTTGTAACAGAGTTGCTGTGATGTTATTGCGGTGATATCTTTGTATCCTGTTGCAATCTGGGATGATGTTGTTGTAACAGAGTTGCTATGATGTTATTGCGGTGACATCATTGTATCCTGTTGCTATGGGACCAGTGCTGTGACAAGCATTCTGGGATGATGTTGTTGTAACGGAGTTGCTGTGATGTTATTGCCGTGACATCATTGTATCCTGTTGCTATGGGACCAGTGCTGTGACATGCAATCTGGGATGATGTTGTTGTAACAGAGATGCTGTGATGTTATTGCCGTGACATCATTGTATCCTGTTGCTATGGGACCAGTGCTGTGAGATGCAATCTGGGATGATGTTGTAACAGAGATGCTGTGATGTTATTGCAGTGATATAATTGTATCCTGTTGCTATGGGACCACTGCTGTGACATGCAATCTGGGATGATGTTGTTGTAACAGAGTTGCTGTGATGTTATTGCGGTGACATCATTGTATCCTGTTGCTATAGGACCAGTGCTGTGACATGCAATCTGGGATGATGTTGTTGTAACAGAGTTGCTGTGATGTTATTGCGGTGACATCATTGTATCCTGTTGCTATAGGACCAGTGCTGTGACATGCAATCTGGGATGATGTTGTTGTAACAGAGTTGCTGTGATGTTATCGCGGTGACATCATTGTATCCTGTTGCTATAGGACCAGTGCTGTGACATGCAATCTGGGATGATGTTGTTGTAACAGAGTTGCTGTGATGTTATTGCGGTGACATCATTGTATCCTGTTGCTATAGGACCAGTGCTGTGACATGCAATCTGGGATGATGTTGTTGTAACAGAGTTGCTGTGATGTTATTGCGGTGACATCATTGTATCCTGTTGCTATAGGACCACTGCTGTGACATGCAATCTGGGATGATGTTGTTGTAACAGAGTTGCTGTGATGTTATTGCGGTGACATCATTGTATCCTGTTGCTATAGGACCAGTGCTGTGACATGCAATCTGGGATGATGTTGTTATACCAGTGTTGCTGTGATGTTATTGCAATGACACAAAGTCTATGCTTTTACTATGTTGTTGCCATTACACGTGGCAGTCTATGATGTTGCAGCCACAAGACCAGAGTGAACACGTTGTTGTTGATGTTGTCAGGTCGCAGTAAGAAGCTGACCCAGTTCTTCCATGGCTATCTGGCTGGAGTGAACATGCTGAAGGGAAAGACTGAGAGTGACCGGGTGATCCGCTGCCTCAACAACTGTAAGGAGAAGTTGGACTTCCACGGCATGAGGCAAATGACCTCCAACATGGTATGTGCACACTATTTACTTACTTACCCACACTATTTACTTACTTACCCAGGTACTTATTTCTCTTCGTTCCTACTCAGACATAAGACAGAAAAGAGACATCTCCAATTCTTTCGACCTGCAATGTGCGTTGCTGCCTGGTCCCAGGTCAGGTTAAATTCTTGTAGTTCCTCTCCACAGCTCTTCCAGATTGTTTTAGGTTGTCCTCTTTCATCTGCACAGTTCTTCACGTAGTTTTGGGTCATCCTGTTTCCATTTCCTACCTCAAGGCTGTCTTGGTTATCATATGGTTCTCACACACTGACAGACATAACACTATTTAGGAGCGTATTCACACCTTAACATTACGACATGAGAATTAGCACCTTGGTAGCAATGTTTCCAGAAAGGAATGTGGAAAGGCATGCAAATTTATCGCTATGGTTAACAGCTGCTTAAGGAATGTAATATAACAGTATCCCATAATCCACCAAAGGGACAAACAATGTTACAAATTCCTATTCCCATTCTTTTTCTCTGTCAACAGGTGCATTGTGTGTCAAAGTATTTGGCTAGGCTCCTTCGTGTACACTTTGCAGACTCGGCGCCTCCAATCATGTTTCCAAATCTATAAGGTTGGAGCACCAAAAAAACTAGCAACATGCTTTCAAAGCCATTTGCTTTTAAATGTTGAGCAAAGTCATTAATACTGCATTAGTGAGGGGAGTGTTTGCTGCCACATGTGTGGGTGACGCTGACAGCAGCCCCCTTCATCTCCACAGCCACCCCCTTCATCTCCACAGCCACCCCCTTCATCTCCACAGCCAACCCCTTCATCTCCACAGCCACCCCCTTCATCTCATCTCTCCACAGCCACAGCCAACCTTCATCTCCACAGCCAACCTCTTCATTCTCCACAACCAACCCCTTCAGCCAACCCTTCATCTCCACAGCCACCCCCTTCATCTCCACAGCCAACCCCTTCATCTCCACAGCCAACCCCTTCATCTCCACAGCCAACCCCTTCATCTCCACAGCCAACCCCTTCATCTCCACAACCAACCCCTTCATCTCCACAGCCAACCCCTTCATCTCCACAGCCAACCCCTTCATCTCCACAGCCAACCCCTTCATCTCCACAACCAACCCCTTCATCTCCACAGCCAACCCCTTCATCTCCACAGCCACCCCCTTCATCTCCACAGCCAACCCCTTCATCTCAATCCTCCAGCAAGGACACAGAGTGAGGAATAGACATTGCAGCCATCGTTCCTGGATTGTGATTACCTGGTGGTTACTGTGGCACTGTGAATCTCATCTTGAGCAGATTAGGTTTCAAAAGATCCTGGTTGTTGGTTCAGTGAACTGACTGCAAGCTCTAGGGATTTGGGCCGCATTAGTCCCATAGTTACTGCCAGCTGGTAATGGATTGGGGCTTTTAGGAGGGTTTTACCATCTGGACCACTGGCTGCTGAGTTGTGTGGCTTTTTCCTCTCAAAACTAACTCCGCAATTCATTTAACCTGGTGCGAATGAGATTTAGTCACTTGTGCTGATTGCATACAGATTAGTTTGCAGTGTATTCACACGCATACAGTCCTGTTGAATAAAGCTGTCTTGCCTTCTTCTCTATGCTTCTACTGTTGCAATAGAAGTCTAGATTAAATGTCCGCTAATGTAATGGCCAGTACCTTAACAATAACCTGCATATGATTGCATGCAAGAACTGTAGAGAGATTTAGTGATGATGTCGATGTGACGTCTGATGATGTCGATTTGTCATCTGTTGACATAGCTGTGACGTCTAATTACATAGCTGTAAGGTCTGATGACATAGATGTGACATCTGATAATGTAAGTGTGACGTCTGATTGTATGTACATGTCATCTGATGACATAGATGTGACGTCTAATGACATAGATGTGACGTCTAATGACATATATGTGACATCTAATAATGTAGCTGTGACATCTGTTTATGTAGGTGTGACATCTGATAACATAAATGTGACATCTGATTATGTATACATGACGTCTGATGATGTAGATGTGACATCTGGTGACATAGATGTAATGTCTGATGACATAGCTGTGACATCTGATGATGTAGTTGAGATGTCTGATAACATAGCTGTGATGTCTGATGATGTAGCTATAACATCTGATGACTTAGCTATGACGTCTGATGATGTATATGTGACGTCTGATTGTTGCCATGTCTGCAGTCGGTGCAGTTCAACAGTGAGATGACAGAGATCACCCTGAAGGGTCACAACCTGACGAGTCTCGAGGCTGTCTTCAACAGAGTGGGCTACATTAACGCCCGTGTGTTCCCAACCCCCGGCTACAGGGCGCTCACCTTCAAGACCGAGGTCAAGTAAGTACCCCGCACACAACCCTCCTACCAATCAGTGTCGGTTCTTTCAATGTTTTTAACAACATTCTTTTATAAAAATGACTGCACTTACAACTTAAACTCTTTCAGCCCTGTGGAGTTGAACATCAAACAAAATGAGATTGCCATATACTATAAGTTAATACTATTGACACTTTTTAATTGTAATTGCATGTTTTAATTATAACATATTTCTATTGAATTTCGTTATTTTATAAGTATATTTACATAATTACCACCTGTTTTAAATTCAATCATTTAGTTTATTATTTGTAGATTACTGTATTTCAAATGTATAATTTTTAGCCTTGCGTCATTCATGTTTCACAAATGAATCACACTCCTGTAAAGGACATATACAGTGAATAAACTAAATAAAATAAATGTTATTATTAGATGCACTGGTGGCACGATGGTCGCCGTGAGGGACGTCAACACAAAGGTGCTGGTGCTGGCGAGGGAGAAGCCAGTAATCACCATCAGTGGCGACGCGCATGTCTCGTGCTCGGAGATACAGCTGGCTCGTGGACACGACATCTTCCGCTCCGTCTCTGTTGTCAGTCGCACTCACCAGGAGGCCAAGGAGGCCAACAGCAAGGACAGCAAGGACACCAAGGTATGGCTCCGTATTATTGTGGTTAATGCTTCAAACACACTCCAAATATGTTTATGCTGAGAGATAACACAGTATTTTGTGTTGTTGATAGATAATATTATAATTTTATTAATAAATAATTTTATCAGTTTATTTAACTTTTTAATTAATTTATTTTATAATTATCACATAAATGGTTTTACACCATATCTTTACTTATTTATTAGTATTATTATATCTTTAATATTTATCTTTACATGACTTATTTTTTTAATTTAATATATATTTACATCTTTTCAAATTAATTTCATATAATTTACATAACTTATCAATATTGTGCATAAATATATATATATGTATATTAAGGACTTCAGAATTGATTTATTGTGGTATACAAGTATGCTTATTACTATCATTGTTGTTCATGGCAGGCGATGAAGATGGCGTCGAAGCTGTTTGAGGTGAAGACCTCAGAGCAGGTGACCGTGTCTAAGCCCGAAACAGACAAGTACAGTCTGGACTCCTGCACCGTGACAGCCAAGACACATCTGTCGAAGGAGGAGCACTTCTCGGTGCCCACCAACCTCCTCCACCGCCTCGGTCTTGAACACACCGCCATCGCTGACGGTGTCATCATCACAGGTCAGTCTCACTGACAGGCAACAACTTCTGTCTGTTACAGTGGATCTCTGTCATTGAAACAGTAACTGTGTGTTTGAGTTAACATTGTTAAATGAGACATGTATTGCAGGCGTGGAGACTTTGTTAAAATGAGAGATATTAAATGAGATATCTTGAATAAGAGACATTGTTAAATGAGAGATGAGAGATGTAAACAAGAGATGTTGTTAAATGAGAAATATTGTTAAACAAGATATGTTGTTAAATGAGAGATGTTAAATGACAGATGGTATAAAATGAGAGACACTGTTAAACAAGAAACATTGTTAAATGAGATAAGTTGTTAAACAAGCTATGTTGTTAAACAACCAATGTTGTTAGACAAGTAATATTGTTAAACAAGAGATGTTGTTAAATGAGAGACATTGTTAAACTTGAAATGTTAAACGAGTGGTATTGTTAAACAAGAGATATTGTAAAACTAGAAATGTTGTTAAACAAGAGGTGTTGTTAAATAAGCATTGTTAAACGAGATACATTGTGGTGCAGGTGTGGAGAAGGTGGCCAACTACGAGACAGTGCTGCAGGAGATCAAATATGCCAACAGCAAGCCTCAGGACATCAACGCGCGTACCTTCATTGTCATCTGCTCCGAACTCAATGGACGCTTCACCAGCAACTCCTTCGAGGTCCAGGTATGTGTCGGTGTCCTGGCCTCAATCAGTCTCAGTCTCATACATTTCTTAAGTCAGTCTTCTATGTGTGGGAGTTTGTCCTGGCCTCAATCAGTCTCAGGCTCATACAGTTCTTAAGTCAGTCTTCTATGTGTGGGAGTTTGTCCTGGCCTCAATCAGTCTCAGGCTCATACAGTTCTTAAGTCAGTCTTCTATGTGTGGGAGTTTGTCCTGGCCTCAGTCAGTCTCAGGCTCATACAGTTCTTAAGTCAGTCTTCTATGTGTGGGAGTTTGTCCTGACCTCAGTCAGTCTCAGGCTCATACAGTTCTTAAGTCAGTCTTCTATGTGTGGGAGTTTGTCCTGGCCTCAATCAGTCTCAGGCTCATACAGTTCTTAAGTCAGTCTTCTATGTGTGGGAGTTTGTCCTGGCCTCAATCAGTCTCAGGCTCATACAGTTCTTGAGTCAGTCTTCTATGTGTGGGAGTTTGTCCTGGCCTCAATCAGTCTCAGGCTCATACAGTTCTTAAGTCAGTCTTCTATGTGTGGGAGTTTGTCCTGACCTCAGTCAGTCTCAGGCTCATACAGTTCTTAAGTCAGTCTTCTATGTGTGGGAGTTTGTCCTGGCCTCAGTCAGTCTCATGCTCATACAGTTCTTAAGTCAGTCTTCTATGTGTGGGAGTTTGTCCTGGCCTCAGTCAGTCTCAGGCTCATACAGTTCTTAAGTCAGTCTTCTATGTGTGGGAGTTTGTCCTGGCCTGAGTCAGTCTCAGCCTCATACAGTTCTTGAGTCAGTCTTCTATGTGTGGGAGTTTGTCCTGGCCTGAGTCAGTCTCAGCCTCATGCAGTTCTTGAGTCAGTCTTCTATGTGTGGGAGTTTGTCCTGGCCTCAGTCAGTCTCAGGCTCATACAGTTCTTAAGTCAGTCTTCTATGTGTGGGAGTTTGTCCTGGCCTCAGTCAGTCTCAGGCTCATACAGTTCTTAAGTCAGTCTTCTATGTGTGGGAGTTTGTCCTGGCCTCAGTCAGTCTCAGCCTCATACAGTTCTTAAGTCAGTCTTCTATGTGTGGGAGTTTGTCCTGGCCTCAGTCAGTCTCAACCTCATACAGTTCTTAAGTCAGTCTTCTATGTGTGGGAGTTTGTCCTGGCCTCAGTCTGTCTCAACCTCATGCAGTTCTTGAGTCAGTCTTCTATGTGTGGGAGTTTGTCCTGGCCTCAGTCAGTCTCAGGCTCATACAGTTCTTGAGTCAGTCTTCTATGTGTGGGAGTTTGTCCTGGCCTCAGTCAGTCTCAGGCTCATACAGTTCTTAAGTCAGTCTTCTATGTGTGGGAGTTTGTCCTGACCTCAGTCAGTCTCAGGCTCATACAGTTCTTAAGTCAGTCTTCTATGTGTGGGAGTTTGTCCTGGCCTCAGTCAGTCTCATGCTCATACAGTTCTTAAGTCAGTCTTCTATGTGTGGGAGTTTGTCCTGGCCTCAGTCAGTCTCAGGCTCATACAGTTCTTAAGTCAGTCTTCTATGTGTGGGAGTTTGTCCTGGCCTGAGTCAGTCTCAGCCTCATACAGTTCTTGAGTCAGTCTTCTATGTGTGGGAGTTTGTCCTGGCCTGAGTCAGTCTCAGCCTCATGCAGTTCTTGAGTCAGTCTTCTATGTGTGGGAGTTTGTCCTGGCCTCAGTCAGTCTCAGGCTCATACAGTTCTTAAGTCAGTCTTCTATGTGTGGGAGTTTGTCCTGGCCTCAGTCAGTCTCAGGCTCATACAGTTCTTAAGTCAGTCTTCTATGTGTGGGAGTTTGTCCTGGCCTCAGTCAGTCTCAGGCTCATACAGTTCTTAAGTCAGTCTTCTATGTGTGGGAGTTTGTCCTGGCCTGAGTCAGTCTCAGCCTCATGCAGTTCTTGAGTCAGTCTTCTATGTGTGGGAGTTTGTCCTGGCCTCAGTCTGTCTCAACCTCATACAGTTCATAACTTGCTAACCGAGGTAAATTTTTTCTTTGTGAAATACCATGATCAAATATATTTTCTGAATAACCTGTGTTTGATGTTTGTTGTTGCTGTTGTTGATGTTTGTTGTTGCTGTGTTGTTGATGATTATTGTTGCTGTGTTGTTGATGGTTGTTGTTGCTGTGATGTTGCTGTGTTGTTTGTTTGTTGTTGCTGTGTTGTTTATGTTTGTTGTTGCAGATGGTTGCTGTTGCTGTGTTGTTGATGGTTGTTGTTCTGTGTTGTTGTGTGGTTGTTGTGTGGTTGTTGTGTTGTCGATGGTTGTTGTGGTTTTGCTGTTTTTGCTGTTGATGTTTGTTGCTGTGTTGTTGATGGTTGTTGTTGTTGCAGTTGGCAGTGCTCCACCCCAGTCATGAGCCAGTCCACGTGGCCCAGGCGCGTGTGGACACTCAGAAGGCTACTGTCCTGCAGCAAGTCCACGACAAGGCAACGGTCAACCACCACTACATCAAGTCTCACAGCAGCACTGGTCAGTCTCACACCAGCATACCTTTAACTCACTATAGCACACACTCATAACTGCCACCCTCCTGTCTTGTACCTTCCTAACTCTGACCTGAATAATCCCACCCTCCTAACTCCCACTCTCCTAATTCCCACACTCCTACACTCCTAACACCCACACTCCTAATTCCCACACTCCTAACTCCCTCACTCCTAATTTCCACACTACTAATTCCCACACTCCTAATTTCCACACTCCTAATTCCCACACTCCTAACTCCCTCACTCCTAATTTCCACACTACTAACTCCCACTCTCCTAATTTCCACACTCCTAATTCCCACACTCCTAATTCCCACACTCCTACACTCCTAACTCCCACACTCCTAATTCCCACATTCCTAACTTCCACACTCCTAATTCCCACACTCCTACATCCCACTCTCATAATTCCCACACTCCTAATTCCCACTCTCCTAACTCCCACACTCCTAATTTTCACACTCCTAATTCCCACACTCCTAACTCCCACACTCCTAATTCCCACACTCCTAACTCCCACACTCCTAATTCCCACACTCCTACATCCCACTCTCCTAATTCCCACACTCCTAATTCCCATACTTCTAACTCCCACACTCCTAATTCCCACACTCCTACCTCCCACTCTCCTAATTCCCACACTCCTAACTCCCACACTCCTAATTCCCACACTCCTACACTCCTAATTCCCACACTCCTAACTCCCACACTCCTACACTCCTAACTTCCACACTCCTAATTCCCACACTCCTACCTCCCACACTCCTAACTCCCACACTTCTACACTCCTAACTTCCACACTCCTAATTCCCACACTCCTACCTCCCACACTCCTAACTCCCACACTCCTACACTCCTAACTCCCACACTCCTAATTCCTACACTCCTACCTCCCACTCTCCTAATTTCCACACTCCTAATTCCCATACTCCTAACTCCCACACTCCTAATTCCTACACTCCTAACTCCCACACTCCTAATTCCCACACTCCTAACTCCCACACTCCTAATTCCCACACTCCTACATCCCACTCTCATAATTCCCACACTCCTAATTCCCACACTCCTAACTCCCACACTCCTACCTCCCACTCTCATAATTCCCACACTCCTAATTCCCACACTCCTAACTCCCACACTCCTAATTCCCACACTCCTACACTCCTAATTCCGACATTACTAACTCCCACACTCCTAATGCCCACACTCCTACACTCATAACTCCCACACTCCTAATTCCCACACTCCTACCCCCCACTCTCCTAATTTTCACACTCCTAATTCCCACACTCCTAACTCCCACACTCCTAATTCCCACACTCCTATCTCCCACACTCATAATTCCCACACTCCTACACTCATAATTCCCACACTCCTAACTCCCACACTCCTAATTCCCACACTCCTAACTCCCACACTCCTACACTCCTAACTCCCACACTCATAATTCCCACACTCCTAACTCCCACACTCCTAATTCCCACACTCCTACACTCCTAACTCCCACACTCCTAATTCCCACACTCCTACCTCCCACTCTCCTAATTCCCACACTCCTAACTCCCACACTCCTAATTCCCACACTCCTAACTCCCACACTCCTAACTCACACATTCCTAACGCCTACACTCCTAACTCACACACTCCTAACTCACACACCCCAACTTCCACACTCCTAACTCACACACTCCTAACTCACACTCTCCTAACTCACACACTCCTAATTCACACACTCCTAATTCCCACACTCCTAACTCCCACACTCCTACACTCCTAACTCCCACACTCCTAATTCCCACACTCCTACATCCCACTCTCCTAATTCCCACACTCCTAATTCCCACACTCCTAACTCCCACACTCCTAATTCCCACACTCCTAACTCACACACTCCTAACTCACACACTCCAACTTCCACACTCCTAACTCACACACTCCTAACTCACACACTTCTAACTCACACACTCCTAACTCACACACTCCTAATTCACACACTCCTAACTCCCACACTCCTAACTCATACACCTAACTCACACACTCTTAACTCACACACTCCTAACTCCCACACTCCTAACTCACACACTCCTAATTCCCACACTCCTACACTCCTAACTCCCACACTCCTAATTCCCACACTCCTAACTCACACACTCCTAACTCACACACCTAATTCCCACACTCCTAACTCCCACACTCCTAACTCACACATTCCTAACGCCTACACTCTTAACTCCCACACTCCTAAATCCCACACTCCTAACTCACACACTCCTAACTCACACACTCCTAATTCCCACACTCCTAACTCCCACACTCCTAACTCACACATTCCTAACGCCTACACTCCTAACTCACACACTCCTAACTCACACACTCCTAACTCACACAGTCCTAACTCACACACTCCATGTGTATATATGTATATATATATGTATGTATGCATGTACATACATTTTTGTGTGATTTTCATATTTCTATGTAAAAAAAGTCTCATTCGCCACACACCCACCCACTGACTTCCAAAATATGATTGGTTTATTTTAGATACCTAAATATACTTGGTTTGCAAAGATGAACTGGGCGTAAACTTGATAGATGGCTACTGCCACAAAGCCCCTTGCCTGACATGAACTAATATAATGATGTTTTCTCACACAAATAGTTTGTCACAGCGTGTATCCTTCTATTAACCTAGCGTGCTGCCACTAAACATTAGCCAGATTGAATTTCTCTTTTTCCTAGAAAGATTATATTCAGTAGAAATGTCACCACTGGTGATCCTGATTTGGCGAAAGCAAATTTTCAATACAAGGCCGTCTGAAGGAATTAGGTTATTGGGGAAAAAAGTGGTCATTGCATCTCAGTTGAGTGTAGTCTTGCAAAGTTCTCTCATCTCGTTGTTGGCCCTACACAATGTCTAAATAATCCCCAGGTGGCAGCACGATACATTACTTATATTTAACATGTTGGTCACCAGGTAGCAGCATCTAACGATGATATTACCCTTGGGAGTTGGTGTCTATGAAACAATATGGTTCTCTGACTGTTTGTTTCTCTGTCTTTAGAATGTGATCTAGCAGGCCTATTGGGATCATTCGTAGATTTACTTTTTATCAAAATTCATCGGGGGTGGGGATCTTGGTGGTGACGATTCTTAAATGGCACTTATCTTTGTCAGTTCGCATGTATCGGGTTGACATTTTGAGTGCGATCTAGTGAGCCCATTGCGGTGGTTCGTAGATTTACATTTAAAAAATGTTGTTCATGCAGTGTGTATCTTGGGGTCACAATTTCAAAACAGTTTTAGTTCTGCGAAAGTTCAGTTCAACTAGTATTTTATCAATTTAGCTACCTAGCTGACAAATATCTCCTTGTGACGGGTGTCTCGTGTGACTGATGCTTTCAGTTTGACCGACGTAGTTGAAGGTAAAGGCACTTTTAACAACGCGCTTTAATAATGTCATGATACTAGTGGTAAGATGGCAGTTACTACTGTCTAGTAATAAAATAGGTTATCATGAGGCAACTGTGGAACTGTACTGAGGTAGCTGCCATGTGTTTTAATGAATGAGCTTTACGTCTGCTATCACCACCTTCTGAATGTGTGGAATCATGTTTCCTCTCATACGGAAACACCTTCGAGTGAGCAACTTTTTTCTGACTCAGCCAGAAATACAAGCACCTGGCAAACATTGAGCAAGAATGTTGTCATCAGATTAGTTAACAATATGTCAGCAATCAGTACTGAAAACCAAATTGCAGATCTCCTATTATTCGTGTCACAGAAATCTGGTGAAACTGTGTTTGCGTTATTAATTAGTTACGTTCCAGGACATTTTTTTAATAGTGTCATTCCAATTGTATGACTTATTTTTATCCACAAGAAATGTTTTCTTGGTGGGTTCGACCGATGATCGATAAGATCCACTCACAGACCTGTAGTGTTAATCAATGAGTCTGCCACATGAGTCTTCTATCTCTGGCTACACAGCCACATTACATAAACATGCCACTGCGTTACCATGACAACTAGCATATTCCTTGTGTCGGTTTCCCCATTCATGAGAACTGAGGTAGAGGCCTACCTTGACTTGTTAGGTAGTTATGATGACATTTACCTTAACTATTTTTCTATTAAATTTAAGATTTCTGGCGTTTAACTTGGGTTGGAAATATCTCAGTTTGTTTAATTAAAGCTTGGAAAGAAACATTTCAACAAAACAAATTACGCAACAAATACACTCCTAAAACTACTTTGCTAGAAAGTAGAAAATACTGCAGCCAGAGTTCTCGGTTTCACTACTGGCTAGTTAACCCTTCATAGAAAATTTGTAGGTCTTGGTATAAACATTACGTACTACAAAAGAAAACATGGCATTAATGCCATATGTAACCAGTCCGTCCTTTAAAAACTACTACTTTGTGTGTCTCAGTGGAATTCCCCTTCAAATTCTTGGAAATTAGAACGACATTTCCATAGAAACGATGACATCAGTTTCACGCCAGCACAGATGTCCGCGAGTGTAAATTCACTCGTGTGAATGCATATCATATAGTCTGGTTATTCTGATACCAGTATGTTGTTTTATGAAGATTACATAGTTGCATCGTTAAATAACCAATGCTGGCGGTAGTCTTCTTGTTTTGCGACCGAATGCTGTTCCATGCTTGACAAGTCCACCATTTGTCAGTAACCCGGGGTTGACCCCTGACTAATCAGGTGCCACCAAAACACAGACTATCAGTTGTTCGACATTTAGTCATTACAAATACCAATTGCAGAGCCTAGTTGGTGGGAAAACACGGGGATATCTCAAAAACAGATGTCTCCATCAATTTGTATTAAAAAAACTGCTTGCCAATGAAAAACGTCTATCTGGTGACATGGCTGTTATCAATGATGACCAGGAAGCATTATTTAATGTAATTTTGTAAAACTGCGATAGTTACTAAGCCATAACTTGACATGCAAGCTGGCCTTACATGTGCGCCAAATTGCACGGGATTGATTTGACACTTCAAGTTTTGGCTGTCGTTAAACATTGTTGTAAAATTGTTATGAAGCTGTGGCATGCTTAATATGCATTTGTACACAAAACATTGTCTTTAAAAACATGGAAATGTCACTAAACAACCTAGAAACTGCATTCTTTTTGGACTAGTGTATTGTTTGATGTCTTAGGCAGAGTCCGAGAAATTTTTTTTAGTCTACCTTCAAAACTTCTATTAGAAATTATTATTTCAAAACAAGCATGTGTTTGCCACCAGAGCCACCTTAACCCCTCACTGGACTGTGCACAACCCAAATATGGCTTTGTGTAAGTTGTAGTGATTTATTCCATTTGGTCTACTGGTCTTATAATTCACTTTGATAAAAGCTCAGCCATAATCCAGAAGAGTTTGTTGGAGCAAAAAATACACATCAAAAGGAAATCAAAACATTATGGAGTCATTTCTGTGAAACAGTTGAGAAATGACATGCAATTGCAATCGATCGTCAACCTTCCGTCAAAGTCAGACCCTAATTCATGAATTTGGTATAACATGAGTGAAAGAAAACAGACCTATCCATCTGTTTCAAATTCACACCCAAAGTTGGGCTGTTATCTTTTCATTTCCTGTGACACCAAGTACCTATAACCTTAGATTTTAAGCTACTGATTTCTGTGATGACATTATAAATAATTAAAAATCTGATTACTTTGTATCGTGTATAAATGAGTTGCAGTGCTGGTACAAGTACTCCAATAAAGTAACTAAGTAAAAGTAACTCCCAAAAAAACTACTTAAGTAAAAGTATCCCCCCAAGAAAGTACTTAAGTAAAAGTAAAAAAGTACTTGTAACAAAAAGTACTTAAGTAAAAAAGTACAAAAATATCCGGCTGCCAGTTTATTCTAGTATGTGTCCATTATCCAAAATGGACACATATGCCAAGCAAAGTTATTTTATGTAAATACTCATACCACTACTACGTAATAATAATAATAAACATTATTTACTCCCGATAATCAACAGATCAAAAAATAAATGCAATATTATACAACAGGAGAGAAGAATGCAAAGTTAACTAAACTTTATTACAACTGTTAACTGACCCGTATGGCATATGGTACATTGTGCATTTCCTTTTCAATGAGCTAGAGTAGTTTTCAACAAACAGCAAGACTTTCCCACTGTCACCTCATTCTGTCTGATTGACTCAAGACAAATGCATCAGGATGTTTTTCACACTTCCAGAGGTCATAATGTCAGCAGTGTGCAGGTTGCCACTAACTAAAGTTGGTATTATAAGTGAAGTGCTGGTCAAACATTCCCCAGCAATTAATCAGTGAATGAATGAGAAGCTAATGAGGCCTGTCCCATTACCCTTGTGTGAAAAGGGGTTTTGGCTGAGGACTAAGCTTCAAAAGACCATTGAATCCCTTTGGACAGGCAGCAATCACATTGTTCCAATATCACCTGCTTTTAAACATCAGGGCTAGCACAACAGAAGCCATGATTCCTCCAAAGTGTAGTCAGTCAAGGATTACCAATGCAAACAAAAGCTCAGTGAAGCTGCTTCATCCCTGGAGTTATAACATAAAAAGTAACTAAAAATATGGAAGTAGAAAGTAAAAACTTACAGATAAATGTACTTTGTTACAAGTAAAAAGTAATCTCTAAAAATGTACTTTGTTACAAGTACATTTCAAAAATGTTTACTTAAGTACTGTAGCAAAGTAAATGTACTTCGTTATACAGCACTGTGAGTTTGCTACAACCTTTATTACATCAGATGCAAATTATTATTGTTTGACAACGATTTGTGTTGATAATAACGTGCAGCAAGTAAGATGACAAATGTTCTTTGAATGTCAAATGTAGATGATAACTAGCGATTGTGATAACTAGCTATAGGAGAACAACTATTCACACTTTTTTGTAAGGGTATTAGTCAATGACTATTGCAATAAGAAACAGAATACCATTGTTTTACATTGTATTCCCACCCTAAATCTTCAGTGGCCCCTTGCTCTGTTGATAATCACTCTTGTATGTCTCTGTTCATGGTTTTGCCTAAGAATTCTTGTTTGTTGCAACTCTGAAGTTCATGATGATAAATGCACCATAGAAGTCAATTCAATTCTTGATTTCCAGTAAAATATAATATTTTATTATTATTTACATAATTGAAATGTCTTCATCCAGTCAAAAGTTACAATTTGAATTTACAAAAACTTATGGGCAAAGGGTTGATCACTGCCAACTGTTTATTTAAATAACAGTCAAATGGAGTACTTTCTTCTTTTCATTTAAAGATAAGATAAGATAACTTTATTTCAGACTCGGTCCTTAATATAAGGAAAGTTTATTTGTACAGTGTAATATTTGTTACATTTTTGGCTGGTAGCATCCGTGCATTATTCATCTGTTAGGTGTGATATGGTAAAGCTGCCAATAACACTGTTGCCTCAATACACACAACTAGTTTTTGTGTGCTACAGAATACACCTTGACACATCTTGTATTGACACTGTGGATCTGTGGGCAGTGAGGTGATTGTCCTTGGAGGACCATGCTTTGATGGACTGCTCCTTCCAGGGCCAGGCTGTGAGGCAGTGCACTGGGCTGGAGGCTGGGCAGGGAACAGGCTCATGGGAGCAAGGCACAAGGTTGACCCACTTAGCCCAGCCAATCCCTGTCAATCATTCCACTCCTGCTGGGAAGGAAGACAGATTCCCCAGTAACTCAGAGCCAGGGAAAACAGTGAACAGAAGCCAAGTTGTGGGTGTCTTGAGTCAGAATCGTGTACACAGTGTCCTGTTTGAGTTGGTCAAGTCAGTGAGGTTGGGACCAGAGAGGAAGGTGGATTAATAGGAGAGGACCCAAGAAGACTTTGACTCTAGAGATAACAGCTGCAGAGGCCATTGATACAGCTGTATACTGCCCTGTGACCCACTGTGTCTGACTTTGAACCTCTTCCCTGGGTGACTCATCTCCCTCTGTTGTCCCATTCCCAGCGCACGACAGTCAGTTGAGGACATCGCTATCTACGCACTTGCGGGGATTTACCCATTTACTGATCTTTTTCCGTTGTTTGGGAGGATTTGTTTGAACCAGGAAGATGTTGTCTGCGCTAGGTAAGTTGCTCAATGGTTCCACCCGTTCACAGTTGTGTGTTGGGTTTAATTTTCAATTGTGGTGATAACCAATGCTACGGTACTTGTGTCACAAGTCAGTGGTTTGGTTGTTAGGTATTTCTGTTGCTTGCATAATGTGTGTCCATTGAGTATCAAAGTTGACTGAATTGAGATGGAGCAATGGACAAAGTGAGCCAGGCTCTGGGTGGATTAGTTCAGCTCTCTGTGTCATTACTTATCATGATTGGATTCAAGTTTGTTTTTATATCTGAGTCGCCATGACACTTCAGGCAAGATTCTGGCTGTCTGCATGGTGTAATGATCAGTGACACAGATTTAACATCAAAATTAAAATGTTATGGGTGTATTTTTTTCAGTCTAGGTGAAATGTTTTTACTGGGAATTCATTTTGAGAAATTGCGTCGTTTATCTGCGCTATGTACGTATGGTATGGAGCAACGGTGGATGACTAGAATATTCTGTTGCATCAAATTGTGGGACTTCCCCACTTATAAGCTGGTAGTGACATCCGTCTTAATGAGTTTCATAACATTCTGACAGCATGACTGTATCACAGTGACTGAGTATATGATGTCACTGCAGTAGTGTATGACTTCATCATGACTGTTGACTGTGTCACAGTGTTTGAATGTACGGCTCTGTCACAGTGACTGAATATGACGTCATCACAGTGACTGAGAATATGATTTCATCTCAGTAACCGAATATATGACTACATCACACTGCCACAGTGACTGAGTATATGACTGTATCACAGTGACTGGCCGTATGACTATCACAATGAGTAGCTACTTGTACTTCAGGGAGAGATTTTACTTTCTTATAAATGCCAATGTTCTAATTCCTCTTTAACATGTACTTTTTGAGTTATTGAGACATTTGCACTTGAGTTTTATCAACATCTTCCCACCTCCAACTGATTCCCGTCAATACAGCCAGAGTGTATCAGTGAGAAAGATAACGCCTGCGAGGAGCCACTATTTGTTTTCGAAGGGTGTTTAAGTTGTGACCCATCCTGTCTGCCCATACTACCCAAACATTTGCAGTAGGATCACCTAACACTAATTTGCTGAAAACTCTGATAACACCTACGGTTTCTGATTACACAGGACCTCTTGTTTAAATCAAAGTTCAGTCTGTCTACCTCCTGACCTAGGTTCTTGTAAACATTGTATTCACTTCCATAAACATTCCTAACACATTGACTCGTTCATGTTTCTATTATCATTCTGTACAAGTGCTGCTGTGACTTATCATCACTAATGACAGGCAAAATTTTTATCATAATTATAAAATTAGATTTAGACTAGCTTGCTTGGGGTTGAGCTGATATGCAAAATCTGTGGAAGAACCAATCCTTTGAGTTTATAACGCCAATATCAAATAGACAAAACAACATCTGGTATATTGATTATTCAACAAATGATCAGTTAAAATATATTTTCATCACGGATTATCCATTAATTTATAACAGGTTTCATAATTTCAAGATATAAACATAACACAGTGCTATTGGTATGTCAAATACTGTGAGGTATTTTTAAAATATAAGCGATTTCTAGAAACATAAATGCTACTTGGCATAGCCCAGGGAACCAGCAGCCTGCCTGCCTCTAACTGCCTGCGCCAGTAGGCATGTAGACATTCCCACCATTCCAGAGATTACAGCCAGCCCACTGGTAGCCAAGTCTGCCACATCTACTTGGGTACTTGCACTAATAGTGAGCCGGCATTGGGTTACGCTGCCTCTGATGTAGTGGGCTTCTGCTGTGTCCTGACAGCTGCGTTTTGTTGGACGATTTGTTACTTTGTGCTTGTGATTTCTTCAGTTTCAGGCCAACGGTTTTGTTACAATTGGTAGCAATTTTCCAGTAATGGTAAAAAAAGTCTCCCTCAAAAACATGTTTCACAAAAGTATTCTTATATCGTGGCATGGACATTTGATTGTCCTACGTATTTCAACTAATCGTTGCTCCAAGAAAACTATAGTTAAGCCGGGAAAGCACAACCTGCTTGTAGAAATAGTCGAATATTGTGATCCTCATGTTTGCTTTTAGAAATATTCCAAAGGGTGTCTTGATTTGAATAAATGTGAACCAATAATCACACATTTCGAAAGAAATAGTTAATCAATGCTTACTCCATCCAACACAAAGTGTTTTCACATTCTGCCATATTTGTAATCATGTATGATTTCCCCAGTTCCCATGTGCTGCCCAGATTCCCAATCCCCTCCCTCCCTCTTTCCCTCTCATCCCTGACCCACATTTTAGCATACCAGTTTCCCCTGGAGTCGTCATGGAAGGTAAGGTGGAACATAAATGGTTGCCTTCACATCTGGCTCATGGACTTGGTTGCCATGGAAACCAGCCATGCAGATTGTTGATACAACCGGATAATTTATGGTGGTATTGACACTGGCAGTTTATCTCCATGGCAGGATGTTTAGCAAAATCTCACAATTGTTGTATTCCTGTGGTTAATAACCACTGGTTATTATTAACCACTGATTATGCTAGTGCAGCTATTACCTGGCTGTGGAGTCCATGCTGAGACCCTGACAGCTCCTGATTCAAGGATCATATGTGACCTATCTTAACGAAATGAGTCGGATGTCGGCAAATCTGATTTTCCGTAAATGCCGTTTATGTGAACAAATCGCGAATCCATAGATTTTGAGATTTCCCCTGAAAATTATTCTTTGGTATTCGTTTTATCGATTGCTACTGTAGTTACCCTCTAATTAACTCTGTTTTGTGTATTTTAAAGCAAATTTTGTAGAGCTGTGCGCAGTGTTCCGCTCGATTTCTTTAAAATAACGCCGAAAATGCCAATAATTGCGCGCGTTCGCAACTGCTAATTTTGGGACGCTCCTAACATATGGGATATCACCACGAAGCTTGACACGTCATCTTCCTATATATGGGCATAAATATGCTAATAACTACACTATGTGACCTCCAGAGAGCTTGGAAGACGCCCCCTGTTAACGCCAGCTGTGTACAGCGTTTAACGTGGCAAAGCTGTTAAATTTGGATGAAAGTGATCGCACACAGATTGACAGTTTGATCGAGGAGTATTTTTTGGAAGACTTAACGGATGGAAGCGAGCCTGACGAGCACAAAATTTTAGCTAGATCTGTCCACAGTAACTAAGGTACATTTCATGAAACAACAAATATTTTGCATCAACTTTGACGTCCGTTTTCTGGGTTTGAAGGTTTCTACCCCACATGTGTTTGTTAAGCCATAACTTCAGTTAGAATTAAGATATCTTCTTACATGATACACCAAGTGAAAGCAGAGATTCTGCTCTTTCCAATGCTACTAATAACTCAATATTAAAAATTTCCGACATGTGACTCATTTCGTTAAGGTGGGTCACATATTGTCTGATGTTTATGTGCCCTGTCACTTTTTATTTGGTGCAAGTCCGTGATAAACAGCCCTGTCAGTGGTGTCAGTGATGTATTTATGGCAACTGGTTGAGCCAGTGTTTTATTTAAGGATGATACTGGCTCATAAAACACCTGTTTTTGTCTATCAGTTACCTGTTATTTTCATGTTGAGATGTTCTCTTGGTGGTTCTGATGCCCTCCTCTTTCTCCCAGAATTCTGGAGTGACACTTTCCCAGATGCTGGTCCTTGATTGTTTGTTTCCTTCTGTGACTGATTCCATGTCATTGCCATCTTCACTTCCCATTTTTCACTCTTGTGTTTAACTCCCACGAGTCCCACCAATTCTCCCTTCACACTGTTCTCTCACCAGATGTCATCTTCTTCTCATTCGAACATCTGCTCTCAAAACGTGTCATGTCGTGAGTCTTTGAAAAAGAAAACATAAATATGTGCAGTGCAAAACCAGATAGTATAACTAAAGATCAAACAAAAACAGGAGAGGTGCATTCTAAACTGTGATGAAACTCAAGATAATATGAAGTTCTCAGAAGGTTACTAGACATTTGGGTGTGTTGATTGGATCCTGTTAGGTTTATGACAGTATAGCCAGAGCTGTAACAAGTACATTTATTTTGTACTTGAGTAAAAGTACAAGTAACTTTGGAAAAAGCTACTCAAGTAAAAGTAAAAGTACTTTTTGAAAAATGTACTTGAAGTACAAGTAAAAAGTAAACAAATGTACTTGAAGTAAATGCAAAAGTACTTTTCTAAAAAACTGTTGACATGGTCACCCACTGCAAACAAACAAGTAAATTCAGTAGTGTGCAAAACAAACACTTTATTGAACAGGACAGGATCCTCAGCAGGATACAGAGACAGGCTCCTCAAACAAACTATACATACTATGCAAGACAGTGACAAAAGAAATAAAATAATGGTAATACCCTATTCAGTAGTGTGTACAGTGAACATTAAATATTGTCTACGACCAGGCCTGAGGGTCAGTCAATATGTGAGAAAAAATATTGAAAACATGAACCAAGAATACATATAAACAACATTTATAGGCCCTAACAATACTTATTTTATTATTAAGATAAATCTGAGTAACCATTAGCAGTTTAAATTGTCACAGCTAAGGGAATGTTTTGGGGCGATAATGTGTGAATTTCGACATGCGTTTATCACTAATGCAATTCGGGACGTTATTCAGGTCACTAATAGCTCGAACCTAAATCTAAGAACATATCTTGTTCATATTAAATGCACTTGCACCTTTTGTACAAATAACGACGTGTTATGGTGTAATACATTTGCACAGCAAAATTGAGGCAAGAATACCTTTTACCTGCGTAAGTCTAACACTAATAATTTACCGACCACGTGTGTAAGGAAGGTTCGAAGGTGATCAACAGATCTGACATATCGGCGCACACAACGGACATATCAACTTAACAGTAGCCCCGTGAACTGACTTAATCTCAAACATACTGGATAAGTATGGCAATGGATGCTGCAAATGATCGTTTTCAGCTGATCCTTCCATAATAAATCTTTGAACGCGAATGACATCATATAATCTTGGTTATATTCACGCCACCTGGTGATCATGCCTGGTAATGGCAATGATAGGCCAATCAGAAAAGACTACCAGTTGTTGCTCCGGCTGATATATATCTATTTATAGATATATGCTGGGGAAAACCAGTTCCGGGCTTCAGGCATTATCGCTCGTTACTAATATTTTTGGAGCTCCAACTTTTTAACTTTAAATTATGGATACTTTGTTACATTTATGAAAAGTACACACATTTGTACTTTGTTACAAGTAAAAGTACTCCTTAAAAAATGTACTTCGTTACTCACGAAAAGTAAACTTTTCTACTCAAGTACAGTAACGAAGTACTTGTACTTCGTTACGTCCCAGCTCTGAGTATAGCTGAAGGCCAAGCACAGCAACAAAAACAGAAGTTAATTCTAAGTTGTGATGAAACTCCAGATAATCTGATGTTCTTGGAAGGTTACTAGAGAGTTAAGTGTGTTGATTGGATCCTGCTAGGTTTAATCAAACCCACACACGTAGCCTCTAGCATGTCCCAGCAGTGTAATCAAGACACATTTCATGTGGAATTTCTCCCAGTCTCACTGTATTCTATCCTTAATATCCTTCATTTTGCAATAACACCCACCGTCTGCAGGCAGTTGTTATACACATACATTTATCTGGTGTTGACTGTTTTCCTTCTCTGCCCACTGACAAGGCCTGTAGCGCTGGCTGGCTCAGTTACCAAAGTATTCTAGGAAATCCCTTGCCGATGCCTTAGTGTGGTTTCCTTGTTGGAATAGGGATATGTGTGGGATATCAGGTGACGTGTAGAGCAGCCTCTTGTGATAGGAACAGGTGCAATGAAGACATGCACATCACATGGCAAACCCCTCTCACAACCCTTGCACCCACCACAGTCGTTTCTTTGTGTGCTTAACAGTCTTAACTTGAACTCTCAGTGATTCGCATTTCTCTCCACGATTGGATTAATATGTTTTTGTCAAATACATTATGTAAGGTTCAGTTCATCTCTATAATATTATCACCCGACCAAAATAAATCTGTGGAAATGATGCCATTAAATTGTAAATAAATGGGTAAGAAAGGTATGCATTTGACAGTATTGAAGCAGGTCAAATACTAATAATGAAGTTTGTGGAGTTTCCTCTTTGTGTTGGTCCCCAGTGCAAGACTTGGTAACCCCAGTTATTTGGAGGAAACAGTAGCCAGGCACAGATTAGCCACAGGCAATTAAGTGTAATGTTAGTTAACCAATACCCTGTGCCTGCAGGAAGCTCTCTCTCACTTCCAACAGCCTCATACCACTTGTCAGCGGCCTAGTGAAACCAACACGCATACTTGCATTTATTTACCTGAAATGCTGAAATACTGGTCTCTAGCTTCAATCTGCTGTAAAGCCACCATGTCCCTTCTACAGCTAGATGTGAGAGATGTCCATTCTTCTCAGTTGAAAAACTAGTTACTGGCCTTGTAGATGGTGTCTGAAACGCCATATGTGGCGACACAAAGCACCCATTTGTAGGTTAATTCATCATCAGTTTAAGTATAGTTCCATACTGTTGTTGTTACATTGATTGGATATGTTTTGTGCCGTTCAGAGTGTAGTTTCACAAGTTGAGGTTCCGTCACATTAACAGGTTATGGGTATTATTTATTTATTATGAATGAGACCTACAAGAAATTATCGGTAGGTTGAGGAAATGTACAAAGGGAACACCATGGAGCATTCAGCCACAATATTTGTATCACAATCCTCAGCATGAAATTGATACACTCAGAGTCAGACACTGTCGCTGTTCATCTCAGTCTCAAACGCCCCTAACCTGAACCACCCATGCTGGCCCCAACCCCTTACAGACCAACAACAGGTGTGTGCCATTTAGATTGTGGCAGCTAGACTTGACAAGAACACCTGCTAGCTAACCGGATGTTTTCTCCATTTCCTTCTCTGCGCTGTGTGTTTGTTGAGTGTTTATTAAACACCAGAGCCACCACTGCAGGGATTTCAACCAAGACTTGACCTAATATTGATATTGTATTTAACCTCTGAACAATTCACAAAGCAGTTAACAGAAATAAGTTTTGTTTACAACACTAATGATAACAGTTTCTTTTTACATGAGAATTCTAGACTCCATGTTTTCCCTTCATTTTCTCTCTTGCAGTATTGTAATGAAATCAGTTTAATTTTCATTTTTAATCTATAAAAAATTGCCTGGTTAAAAACTGGTTGACTAAACAAAAATGAAAATTCTGGAGAAAATGTCAACACGAAGATTGAGAAAAACAGTCAGTTTGCCGTTGTTCTATGATATAGCTGATCTCGTCTTTGCCCCTGCAGTTTGGGGGCTTGGCTAACCTTGATATGGTCTTTACAGCTCTGATCCAAGTCACCTTATACAATATAAGAACTTTGATACCATTTCCACTTGTTATTTCCATTCTCCATCTCTCTTCCCACTCCATTGTCCCACCAGTCTCTCTTCACACTCTCCTCCCATCTCAGTCCACCAGTTTCTCTTCACACTCTCCTCCCATCTCAGTCCCACCAGTCTCTCTTCACACTCTCCTCCCATCTCAGTCCCACCAGTCTCTCTTCACACCCACCTCCCGTCTCAGTCCCACCAGTCTCTCTTCACACTCTCCTCCCATCTCAGTCCCACCATTCTCTCTTCACACTCTCCTCCCATCTCAGTCCCACCAGTCTCTCTTCACACTCTCCTCCCGTCTCAGTCCCACCAGTCTCTCTTCACACTCTCCTCCCATCTCAGTCCCACCAGTCTCTCTTGACACTCTCCTCCCATCTCAGTCTCACCAGTCTCTCTTCACACTCTCTTCCCATCTCAGTCCCACCAGTCTCTCTTGACACTCTCCTCCCATCTCAGTCTCACCAGTCTCTCTTCACACTCTCCTCCCATCTCAGTCCCACCAGCCTCTCTTCACACTCTCCCATCTCAATCTCACCAGTCTCTCTTCACACTCTCCTCCCATCTCAGTCTCACCAGTCTCTCTTCACACTCCTCCCATCTCAGTCTCACCAGTCTCTCATTACACTCTCCTCCCATGTCAGTCTCACCAGTCTCTCTTCACAGTCTCCTCCCATCTCAGTCTCTCTTCACACTCCTCCCATCTCAGTCCCACCAGTCTCTCTTCACGCTCTCCACCCATCTCAGTCCCACCAGTTTCTCTTCACACTCATCCCATCTCAGTCCCACCAGTCTCTCTTCACACTCTTCTCCCATCTTAGTCTCACCAGTCTCTCTTCACATTCTTCTCCCATCTCAGTCTCACCAGTCTCTCTTCACACTCCTCCTGTCTCAGTACCGCCAGTCTCTCTTCACACTCTCCTTCCATTTCAGACCCACCAGTCTCTCTTCACACTCTCCCCCCATCTCAGTCCCACCAGTGTCTCTTCGTACTCTCCTCTCATCTCAGTCCCACCAGTCACTCTTCACACTCTCCTCCCATCTCAGTCCCACCAGTCTCTCTTCACATTCTTCTCCCATCTCAGTCCCACCAGTCTCTCTTCACACTCTCCTCCCATCTCAGTCCCACCAGTCTCTCTTCACAGTCTCCTCCCATCTCAGTCCCACTAGTCTCTCTTCATACTCTCCTCTCATCTCAGTCCCACCAGTCACTCTTCACACTCTCCTCCCATCTCAGTCCCACCAGTCACTCTTCACACTCTCCTCCCATCTCAGTCCCACCAGTCTCTCTTCACACTCTCCTCCCATCTCAGTCTCACCAGTCTGTCTTGACACTCTCCTCCCATCTCAGTCCCACCAGTCTCTCTTCACACTCTCCTCCCGTCTCAGTCCCACCGGTCTCTCTTCACGCTCTCCTCCCATCTCAGTCCCACCAGTCTCTCTTCACACTCCTCCCATCTCAGTCCCACCCGTCTCTCTTCACACTCTCCTCCCATCTCAGTCCCACCAGTCTCTCTTCACAATCTCCTCCCATCTCAGTCCCACAAGTCTCTCTTCACACTCTCCCATCTCAGTCTCACCAGTCTCTCTTCACACTCTCCTCCCATCTCAGTCTCACCAGTCTCTCTTCACACTCTCCTCCCATCTCAGTCTCACCAGTCTCTCATTACACTCTCCTCCCATGTCAGTCCCACCAGTCTCTCTTCACGCTCTCCTCCCATCTCAGTCTCTCTTCACACTCCTCCCATCTCAGTCCCACCAGTCTCTCTTCACGCTCTCCTCCCGTCTCAGTCCCACCAGTTTCTCTTCACACTCATCCCGTCTCAGTCCCACCAGTCTCTCTTCACACTCACCTCCCGTCTCAGTCCCACCAGTCTCTCTTCACACTCCTCCCGTCTCAGTCCCACCAGTCTCTCTTCACACTCCTCCCATCTCAGTCCCACCCATCTCTCTTCACACTCTCCTCCCATCTCAGTCCCACCAGTCTCTCTTCACAATCTCCTCCCATCTCAGTCCCACAAGTCTCTCTTCACACTCTCCCATCTCAGTCTCACCAGTCTCTCTTCACACTCTCCTCCCATCTCAGTCTCACCAGTCTCTCTTCACACTCTCCTCCCATCTCAGTCTCACCAGTCTCTCATTACACTCTCCTCCCATGTCAGTCCCACCAGTCTCTCTTCACGCTCTCCTCCCATATCAGTCTCTCTTCACACTCCTCCCATCTCAGTCCCACCAGTCTCTCTTCACGCTCTCCTCCCGTCTCAGTCCCAAAAGTTTCTCTTCACACTCATCCCGTCTCAGTCCCACCAGTCTCTCTTCACACTCACCTCCCGTCTCAGTCCCACCAGTCTCTCTTCACATTCTTCTCCCATCTCAGTCTCACCAGTCTCTTCACACTCCTCCTGTCTCAGTCCCGCCAGTCTCTCTTCACACTCTCCTTCCATCTCAGACCCACCAGTCTCTCTTCACACTCTCCCCCCATCTCAGTCCCACCAGTGTCTCTTCGTACTCTCCTCTCATCTCAGTCCCACCAGTCACTCTTCACACTCTCCTCCCATCTCAGTCCCACCAGTCTCTCTTCACATTCTTCTCCCATCTCAGTCCCACCAGTCTCTTCACACTCTCCTCCCATCTCAGTCCCACCAGTCTCTCTTCACAGTCTCCTCCCATCTCAGTCCCACCAGTCTCTCTTCACAGTCTCCTCCCATCTCAGTCCCACTAGTCTCTCTTCGTACTCTCCTCCCATCTCAGTCCCACCAGTCACTCTTCACACTCTCCTCCCATCTCAGTCCCACCAGTCTCTCTTCACACTCTCCTCCCATCTCAGTCTCACCAGTCTGTCTTGACACTCTCCTCCCATCTCAGTCCCGCCAGTCTCTCTTCACACTCTCCTCCCGTCTCAGTCCCACCAGTCTCTCTTCACACTCTCCTCCCGTCTCAGTCCCACCGGTCTCTCTTCACGCTCTCCCATCTCAGTCCCACCAGTCTCTCTTCACACTCCTCCCATCTCAGTCCCACCCGTCTCTCTTCACACTCTCCTCCCATCTCAGTCCCACCAGTCTCTCTTCACAATCTCCTCCCATCTCAGTCCCACAAGTCTCTCTTCACACTCTCCCATCTCAGTCTCACCAGTCTCTCTTCACACTCTCCTCCCATCTCAGTCTCACCAGTCTCTCTTCACACTCTCCTCCCATCTCAGTCTCACCAGTCTCTCATTACACTCTCCTCCCATGTCAGTCCCACCAGTCTCTCTTCACGCTCTCCTCCCATATCAGTCTCTCTTCACACTCCTCCCATCTCAGTCCCACCAGTCTCTCTTCACGCTCTCCTCCCGTCTCAGTCCCACAAGTTTCTCTTCACACTCATCCCGTCTCAGTCCCACCAGTCTCTCTTCACACTCACCTCCCGTCTCAGTCCCACCAGTCTCTTCACACTCTCCTCCCATCTCAGTCCCACCAGTCTCTCTTCACACTCTCCTCCCATCTCAGTCCCACCAGTCTCTCTTCACACTCTCCTCCCGTCTCAGTCCCACCAGTCTCTCTTCACACTCCCATCTCAGTCTCACCAGTCTCTCTTCACACTCTCCTCCCATCTCAGTCCCACCAGCCTCTCTTCACACTCTCCCATCTCAATCTCACCAGTCTCTCTTCACACTCTCCTCCCATCTCAGTCTCACCAGTCTCTCTTCACACTCTCCTCCCATCTCAGTCTCACCAGTCTCTCATTACACTCTCCTCCCATGTCAGTCTCACCAGTCTCTCTTCACAGTCTCCTCCCATCTCAGTCTCTCTTCTCTTCACACTCTCCTCCCATCTCAGTCTCACCAGTCTCTCTTCACACTCTCCTCCCATCTCAGTCTCACCAGTCTCTCATTACACTCTCCTCCCATGTCAGTCTCACCAGTCTCTCTTCACAGTCTCCTCCCATCTTAGTCTCTCTTCACACTCCTCCCATCTCAGTTCCACCAGTCTCTCTTCACGCTCTCCTCCCATCTCAGTCCCACCAGTTTCTCTTCACACTCATCCCGTCTCAGTCCCACCAGTCTCTCTTCACACTCTTCTCCCATCTCAGTCTCACCAGTCTCTCTTCACATTCTTCTCCCATCTCAGTCTCACCAGTCTCTCTTCACACTCCTCCTGTCTCAGTCCCGCCAGTCTCTCTTCACACTCTCCTTCCATCTCAGACCCACCAGTCTCTCTTCACACTCTCCTCCCATCTCAGTCCCACCAGTGTCTCTTCGTACTCTCCTCTCATCTCAGTCCCACCAGTCACTCTTCACACTCTCCTCCCATATCAGTCCCACCAGTCTCTCTTCACATTCTTCTCCCATCTCAGTCCCACCAGTCTCTCTTCACAGTCTCCTCCCATCTCAGTCCCACCAGTCTCTCTTCGTACTCTCCTCTCATCTCAGTCCCACCAGTCACTCTTCACACTCTCCTCCCATCTCAGTCTCACCAGTCTCTCATTACACTCTCCTCCCATGTCAGTCCCACCAGTCTCTCTTCACGCTCTCCTCCCAGCTCAATCTCTCTTCACACTCCTCCCATCTCAGTCCCACCAGTTTCTCTTCACACTCATCCCGTCTCAGTCCCACCAGTCTCTCTTCACACTCTCCTCCCATCTCAGTCCCACCAATCTCTCTTCACTCTCCTCCCATCTCAGTATCTCCAGTCTCTCTTCACACTCTCATCCCATCTCGGTCTCACCAGTCTCTTTTCACATTCTCCTCCCATCTCAGTCTCGCTCTTATCCTGCCTGCCACGTTGAAGGCACCTGTGTTCTTCATTATAATATATAACATGAACTAACAGATATGAAAAATGACTTGTTGTAATTGGTTTCTCCTGTGTTTTTTAGCTATGAGCACCGTGGTGATTGTGATCTACTGTGTTTATAGCTGTGGGCACCGTGGTGATTATGGTGATCTGCTGTTTTTGTAGCTGTTGGCACCATGATGATAGTGGTGATCTGCTGTGTTTGTAGCTGTGGGCACCATGATGATAGTGATGATCTGCTGTGTTTGTAGCTGTGGGCACCATGATGATAGTGGTGATCTGCTGTGTTTGTAGCTGTGGGCACCATGGTGATAGTGGTGATCTGCTGTGTTTGTAGCTGTGGGCACCATGATGATAGTGGTGATCTGCTGTGTTTGTAGCTGTGGGCACCATGATGATAGTGATGATCTGCTGTGTTTGTAGCTGTGGGCACCATGATGATAGTGGTGATCTGCTGTGTTTGTAGCTGTGGGCACCATGGTGATAGTGGTGATCTGCTGTGTTTGTAGCTGTGGGCACCATGATGATAGTGGTGATCTGCTGTGTTTGTAGCTGTGGGCACCATGATGGTAGTGGTGATCTGCAGTGTTTGTAGCTGTTGTCATCATGGTGATTGTGGTGATCTGCTGTGTTTGTAGCTGTGGGCACCATGATGATAGTGGTGATCTGCTGTGTTTGTAGCTGTGGGCACCGTGGTGATTGTGGTATCTGCTGTGTTTGTAGCTGTTGTCATCATGGTGATTGTGGTGATCTGCTGTGTTTGTTGTTGTGGGCACCGTGGTGATTGTGGTATCTGCTGTGTTTGTAGCTGTTGTCATCATGGTGATTGTGGTGATCTGCTGTGTTTGTAGCTGTGAGCACCGTGGTGATTGTGGTATCTGCTGTGTTTGTAGCTGTTGTCATCATGGTGATTGTGGTGATCTGCTGTGTTTGTAGCTGTGGGCACCATGATGATAGTGGTGATCTGCTGTGTTTGTAGCTGTGGGCACCATGGTGATTGTGGTGATCTGCTGTGTTTGTAGCTGTGGGCACCATGGTGATTGTGGTGATCTGCTGTGTTTGTAGCTGTGGGCACCATGGTGATTGTGGTGATCTGCTGTGTTTGTAGCTGTGGGCACCGTGGTGATTGTGGTGATCTGCATCGGGTTCCTGCTGGCAGTGATTGGGATTGGGGTGATGAGGATCCGTGCATCTCAGAACCAGGGCCGAGAGGCGGGCATGGACGACAAGCAGGAGATGGAGTGGGACAACTCCGCCCTCACCATCACCGTCAACCCCATGGAGGACCAGGTACGGGCCATCACAAATGTGGCACAAAGGTGTAGTCACTGTTCACAGTCAAATCCCCTTGTATTCATAAGTGTGTATGCCAGGGGAAGTAAAAGATCCGACACAGGGGGTAAATGTGTAACCTGTCGTGGACTCACAAAGTGGTGGTCTCTATCTCTAACCCACTGGATCTTGCTCCCATCGGCTGGAGTTGTGAGAGACACGGAGCATGCAGTGTGGACAGTGTAATACACCGTGTCATTGCATCCACTGGGTCCTATGTCAATGTACATACATTGTATGCACAAATTTGCCTCATAGAAATCTCACCCAATCTCGCTTTACAACTGACTAGGCTGTTTTAATTCATTGTCTTTTGTTTGCCTCACAATAAGGCACTGTCTGTGAACTACCACCTACTTGGTGTAGTACCGTAGAGTACTGCGAGGTGATGCAGGCTACTTTGTTGGTGTAGCTAAATGATTGGCTTAGGCTTCACATTAGTTTTCTTGGCAAATTTCTTAAATGTTGAACTGTGATTGATTGTGTATTGGGTGGCCACAAAATACAACAGGGTGTCTTTGCCACGAGGTGATGATTGCATTTACCACAGGGCACCTAAAAACCTATATTTGTGTTTGCCACAGGGTGTTTAACAAGTTATGTTTGTTTGCCACAGGATGTCTAACTAAGCTATGTTTGTGTTTGCTACAAGGCTCCTAACAAGCTATGTTTGTGTTTGCCACTGAGTGTAACAAGCCATGATTGTGTTGCACAGGGTGCCTACGATGACTCCCAGGACGCTTGTCTGAAGTGCGACGACAGCGACACCGACGACGATGACTCGGTGTGTTACCATGACGACGCGGAGAGCTCGGAGGAGGAGGAGGTCGTCAAGGTCAAGCGAGACCTCGAGTGGGACGACTCGACTCTCAGCTTCTAGAGTCGCCACCTAATGGCCACCATAGACAGCGCAACTACACATGGCAGACATTTTTCTTACGGAACCATCAAAACGGGGCGGGTGTGCTTGAACCACGGATATGACGCAAGCTGCTATTGTCTCTGGTTGTGAGCGCAAACTTAGTAGGTTTACAAAATTACTGACAACCGGTATGAAATTAAGTTAGTATGGAACGATCGAGGCTGGACGTGTAATTGAGCCGTCAGCTCTGGTTGGGTAGGGAGTTTCTCGCGAATGTATTCATTTTAAGAATACGCAGGGGCGACCAGTTGTCTTTTATCCATTCAGAATCTACTTTATCGGGAGATGTCCTGAGGATGACATGTACCTTGGAGGTAGGAGGGAAACACAGAGGTCATTGCGTGTGACAAATTGTGACGTTTATGTATCTTTGCTGTAATCTAATCGAGGCAGTTGTGTAAGATTATATAATGATGTTGTTAAGAAGTCTATTTACTATATTTATGGTTATTTGTAGGCGTGGAGGCGGGAATTCACACAGGCGTCGTAAAAACTGTTATGTTTTGTAGTGATATGGTATCCAGTTCACGTGGCAGGCGGATTCATTGAAAATGTTTCCAATTTTAACACAATTAAAATCTCTCCGAATTACAATAACTCGGCTCACAGGCTGAATAAAAATGTCAGTTGATTTTTTACTTTTGTTAAGAATTTTGAATTTGATCTGTTGTGTTCATTAAATCAACACAAGACAGAAAATGCTTGTGTATAAACTTAAACTAAACTGTACCCTTCCCGAGAAAATCTGCATAAACAAATTGGCAATTCAGACTTCAAAGTGTGCTCTGATGTATTGGGGCCGGTGTGTTTTCATCAACAACAGAAATAAACATACGAGTACCATATCACTACTTGTGTGGCTTCCGACGGTCTCATCAGAATGTCAGTGAAATGTTTATAAGTTGTTTGAATTAGAGCAGTGGAGGTGTTTTATCTTTGTTGTACAACTTGATAAAACAAATACACATTATGGGGGGATATTCCATTAAAAAAGGCGTCAATTTACTGTGTATTAACCACAAAACAATGGCGTTTATTTACTATTATAATAACTAGAAAGTAATATGTAGTATTCAGGCTAAATTACAAGTGATCATTGTAATAATTATATTTGCGATCATGTCAAAGTAAAGTGTTGCTGCAGTACCCGATGTGGCAACATCCGTTATTGTTGCTTTTCTTGATATTTGCTTTGAAAGAACTTTTGAATGGACCAAGCAAAAAGAATAATAGAAATAGTTGTGAGGTGTGTCTGCTGGTCTCGCATCGTGCACCGTGTCATCCGAGATGTTTGTGTATTTTATGGGAAGTAGTAAAATGAGTAATTAATCATATAGTAATTAATCATATAGCATGTTATTGATTCCACGTTTCACTGATATGCTAACATGTTGCACTGCACAAATAAGATGTATGATATCGTGACATTCCGCTGACCAGTGGATGGTTTGTGCAGTTGCGGTAGGATGTTGTTGAACTATGTATTTGTTTGTAATATTTAGTCTTCTCATGCGCGTATTCTAGGTTTGCCAAATAGCTGATGCAATGAACCGAAACCAACTTAGATGGACTCATATATTTGCCTGCCACTGTAGAAAGTGTGAGGGCTGGTGACTGAAATAATGGCATCACGTTAATGTGGTACGGTCGAATTAGCATAGTTCCAGTGGCTACTAATTGGTGGCGGAGTAGGCTTTTTGGTGGCTAGCCCTTGCAAGAAACAACAGGAGAAGCCAAACATGCTTTATCTTGTATTACTGAAGTGATTTACAGCTTCATCATGGACCTAGCAATGAGATGATAGAGAAATCGTTTCCGTCAAAGAATTTGTTAACAGTCCCATCATGCGATAAATTATGTTACAAACATAACGTGTGCGTATTCGTGAGAATAAAATGTTAAAGAGCAGAAGAAACAACTAGTTGTAGTAGTGCATAGTGTTGGTAGTAATCTGCTTTACTGGTGCCTCCTGACCGTTGTACGTACACGCCGCTATACATATTCACACACAAACCATGTATACATATATAATCGAGAATGGTGTCATAGTCGGTGCAAATGTCAGGGGTCGTGGAGACAGGAAGTGAATGGAACAAGAGGGTGTGGCTGTGGTTGTGATCATCTCCAATAGATGGAGCTAGTGCATCCGTACCGTATCATACCTATTAGAAAGTATACTCTAAAACATAGTGCCAATTTGTAAAGTAACGTTTTCTTTGTATGTGCAAATTGAGGATTAAAAAAAAGTTTTATACATTCATCGATACAAGCGTAATCAGCCTGTTTGCCTGGAGTTATTATTAGAACAAATTAATGTTGAACTGTTTCATGCTCTAACATGCGTATCTATTAGGTATGATACGGTATCTCACAGTACGGTACCACAAGCTGGTTCACTCTTAAAACTGGGTGACAAGTGATATTTGAAATAGGACATAAGTGGGGCAAACTGCCAGGGTTATATCAACCCTGCTTTTCTAAGCGTACTAATTTGGCTTTTTGTCTGTGTTTCTCAGATCCAGATTGGCTGTCCTTGAAGCTGTAAACTGGAGATGTGTCGCATTGCATTTGAAATGAGTAACATCTGTTGTAACGTCTCCTGTAAGCCAGTTACATTTGGCGGACATGCGATTCAAAATAAATAGATATTCTACAGAGGAAGCTGTGTTCTTCATTTTGTGTCTCACATGGGTGGGACAGTTCAATCAAATGGATTTTGTTAATTGTAGATACATGCTAAAGATTGAAACCCGTCCTGTTATCAGAATTTATACAATATTTTAACCATCTGTATGGGTATGTGGGTAGAAAAAACATGTTCACCCTATGATCTAGACAGCAGCATGATAACGAAGTAAGACTTTCATACATCTCCTTAGAGTATAAGGGCTTGAAAATATAACTTTGGAAAGAAAAACACAGCGAGAGGTTCGGCAATATTGTACCTGACACTCATCCCTGTACAGCAGGGAACAAGGAGAGCAACAACAAGAGACTGCAATTGATGACAGAGAGAGATCTGGGCAAGACATTCTATAACGCAGGGAGAAGAAAATGGTGTTGGAATGGAACAGATTAACCCTGGCCGCAATGATGATCATGCCAATTACCAATATGTTCATGTTTCATATGTGCCATGTCACAGTAAAATAGGTATAAGTTGCAAAATTCTGAAATTAAATTTTGTACCTTTTTGGATTTCACAGATCATGAGCTTTAAAATAACACCTTGTTTGTTGAAATATCATCAGTAGTTTTTATTTATAGCTGAAATTGAAGCAGACTTTAAAAAAGTTATATTTTGAGAAACAAGGAAATTTTGATTTATATTGTCTATTGTTTTTTTATCTGAGGGTTTTAAATGTATGTATATTATCAGTTTTGGATTGCATGTCAAGGAAAATAAACTGGACTTTGAAAGATGAGTTTATAAGATATGTATTTCACCCCAAATCACAATATTGATGGAATAGACCGCTATTTTGCCTCATGTCCAGAATAGACTCCGTGCCACTTAACACCCAGTTCGCTGTGGCAGGTCAGATTTGTGCTATAATTTGACCCACCACACGGAAAGTAGTTTTGTTTGAATCTTTCCATGTGGAATTCATCTCACACTCTGCCCATGGGTCTACTTCACTGGTTAGTCCGGAATCGTGTTGAGCTTCAGAGGTTTCAGTGTGGCAGGTTTTTCTGCAAGTCCCGTGGCTTTCTGTCTGGCCCAAGATGGGTTCAACTTTCTGGGGCCAGTGGGTAGCTATAGGGACTGCTTCTACTTGAAGGTCGGATGTTGTCTCGATGGCCTCATTAATTTATATTTCATAGGTAGACTTCAGACAATTACTGACTAAAGTGGTGAACACATGCATGACGTTAGACTCTAATAAGAGATGTTAGCACAATCAAGAGAAGTGGCTACTGACTGTAAATGGACCGGGAGTTCACTTAGAAGAAAGGGATTTGGTGTGAACTGGGTCATCCTGGTTTAGTCAGTTGTCAACTCTCTTATGGGCTGACATGCTGTCCTGGGTGCGTGCGTGCGTGTGTGTCTGTGTGCTTTATGTGTGTGGGTGTTTGTACGTGTCCTGTCTAGATTTGCCTGACTCATCTCGTGGTTCTGTTGCTACTTTTATCCCAACATCCCCAGTGGCACAGTATTCCTCAGGGATCTCCAAATTCCAGTCCTTCCATAAGGCATCTTTCCTTCTTTAAGTCTCCCAGCTTTGTGTCTGTCTAGCCCAAGACAGGTTCAACGTGTGGGTCCAACGGACTTATGCCATCACTCTGCGTCCCCTGATCTCGGAAACCGTTCAGTAACTTTTTCTCTAATTTTGCATAGATGTTCCTTAGGGTACTGCCACTATGCACTGGAAATCTGTATTTGATTGAATCATTTGTAGGGCCCCCTAGGACCAAAACAAAAAGACGGTAATTTTTCACATTTTTTCAAAAAAACTTCAATACCATTTTCTATAATTTTGTAGACATTTCATGTGGTAGTGCCACTATACACAAGAAATATGTATTTGATTGTATCATTCTAAGGGCACCCCAGGGGGCCCCAAAATGCAATTTGTTTATACTATCTAGTGACGTGATTTTGAGAAGGGCCCTTGAGACCATCCCCTAACAGTAGATTTTGAGTATTGTGCCAGAAACAGAACCTGGCAGGTATTATAGTTATGTAATTGTAAGCAGGACGTTTGTGAAATTAGTTATTCTTAGGCCACAGAAAAGAAATTCCCGGTTTCTCATCAATGCATGTATTTAAAAATAGGTGCCACAACATTTTATTTTCTATTATAATTATTCCTCTAAATGCAAGACATGGTGCAATAAGTGAACAGTAAACATGTCAACATTTTACTTCCATCATAACCCTTAATGATCTGTAATTATGATTCACCAAAAAACATTTGATTAATAATTACCTACAGGGTTGTTTGATTTTTGCAAATGGCAACAATAGGAAATACATGCCATTGATAGGCAAACGTGTTCTTTTTATAGAAAACGTCAGTTTCTTTCTGTACCTGTCTATGTGTGATAACTGTTTGTTCTGCCCTGCACAAAATAAACAAGAAATGTCACTTGAATGACAAAAGGAAGATCACTGCCACTAAACTGGTGGATTAATATTATAAAACTGCTCTGCTACTGCTTGGTGGTCAGTTAATTAGTGGCTCAAGTTCAAATACTTCAGGACGTTTTTCACACCTGCATGGTAGTTTAGTCTCAGTAATGTGCTGGCAGCCACTAAACTTATAGGCTTGTGTGAAAAGGATAGTTGGCAGAAGAACTAACTTTAAAGCACCATTGCATCCATTTAGCCAGGCAGCAGTCACACTGTCCCAGTGTCTGCTGCTATGTAAACTCATAAAGCCTGGAGTAACTAGATGAATCTACCTTTCCTTGTAAATAATTAAATACCCTGATCACAGAAGCATAATGCAAATTCAACTTTCACAACAATTTCAGTGTACTTCAATATTACTGTCTGGCTTACATCCTTGCAGAGTGCCACATTGTGTGCATCTTGCCAACATACTGCCATTCTCTTTAACAGGCAAAAATGTTCCCAAATCCTGTCTTTTGGCCTACCACCTTAAAACAGTGTTACAACACAGCAGTATATCAGACTTATGTAGAGAGTGAGACAATCTTAGCAACTGACCCCTGTCCCATGTTTCTGGATGTGTGGTGTGCATTGGACAGATTTAAATCCAGTTATATGCAGCTCCAATTAAATCAGGATTATGTCATTAATTGCTACTGTTTTTAAGTCAAAATGCAAGCTATATATATGTACCTTGTGAACAACTACTCGAATATTTTATTTCACTGGCATGCATATAGTCACTACTAAACATGTCAACATTTTACTTCCATCGTTACCCTTAATGATCTGTAACTATGATTCACCAAAAAACATTTCATTAATAATTACAAACTCACAATATAGTTCAAAGAACTTCAGGGCCTCTTGGCCCATTTTAAAATAATAACATTGACAAGTAACTCAGCAAGGTGCATTTTACACACATACAAAAATGTTACTTTCGATAAGCAAGTGGCGTCAGTGTCCATTTGCTATGTGGGTTTTTCCTCTGTGGCAATCTTGTTAAATCTCTCCAATCAACCGTGTGTCATTTCAAATTCCTGACCTATTTTTATCTTACGGACTCTAAAAAGTAATGTTTATTTTGTTATCTTTTTTATCAAACAGAATCCACTAATCCACAAATTATAAGATAATTCATGTTACATTGTTGATACATAGAACAGAGCTTAACAAAATAACACCCCTAGTCTTACTTATCGTAAATTATAAAATGATACCTCATTTGATGTTTGCCACCTAAAGTAACAAATTTGTGATGCTGTATCAACAAAAGCAGTGGTTAATCAAAAACTGTCATGCGTATCCCGCCTAAGTCAGGTATCAATGTTCAGGTTTTTAAGACTGGTTGCATAAATCATGATTCATCCTCACTGAATACTTTCTTGTGTGCAATTTAAGCCACCCCTCTTGCTTTCCTAAATACCAAAAGGTATATAGTGCATTTAATTCTACTGGATGAATTATAGTAATGTTGCTAAGCAAGTTTTCAAATAAGAGCAAACCAAACTGGTAATGTAGAGCTATTGTACTGACTCGGCCTCCAGTGAAATCTTGCTGATACCACAATAATACATTAAATTGTGTGATAAAAGAAAATTATTAAGAACATCCTTTAATGCGGACCCTAAAATAATACATGTCAACGACTGTTATATCTGGACACATTTATTATGTGAATACATCCAAATTATCTAGCACAATGGCTTCTGATATCATCTTTTGTCAGCAAACCGAAGTAAACAACTATTAAATAGTGGCATAAACAGAGACATAAATTCTTCATAATCATTAATGTAAGTTCAATGTTAGATCCTGCGAAAATGGCTAACGAGTAAAATAAGATAGCATTCTTGCTTGTAATTTGTCTACATACATACAACAGCTAACTACAAGTCACTGCTGACAGAGAGTGACAGTAGTTTACAGTAATGAGATTATATCATACGATGCCATAGATCTGCCAACAGAATACCATAATAAATAAAACGTTGTGGAGGTCACTGGCTGAGGATAATGCAACATACATTTGGTGCAGTGGTGGCTAATTAACTCATGCAATCACCAATAGCTCTTAAAGGGCTGGCGCTCAGGTCATCACGTAGTAACTATTAAATATTAATTTATTTATTCCTACAGCCCATTTCCATAAATAAGCTTGAAGCAAATACACAGTTTGTCTACCTGTTATAGCCTGCTAGTAGGTCTCAGTCAAATATTTGACTCGAGTGACTAAAACCGCAACATTTCCGCTCTGGGGAGCATCCTAATAATTTTAGTGACGGTACGAAAGTAGTAACTCTACAACATGTACATTATTCTACACAGAGATGCCATCTTCAGATTCGTGAGTGGAAGTGTGGTAATTCCTGAACACACGCACTTTAGATGTCATGTCTCACTCACAGTCAATGGTTTAGAAATTATATATAACGCCGACATACAACCAGATATTAACTAACAGATCCCAGTGACGTATTTCATCTTAACTTGTGTTAAAATGTCAAATACTTCTCCAAATCATTCGTCCAGAAAGTGATTTCAACACCTGCAGCCAGAGAGTTGCTTTCTGTTCAGACAGTAACGCCCTCTGTTGGCAGCGATTATTCTATACATTTTTAAGAACACAGAAATATGACTTCACAGTGGGCGCTGAAAGCCCTAGCTCCTTTCGATGTGAAAATTAGTATGTCTGAACCTTGGTGAAAGTGAAGCGTTTGCAGCTTAACGATACATTCTAGTGCACATATAAGGACAAACAGCTGCAATGTCATTTACATGTGCTTAATACAAGCCTGCTGTTGGTCTTGAATGATCTGGAATGTGTGACACACAGAGATGAAGTCTTCCAAAAAGCAAGGACGACTGGATATTGTCAATATGCAGAATACAAAGAGAAGAGGAAGGCTTGAAGTCACAGATCAACGGAGGTACGAACGAAGCCGCAGCTACATCTGATTACCAAGTTAATTAACAGGACATCAATGAAGCAATGATGAACGTTTACAATCATTACAGCTAATTGGTTTTCCTGACAAGAAGCTATATGACATGACGGTGACATTTATTGCACATGCATATCACATGACAGACGTAAATATTTACAACGCAGCTATGCCAACTTCTGTTGGTGTGATGTCACGGCCTGTAAGCATTTGTTTACGGCTTACAGTAAACTGTTACAGCGATGTAATACGTTATGGTGTTAACGACGTCAATAGTTGCTAGGTTGACCCATGCAGCTGCTAAAGCAAGTCTAGATACAAAAGTGAACTGTAATATCAGGGAACGCTGTGTGCCTTGCAAGAAGTAACCCAAGTTTATGGTTTGCACACTGTAGCTAATATCCTCGTGTCATGTCACATTCGCGTCGTAGCATAAAAGACTGGAATTTCATTAAAACCTGACATGTCATCATTCGTCAACACCACTGCATTACTAATCCACTGTCATCGCGAACACCGACACGATGACGTAATGCTGCGACGATAGTTCTGGGACTTGTGATTTCATTGTCGCGAGAGAGTTTATTCTTCACAGAAGCTGACATCGCCCGGGGTCACTCGGTGCTCCACTAGGTGGGTCTGGATGTTGTCTACCACCAGCGACGCCACGCAACCCTCGAAACCCTGGTAGTACGAGTCAGGCAGGCCGTGGAGCGGACTCCTGCTGCCACCTAGGTGATCAATCACAAACAAGACAGCGGTGATTAAAATGTACATTTTACACATGGAAAAAAAACGGCTTTTGACAAATTTTAATTGGGTAGAAGATTCTAAATGGCTAAACGAAGATTTAGTTGTTTTAAATTCCTTTCCCACCCTAAATCCATTGATTTAATGATAACTCCTGCATGTCCCTGTTCAAGTAGTAGTAGTAGTAGAGTGAGTAAACTTTCCAAGACACACAGCCAGTGTATGGCTGCAACGACTGATGATGATTCTGTGGACTGTCACCAGGTGGCAGGACTGGGTCTTCTCGACAGTTTCACTTCTGATGTGAATTCTTTCGAGTGTGAATCCGAAATGTTTTCAGCTAAAGTGCAACGCAAGTGGCTAACATCTCTCGCATACCAAATGTGTAAAACCACAATGGCAACTTACCAAGCCAGAGGTAGCCATCTGTGTCCAGTTGTGTTGCCCCCTGGTTAGCGACCTTTGACACTGGCACACCGCCATCGATCGAAAGACTCCCTTTCCTCTTGTCCCTGAAGATGGCAGCACAAAAACGATAAGTTAAAATGTTCAAATCATATATGTTGACATAGTGGTACATTTTTATAAACTGTATGTCTTAACAAATCTAGACAGTAATGTTATGAAAAACGTAGGCATATTTTGTAACTGAAGCTGAAATTATACAGTAATCATATGAAATATTTGGGGTTTGTATCAACACAACCAAAACTGTACAACAATGAATAGAAAACTGTTAACAGTGTGACAGTGCTCCAGAGTGGCACTGTAATTAAAGTCTCTACCAACTATGTCATACTGGTGGCATTAAAGAGTAGAAAACAAATTATTTAACACTGGAAAACTCACTGACAATTATGGCTTACCTGTTGAAGAGTAGCGTGTGCCATTTTCCATCATTGACCTTCATCTGTGACCTAATTACGAGTAGTTTGGTTGGGCTTTCCTTGCCGAGGTTGTAGGTGACCTCGATGTAGCCATTGTTGAGTGCGACCGCGAGATAATCGCCAAGGAGGTTGTTCGACTTGTGTTGCAGTAACAACAACCCGTCCGTTGATTCGGTGCGGAACTTCAGCTCAAACTTGTTACTTTTCTGGCCACGTTGTCTGGAAGGTAGAGAAAGCTGCTAGAGGTCTCTGCTGGGTAATGTCATTTTAATTTCCTCGTAATAAATAGTGTTTGTGAATATCAGCCCAATTCATGCTATGGTTCTATATCATGAATAAACCAAAATCACTCTCTTCATATGCACCATATCTACGATGTAGGGGTAATATATCAAATATCTTAACAGTAAATATTTGATTATTTCTCTAACTACCACAGCTTCACATTACTAAAGAGCCATGAGTGATTATAAATAACATCCACTGCTCATGTGTGTATCGTTTCTCTACTCTTCAACCACAGCTGATATTCCCACCAATTTGTCCATCAAGTAACTAAAATGATTACTACTCCATCTTGTTTGGAAAACTGCCATTGTTACTTCTTCTTTAAAACATTTCTTTTTTTAACCTGAACATACTGACCTTTTTGTGACCCTGTTTGGGTATTTGTAGTGGACACGACCGTTAAATGACACAGGTCTGTTTGTGCTCTGTCTTGAGGCCACAGCTGAAACCAAACAACCAGATATATGTTATTAGGGATACACTTACACCACATGCACACGATTAAGTTTTATTTAGCATTTGTTTTATATAATTATATACCAATAATTTCCAGTCTGCGATTTTGGTTATCATACTGATTTCACGAAATCACACCCATGACTATCAACTGCAAAATTACAGGGTGATTGTTTATGCTTTTGCAATACATTCCAATCATCAAATTACAACATAATTTAATGTATACTTACTTACTAACTTGTGTATTTAATATAGTAATATATTTAATAACAACATTGCATCATTATGACACTTCTTTCAGCTGTCACACTGATATATATACACAAAGTGAATTGATGATGAATTCATGCAAGATGGATGTCTGTGTACATTTTGTAGTTTATGTAGAAAACTATAATACAACTACAACTTAGTTCAAAGGGTCAACAGTAAAATATCTGGTTGCTAAACAGAGTCAATGAAATACATATGTTGATGCTATATTTGTGTTGCACTGTGCACTTGGGTGTATGAAGTTGCCCCACTTACCAGCTGCCTCACATGTGTTGCCGGCAAAGCCACTCGGACAGTCGCAGATGAACTCATTTAAATAGGGCAAACATTTGCCATTGTTCTTGCATGGTCCGCCTCCCTCTGGACACGGGGGACCAAGGTACTGGTTAATGTTTCTTGTGGACAGTGACTGCTTGACCAACCCCTCCAGTAACTGGCCGTTCTCGTAGATCTGTTGGCAACAAACCAATGGTTTGATTAGGTAAGCATTCTTTGAGTGCAACATGTTACACGTTTTGCTATTTTTGGCAATTAATCTTTTTGTTTTGCAGGCAATATTAATAATCCATAGAGAAGCAATGATCTGTTTATTTAGGTTCATACCAAAGAACACTTCAAAGTAAAAACACAAAGAAAAATGATTCTGTGGTGGGCTGACTACTCTCAGTAATGACGTCTACTGTCTGAAAGCATACCAGTGGCGACATCTAGTGATTGGAATCATACCAGCAGTAACAACTGGGGCCAGTTTCATGAAGCCTACTTAGCGGCTACAAACGGTTACTTAGCGCTACGAAGGTCATCGTAGAAGATTTCGCGTTTCATGTCGTCTACTTAGACTATGCAGTGGGCGCAACGCCCTACTTAGGCTACGGCACCTACCCCCGCGGCGTAACTCCACTAAGTTGTTCTTAATGGCGGCTTTACGACCAGTTCATCAGATAAACGATGCAGTTAGACGAACTTTCCGGCGAGAGAAAGTGTTTAGAGACATGACACACTCATTTGGTGTATACGACAACGTTGAGTTGTTTGACCGGTATCATTTTCATCGGGAGAATATCAGGCATTTAATAGATTTAGTCGGTGACAACATCTCGATAGTGTCACGGAAGGGTTTCTTAACACCGACACTGCAAATACTCATCGCATTACGTTTCTTTGCATGTGGTTGTAGGCGATTTGTTGTGTTAGCAAGGCAACCGTGAGTAGAACTGTTCAGAGAGTTCCACCTGTGTTTGCAAGGCTACTGCCACGTCACGTACGCTTCCCCCAAGTAGGCGAGACAGAAGCCATGAAAGTGCAATGTCACCACACCGCAAACGTCCCTAATGTTATCACCTGCGTCGACTGTATGCATATTAAAATTACAACACAATCGGTCAACGAATATTAATATATCAATCGTAAAAACGACCATAACATAAATGTCCAACTGAACTGTGATGCCAATGCCATGATCATGAACAGTGTTGTGAGGTGGCCGGGTTCGGTGCACAACGCACGCATTCTGCGGGAGTGTCCCATATTCAATGTGTTCGAGTCGGCACCCTGGCCACTGGAAGGATACATCCTCGGTGACAGCGGCTACAAGCTCCAAGACTGGCTGCTCACACTGGAAGGATACATCCTCGGTGACAGCGGCTACATGCTCCAAGACTGGCTGCTCACACTGGAAGGATACATCCTTGGTGACAGTGGCTACATGCTCCAAGACTGGCTGCTCACACTGGAAGGATACATCCTCGGTGACAGCGGCTACAAGCTCCAAGACTGGCTGCTCACACTGGAAGGATACATCCTCGGTGACAGCGGCTACAAGCTCCAAGACTGGCTGCTCACACTGGAAGGATACATCCTCGGTGACAGCGGCTACATGCTCCAAGACTGGCTGCTCACACTGGAAGGATACATCCTTGGTGACAGCGGCTACATGCTCCAAGACTGGCTGCTCACACTGGAAGGATACATCCTCGGTGACAGCGGCTACAAGCTCCAAGACTGGCTGCTCACACTGGAAGGATACATCCTTGGTGACAGGGCTGCTACAGTGGCTACAAGCTCCAAGACTGGCTGCTACACTGGGAAGGATACATCCTCGGTGACAGCGGCTACAAGCTCCAAGACTGGCTGCTCACACTGGAAGGATACATCCTCGGTGACAGTGGCTACATGCTCCAAGACTGGCTGCTCACACTGGAAGGATACATCCTCGGTGACAGTGGCTACAAGCTCCAAGACTGGCTGCTCACACTGGAAGGATACATCCTCGGTGACAGCGGCTACAAGCTCCAAGACTGGCTGCTCACACTGGAAGGATACATCCTCGGTGACAGCGGCTACATGCTCCAAGACTGGCTGCTCACACTGGAAGGATACATCCTCGGTGACAGCGGCTACATGCTCCAAGACTGGCTGCTCACACTGGAAGGATACATCCTCGGTGACAGCGGCTACAAGCTCCAAGACTGGCTGCTCACACTGGAAGGATACATCCTCGGTGACAGCGGCTACAAGCTCCAAGACTGGCTGCTCACACTGGAAGGATACATCCTCGGTGACAGCGGCTACAAGCTCCAAGACTGGCGCTCACACTGGAAGGATACATCCTTGACAGTATGCTCCAAGACTGGCTGCTCACACTGGAAGGATACATCCTTGACAGCGGCTACAAGCTCCAAGACTGGCTGCTCACACTGGAAGGATACATCCTCGGTGACAGCGGCTACAAGCTCCAAGACTGGCTGCTCACACTGGAAGGATACATCCTCGGTGACAGTGGCTACAAGCTCCAAGACTGGCTGCTCACACTGGAAGGATACATCCTCGGTGACAGTGGCTACAAGCTCCAAGACTGGCTGCTCACACTGGAAGGATACATCCTCGTGACAGCGGCTACAAGCTCCAAGACTGGCTGCTCACACTGGAAGGATACATCCTCGGTGACAGCGGCTACAAGCTCCAAGACTGGCTGCTCACACTGGAAGGATACATCCTCGGTGACAGCGGCTACAAGCTCCAAGACTGGCTGCTCACACTGGAAGGATACATCCTCGGTGACAGCGGCTACAAGCTCCAAGACTGGCTGCTCACACTGGAAGGATACATCCTCGGTGACAGTGGCTACAAGCTCCAAGACTGGCTGCTCACACTGGAAGGATACATCCTCGACAGCGGCTACAAGCTCCAAGACTGGCTGCTCACACTGGAAGGATACATCCTCGGTGACAGTGGCTACAAGCTCCAAGACTGGCTGCTCACACTGGAAGGATACATCCTCGGTGACAGTGGCTACAAGCTCCAAGACTGGCTGCTCACACTGGAAGGATACATCCTCGGTGACAGCGGCTACATGCTCCAAGACTGGCTGCTCACACTGGAAGGATACATCCTCGGTGACAGTGGCTACAAGCTCCAAGACTGGCTGCTCACACTGGAAGGATACATCCTCGGTGACAGCGGCTACATGCTCCAAGACTGGCTGCTCACACTGGAAGGATACATCCTCGGTGACAGCGGCTACAAGCTCCAAGACTGGCTGCTCACACTGGAAGGATACATCCTCGGTGACAGCGGCTACATGCTCCAAGACTGGCTGCTCACACTGGAAGGATACATCCTCGGTGACAGCGGCTACAAGCTCCAAGACTGGCTGCTCACACTGGAAGGATACATCCTCGGTGACAGCGGCTACAAGCTCCAAGACTGGCTGCTCACACTGGAAGGATACATCCTCGGTGACAGTGGCTACATGCTCCAAGACTGGCTGCTCACACTGGAAGGATACATCCTCGGTGACAGCGGCTACATGCTCCAAGACTGGCCACTCACACTGGAAGGATACATCCTCGGTGACAGTGGCTACATGCTCCAAGACTGGCTGCTCACACTGGAAGGATACATCCTCGGTGACAGCGGCTACAAGCTCCAAGACTGGCTGCTCACACTGGAAGGATACATCCTCGGTGACAGCGGCTACAAGCTCCAAGACTGGCTGCTCACACTGGAAGGATACATCCTCGGTGACAGCGGCTACATGCTCCAAGACTGGCTGCTCACACTGGAAGGATACATCCTCGGTGACAGCGGCTACATGCTCCAAGACTGGCTGCTCACACTGGAAGGATACATCCTCGGTGACAGAGGCTACAAGCTCCAAGACTGGCTGTTCACGCCTTTTATCCACATCACAAATGCAGCACAACAGTGCAAACAGCTCAACTCCTCATCACTGAAATTCGATTTTCTTTCTCTTTTTTTCGAAACCGGCAGCGTCGCTTGCTGTTGCCATGTTGCTAGCGGGAAAGTGGGAAGGGGAATCCCGGGGGTTACCCGTATCATGACGCTAATCTAACCACGTGACAGCTTTACGCGCCTACTTAGTTAAGAAATAGATCATGCGCGCTACATGAAACCCGCTTTGCTTAATTTTACGCAACTACTTAGCTATGCAAGAACTGGAGTTTACGCACTTGCGTAGCTAAGTAACCGCGTAGTTTAAGTGCGCTTCATGAAACCGGCCCCTGATCATTAGCATCACCAGTGATAACACCTGGTGATTAAATTGCATACCAGTAGTGATTGGAGTTACGCCATTGGTGACAACTAATCATTGGAGTAATTACCAGGGATGACACCTAGCAATTGGATTCCTACCACTGGTGGCATCTTGTGATCAGTATCATAACGGTGGTAATACTTAGTGATTAAAAGGAATGCCAATAGTGACACATAGTGATTGGAATTACGCCATCTAATGACTGGGATCATACCAGTAGTGACACCTAGTGATTAGTCATGCTCGTTGTGACATCTAGTGATGGGCGTCATCCCAATGGTGACATCTAGTGATTGGGGGGGGGGGTCATGCAAGTGCTGCCATCTAGTGACTATATCAACAAATATTCAACAAATCAGTCAAATGTATACACGAGGGGTAAGATCACATTGAGGATTCGTCTGCCATTACTCAGTTAAAGAGTGCCCTTGAAAATACGGTTTTGGTGTGATGTGTGTATTTTTTTAGCACTTTGACATGGGACATGTTGGTCCCGTAAATACTGAATGTACTACTGCATCAGATCGAGGTAGTAATAAATATACGCTAGTCGCTCGCATATTTTGCAGTGATATTTTGCAGAACGCACCAATATTTCAAAATCCATCACCAGATTGTGATAAAATTTAGGGGTACAGGTTTGGGTGGATTTTTCTGAAAAACGAGGTATGAGAATTTGACGAATTTTTCCACAACATTTGTGTCAACGGAGGTTAAATATGCTGTGAAATTTTCAAGATGATTGTTTCACAAACTGCAGGAAATGAAAGAAACGTTATAATGGTCGCCTATGTAAAATCTAATGTGGTCGTATCCCACAAGTAAACACTGTCTGTGTCACTACAGAGCCTCCGTGTCCACTCACCCGCTGAATGGCCCCGGTCAGTCCTGTCTTCACGCCAGACTTTGGCTTGTACACCCCCTGGTAACCCCCAACAAAAATATTCTTTGGCAGGTTGAGTTCCTTCAATGATCCCTGCAACAACAAAATGAACATTTTGACAATTATAAATAAAATGTATTTGTACTGTAGTCATGATGAGGATGACTTATAATTAAAAGAAATATCATATTATGTGGCATAAAATACTGACATGGATTAATTACTAAAAATTATAAATATGTGTTCGACATTTTATTCAATCAGACATGCCAAAGTAAATTCTGCTAGATATCTTTCTTCAACTAAATTGAAAACTCAAAATTGCAACCAGTATTTGTTCCTAAGCTACAGCAATTGTCATCAGCATGCAGTGGGGAACACTATGCAACTTGGTCGCACCATTTCTTTTATCCGTGGATACACAATAGGCCCTACTGTGCTGGCCAGAACAGGGAGGTTTACTGTGATTCTAACAACAGTCTTACCTTGGACTGTCCTTTAAGTGGTTCGCCACCGTTTATGACCATCGTGCCGTGTCTGTTAGTTCGTGTAACCTCCACCTGGTGCCAGACATTGAGAGGGATACGTTCGTTGCTCCTGTAGCAAACACAACCTACAACTTTAGTAATGATATCATGTAAATATTCCTCAAACAAATTACAGTTGCATTTTGAACACACAATGGAAATAAGTCATTTCCTCAGAAAAAGACGCTATCGCCTTTAGCTGGGCGAATGTCTAAACTTCAGATTCCGTATGATAAAGTCCCCAAAACATCACCAATTACATTTAGCGTGTCATCAAACTCACAAATGTCATCAATACTGTTTTGCCACTTTTTACATAAAACATATATATTAGTTGCCCAAATTTGATTTATGATTTGAGTCAATATAAAATGTTGACGAATGAACAGACTATGTTCTTTTTCTTATTCGTTACTTCGCTGCTTAGCTTGCTAAGGAGCATTGCCCTGCTCGTGGCCATTCCATCTAACAGCTTCATGATTTCAGCATGGCTGAAATTCGGTTTTCTGACACTTCTTTTCCCCCACGTGTTTCTCTGCCATGTTGTTGTTTGTGGGAAGTGATCAACGCGCATGTGCGGTGCTTAAAAAATGCAATGATTCCCTTCAGTCTAAAACCAGTGTCCAGCAGAGTGACCATGACGCTACCATGAGCCCATGAATAGCGATTTACCTGCTGGCCATGAATACAGCTCCAGAGTAATAGCTTTGCTCAATGCGTCTTCATAACAACATCAGTTAGAAGGCAAAGAATAAATTCTAAAGTGTCTCTCACGTGATGTTAGCAGTACCACTGCCAAGGTCGAAGGTGAACTGAAGGTGACCTTTGACAAGATTCAATGCAAGGAAGTCTCCTTTGTTGGAGGCAACTTTGTCCATTTCCTGGCTGCTATACAGCAACACACCTAATGCAAAAGAAATCAGGATATCAGAAAACATGTATACAATTTGATCTGTGGACAAATCCATTTAAATAAGATAAACAAATGTAAATTAATTGTTACAACTGATTACAACTGCTAAATACTGACAGATTAGGAAACAACATCAAAGCAACAATATAGTAAACTATTATAGGGCCTAACACTAATCCAGTACTGAAATAAGATGCAAAGGTACAACTAATTGTACGATTTGTAAGTGTGCTAGTGGGTCTGGTTACTACACCAAAAACAAATGAACTATTATAAATTAATGATGCACAACAAATTATCAAATATACCGATATTGTACATTTAATCAATAATGGCAAGTCAGGAAATTCCATGGAAAACACATTACATCGCATTATTATAAATTAATTAAGGATGAATTACATGTACAATTAGTCGTAGAATTTATAAATAGTGGTGGGTCAGGAAACTAAATCAAAGGTCTACTACACTGAAATATCACCAAATTAAGCACCATGTGAAGAATGAATTCGGGACCAGAGGAAGAATGAAATGTACGTAATTGACAGCCTACCATCTGGCTTTGTGGCAAGGAACCAGATCTCGTATCCAAGGGAATGACCTACGTGACTGTTGACCTTGAGCTGGAGGTACGAGATGCCATTGAACTGTGGCACAGTTACATCCATGATGGCCGCTACAATGGAATACACAGTCAATTCATCATGTCGTTTTTTACATACATTTGTCACAGAAATCCTAGCAGAAGAATCAAATGATTATTGTTGGCAGGCTGCCAGTAAGTGAGAGCCAATCACTGCCTGGCATCAGATATGGGTATGTTTCAGTGAAATTTCTCTGTTGCCAGAGAAAGTTTGTTTTGCCAGCTGAGCCCGTTTTTTCCCGTTTACCCACCCTCCTCTCGTGCTACTCCAGCTTAGCTATACCTCTACATTACTAGATGTAATTAAAGAGGGCGGTGAGTACAATACATTGTGACACATTGTTCACGGAAAGGTAGTTCAAAGTTTTTAAATTTTTGACGCTTTTCCCTGTTTTAGTTTGGTACACAAGGTTTTGCATTAATGCTTTTTCCTCAGCTGAATGTTCGGTAGTGTACGCAGGGTTTTTAGTGCGGGTACTTTTCAAAGTACATTTTGTGTGGCAGTTCGGCCCTGTCTTTCGGTGTTATGTGTTAGTAACTGGTGGTTTTCACGTTATATAATGCGTGTGAGGGGGGGGTTTCTGGGCCCACATTTAGTCTGCTTAGATAGTTAATCATTGGCAGTCCCCATTGACAGACATGTATGACTCCTCTACGCTTGTAAGGAGATTTGCCTTTTGTTATTTAGGCCAGAGGCAATGCCATAGTCATGTCTATACTTTACTTTACTATATGTAATTAAAGGGCATTGCCATTATCCAACCACACCTTGTGTGTGTCTCTATCTCTCGCTACATAAACCAAGCAATGCACAGCAGGCTCCAATACACGTCACATCCTACAATTGCCCTCAAGTTGAGGGCTGGGAGCGGTGAGTAACAAATATTATTTATGCATGACAACACTACCAGATAAACTTGTGTCTCGGTAATCCGGAAACGTGGCTTGTTTGCTGATAACACAAGTCAGATGTATGTTTGTATAAGAGCTTAATAGTAAGCCAACTCTTTGTGTATAACTAGATTACTACAACTACAATAATATAATAATAATGACAAACTTCTATAGCGCCTAAATCCCCAGGAATCTGAGCTCAGGGGTGCAACACACAAGAATCATTGCCTAGTTATACATGTCATAACAAATACACAAAAATAAATGGTTTGCATCTCAGGCACCAAACGTTTTGGATTATACGCTGAATAAATGGAGTGGCTTTATGTTTTCAAAATTCCTCGTTGGTTTAAAGTTTCCATCTAAATTTATATGTTAATTGATTGATCACAATGTCACGCATGTTTTCTGTGACTGCTCCAAGATATGTAAACATCCGGCCATCAATTAGGGTTGTTTTATGTAAGTTGCATTGCAAAAAACTCCTCAGATTTAGAGCCTAGCAAAAATTATGTAGGAATACTTTGGGAAACCATATTCTGTATTAATGTATAGCGCCATCTGGAGGATGGAAATTTCTGCTAGTATACCTTCAGTTTTCTTCACTTCCAATTCTAAATTTAATATTGAAGAGTGTGTTTGCACATAACAGCAAATTAATAATTTATATTACTCTTAGTGCATATTTAAGGAGCATAACAACAAAGTAATTTACCTTGTTCACACTTGTCACCGCCGCGTCCCGGCGGACAGGAGCAGAAGTATTCGCCCTCTGGCAGGGCGATACAGGTGCCGTCTGACTGGCAGGGGTTGTCATGACACGGGTCGACAGGTGAGTCCCTGCTATCACACTCATTGCCTGCAAGTAGACATCATAGGATGTGGTCATACTCATAGCAGACATCTAACAATGTCTCTCTACCGGGAAGACATTTTTTCTTATGCTAGAAGTGGAAAAGCGTTTCATTTTGTTTCTTATTTTCATGGTAACCCAGTATACACTGCTACTACCCAGTGGGCACACGACATGTACACTGCTACTACCCAGTGGGCACACGACATGTACACTGCTACTACCCAGTGGGCACACGACATGTACACTGCTACTACCCAGTGGGCACACGACATGTACACTGCTACTACACCTAGTGGGCACACGACATGTACACTGCTACTACCCAGTGGGCACACGACATGTACACTGCTACTACCCAGTGGGCACACGACATGTACACTGCTACTACCCAGTGGGCACACGACATGTACACTGCTACTACCCAGTGGGCACACGACATGTACACTGCTACTACCCAGTGGGCACACGACATGTACACTGCTACTACCCAGTGGGCACACGACATGTACACTGCTACTACCCAGTGGGCACACGACATGTACACTGCTACTACCCAGTGGGCACACGACATGTACACTGCTACTACCCAGTGGGCACACGACATGTACACTGCTACTACCCAGTGGGCACACGACATGTACACTGCTACTACCCAGTGGGCACACGACATGTACACTGCTACTACCCAGTGGGCACACGACATGTACACTGCTACTACCCAGTGGGCACACGACATGTACACTGCTACTACCCAGTGGGCACACGACATGTACACTGCTACTACCCAGTGGGCACACGACATGTACACTGCTACTACCCAGTGGGCACACGACATCTTTTAGCAGTTAATTTTTGGTCATATGGATGACGTCTAAAAAAGACGTAATTTAGACATCTGTCAGACGTCTACATATTTACGTAAGAAATGAGACGCAAAATAGTCTTTCACTGGCAACCTAAATTTGACGTTTTAGACATCAAAAAAGACATCTTTTAAACGTCAAAATATACCACAATTGCCGAAGAAAAGTTAAATGTATTTTTTACAAATAATTTTTTTTTTTAATTCACCTGCTCTGACATAAGTGCATATGAGTAGTCAGATTTCCAGGTGTGATTGTAGGTGTTGACTGTAAAATGGTGGATTTCTAGATGATTTTAATAAGCGGAAGGATATTTGGCAGCAATTTGCCTGTTTGACCCTTCGCAGAGTAATGAAAAATCTGCCAATACCCAATCTTCTTGTAAATTTTCACCCCAGATGACGCCATATATATTATTAATTTAATTGTTGAACACCAGATGGCATTACTTCATAAAACAAATGGCGGCAATAGATAATTTTGAAGTTCAAGTTGGGTTCGTTCAGATAACTTTTGATTGTGTTACATCTCATTCTAACATCTGATATACACCTCTTACATGACAGGTGGCACTGGTGACTTACTGATGACACCATTGGACTGGAGACTTACTGATGACACCATTGGACTGGAGACTTACTGATGACACCATTGGACTGGAGACTTACTGATGACACCATTGGACTGGAGACTTACTGATGACACCATTGGACTGGAGACTTACTGATGACACCATTGGACTGGAGACTCGGAATGAATGAGGTTACCATTGTCAATGTTGACATTCATTTTTGGCTATTTTAATATTATCCACATACCTCTCCCTCCCTTCCCCCTCTCTCTCCCCCCTTCTCTCTCTCTCTCCCCCTTCTCTCTCTCACTCTCTTTATATCTCTCCCCCTTCTCTCTCTCTCTCTCCCCCTTCTCTCTCTCCTCTCACTATCTCTCTCCCCCTCTCTCTCCATCTCTCCCCTTTTCTCTCTCTCCTCTCCCTCTCCCCCCTCCTCTATTCTATGTCTCCCTACTCCTTCTCCCCTTATCTCTCTTTCTCTCTCTCAGTCACTCCCTCCCTCCCTCCATCCGTTGCTCCCTCCCTCTCTTGCTTCCTCCCTTTCCCTTTTAAATCAAATGATCCGATAATGAGGATCCACAAGGAGAGACTGTTAGTGAAGAACTAAAATGGGCTGAATAGTGCCCATATTAGGAATGGAATACAGGCAGAGGAGCTTAGATGGGGGTCGATGTTTGCATGGTAAGGAAGATAAAATTGCAACAGACGAAGGCGTTGCAAAAATTGTATCCGTTATAAATGTGTTGTGTCCAATAGTGTTTATTTTCATGGTTAAATGTCAACGAACCTGTCCTATGCCCAAACATTCTTATGACGAGTGTCGATCAACGAACGAAAAATGTAAGTTTGTTTGTTGCATGGTATTTGGTCACCAGGATCGTTGTTCTAAAGGCTTTGTACTCCGAGCCCACTAGGCACAACCAGATACCCCCACCACACCCAGACACACCCAGGCAAACCCATGCATGCAATTAAATGTTTAAATTTTGTTTATAAAATTATTGAGACTAATAATTTTTTTTTTAAATAGGTGTAATTCTAAGCTTCAGAGAAAAATAGTAGAATTTACAACAGTTCTAATTTTCCCAACTAGACAAGCACACAATGCAGAAAAAATTGAAAAAACTACTAAGATGTCACTTAGTTGGCTCCAGACATCACTCCTACCCAGTGGGCACACGACATCGTTTAGCAGTTAATTTTGTGTCATATGGATGACGTCTAAAAATGACGTCATTTAGACATCTATCAGACATCTACATATTTACGTAAGAAATGAGGCACAAAATAATCTTTCACTGGCATCCTAAATTTGACGTGTTTTATACGTCAAAAAAGACATTTTGTAGACGTCAAAATATACCACAATTGCCCACTGGGAATCTTATCAGCCAACATTACATACAATCTGTGCATCCATGTATGCATGTGTATACGTGCATTCATGTAATGTTGTGCAGGCGAACATGCATCCATATATGTGTATGCGAGCGTGCGTCCATATGTGCATGCATGTGTGCATGCTTGCATGTAGGTGTTTATATGAGAACATGCATGCATGCATACATATATTGCATGAAGAGAATAAACAGAAACAGAGGCAAAAAGAGACAGTGAAAGACAGCCGCATGGATTGTATCGACACCAACAGAAAATGAAACATGCAATGCAAACACCCCATGCTGCCTGCATTTAGGTCTGTGTGCACACGTGTGATGTTGTAAAAAAGCATGCAAAGTGTTAGAAACGGAAAATATAAATTTACACATGTTAATCTGTTCAAGTAGAGCAGATGAAAATGCAGTGTACCTCAGAATGCACACATGTAATTACGAAAGTGTGTGCATGACTGAGAATACACGCACAGCTCAGAATGCATGCATGTAGACGTGAAATTCAGGTGGGACACACACCTGTGTAACCTTCGAGACACTGACACACAAAGCTCGACTGCCCGATAACAATGCAAGACCCGCCGTTGTTACAGGGCAGATTACCACACGGATTCTCCACGCAGTCAGCTACAACAGCGCACTTCTCATGTCAAGGTCACTTAGAGGTCAATGACAGGCCAATACTTTCACTAGTGTTTTCATTTCATACAGAATAATGTTCTGTTTTGCTAAGCAGCGACACAGTGAAACTAAAACCACACAAAATCATAGTGTTAGTAAGCAAACCGTCACAAATCTATACTGGCCACTGAATTTTAAATCCCAGTCTTGACAGGAACTTTATTACATGCCTTTTTACAAAAGCACATTAACTATACTTTTACAAAAAAACATGTAATTATTATGAAATAAACAAAATGGTTCACAAAAACAGTTTGCCTACATACAAAAAATGTGTATTCGATTTAGATTATTGTCAAACCATAAGGAATCAGGTTTGCAATTTTTAGTTATATTTATTCATTACATTCTGATAATATTTTATTGGAAATCCCGAACATTTCACTGTAGCTGTGATTCAATCAGATTTATGTTTAATGTTGATTCAAACAGCTCCAGAGCACAGCCAGTACATTATAATTAAAAAAAAAACACAAACCAATAATAACAATGCCACCACCCCCAAGAAGAAAACAACAAAGGCAACAAGCAAGCAGTACCATACCATGAACACATACCAGGCCAGATATAACACGGGAGTAAATTAAGTGTTGTTATAATTAATTGTTCAAAGGTCATAATGCCACTGATAAAAAACATTAAAACATTGTTACAATGACACTAAAGATATCTGGTCATAAACTTCCAAAGATGGAACACTACTTACCAATGTCAACAATGCGCAGGATGTCTCCAGAATCTGGATAGACGAGGTTGTAGTCTTTGATTTTCTTGCTTATCCCCATCTTTAGCGAGAGGATGCAGCCGACGAGACCTGCCTCAGTACCAACATCTCTGACGACACTGTCGGCCAACATCAACAACTCAATTAGTCCATCTTTATAATACACTGACTTGGAGACATTGTAAGTGCATCGCCTCCTAGGTGTCATGGTCCTCCCAGGTGTCACGATCCCCCTAGGTGTCACGGTCCGCCTAGATGTCACGGTCCCCCTACGTGGCATGGTTCTCCTAGGTGTCACGGTCCCCCTAGGTGTCACAGTCCTCCTAGGTGTCAATCCCCCTAGGTGTCACGGTCCTCCTAGGTGTCACGGTCCTCCTAGGTGTCACGGTCCCCCTAGGTGTCACGGTCCTCCTAGGTGTCAATCCCCCTAGGTGTCACGGTCCTCTTAGGTGTCATGCTCTGCCTAGGTGTCACGGTCCTCCTAGGTGTCACGGTCCCCCTAATTGCCACGGTCCGCCTAGGTGTCACGGTCTGCCTAGGTGTCACGGTCCACCTAGTTGTCATGGTCCCCCTAGGTGTCACAGTCCTCCTAGGTGTCACGCCCCCCCCCTATGTGTCACGGTCCTCCTAGATGTTTCAGAGAGGGCCAGTAAACAAACCTAATGCTATAAAACCCATTCATTATAAGCAGTAGTCAGTTATTATCATCAGGCCTCCATTATGGCTAGTCGTAGTTTTATACCAGCGCCATCTAGTAAAAATATTGCAATTTTTATTTTAGGTCTAAAGTAATAACATCAAGAGTAAAATACAGAAATAAACACACTCTTTGTTGATATCGGGCACGTATCCGAGATAGACGGGAAGGACCAGGTTGAGGGATTTCAGGGATCCCGTGCTCATTCCGACAATCTCTGGCTCGTCGTCCAACTTCAACAGCCCTTCCTTCCCGAAGCGCTGTGCCTTAACCCGATGAACCTGGTTCAAGGTCACTGTCTCCTTCGTCTTCAAGGTCACTGGACCACTTCCAAGGTCGAAACTAAGATTACAGAAATCACATGACCTGATAAGTTGGAGGTGGCAGATATATTTTTGTTTTAATGACTTCGATGTTAACTCTATAAATTGCATAGATGGAAAATATTTTTAATACAAGAAATCTGGTTAATCAACAACAAATGCTGTGATGTGTGCTAACATTTTCATAACATAATTACAACTCTACTTTATTTTACTTGAAGAGATCTCGGTAAGAAAAATTGTATTCAATTATGAAACAGAATATAGAATAAAAAGTTCTTTTTCAAGTACTAAGATTAACAAGCTAGGTTTCTGAGTGTCACATCAAAAACACTTCTGCACAACACACAATGCAACTATTTGAAGCCAGCTTCACACAAGCTCATACCTGAATATCACATGACCGTTGCGAATGGCGAGAGAAATGAAGTCTCCCTGGCCAGTCTTCTGCTGGGCGCTATACAGAAGGATCCCATCATTGTTAGTTGTGCTGAAGGTCATCTCTATGGCAACTTCTCGGTTGACATTGCTCAGTTTCTTGAGTTCGATGAAAGAGCGTCCCGAGAAAGATGGGACCTTGTACTTCCGCATTGACACTACAAATTAGTATGTACTATTCATTTAAAGAGCTCTATCACTGGCCAATTGTCTTACAATCTGAAAGTAAGATCTTGTATGCAAGAAACATGCACAATGTCGTTATTTCACAAGCAAGTTCTAATATCACATGTACAAACTTAACATTTTACACAATGTGAGGGTATAATGTGAGGGTATAATGCACATAAAAACCCGACTATTACATTTTAATTAATTGTACTATTTATTTATCTCTTAGTTGATCAATCAGCCAGTAACATTTAAAATCTTGAGTTGATATAATTTTGCCCAAAGCTTCTAAATAATCTAACTTTGTTCCCTGTTCTACAACTACAGAGTATCTTTTATTGACCTGTGAACTTCAAAATAACTCTCTAAGGTTCGCTTTCATAAGTTTGTATTGTCCAAAAAATATAGCGTGTTTTGTATTTGATCAAAACACCGTCCATACCCACCTACATGAGGTGTTGGAATTAAGATCTTCTGCAATCCAAAATGCTTTCCAAAACCGATAGTGTCAATGCGCATTAATATATCTTCCAGGTGGCACCACTGTAGCAATTTACTTCCCATGATACATTGTGGCTACAAAACCACCACTATGCATATGTTGTGCTATACATATTTGGGACTGAGACTTATATGACGACCACTAAAATTTCAGTTGAAAATATTTATATATTTTAGTTCATAAACAACTCACCAGGAGTCGTGTTTTCAGGTATCATTGCTGGAATAAACCAGAATAAAAACTGATTAGACAATGCACCGGTGGAAAACTAGCATAATATAATATACGACTGTCAAAATTAGCCTGCACAGCAGATCAGTTTTTCCTACGCAAGTGCACTTTTAACTTAATTTTGCAATCATACTAAAAGTTGTAGTTTTTTATGTATAAATCCGGTATATTCACAATTATAATCCTGCTCTATAATTTATTCTAAATATATTACGTTAATTGACCATCATAACATAAAATAACTTACACAAACAAAACTGTAATAAAAAATTAGTGCATTCCAAATATCAAATAGTGGTAACCGTTCAAATAGTTTAGCCAGAAATGAATACATTTACATTGTATTTCCAGCTGCACAACATATATTTCCAGCTAAATAAATTAGTATAAATTTCAAAATAGCCACAAATATTTTAATGACAAATTCAAAATCTTATAGAACTCAATCTTCAGTTTGATTCAAGAAAATTAATACAATTGAAACAGTTACATTACAATGTGGCCACGACTGGCTGACTAATAAACTGATGCCAAATGTCTGGACTACCGCTGTCAAAAGAAGATACTCCACCCCCCCACACAAAGAAAGAAGCAGCTAGGTGCACACGTAGGACCTTAGAATCATCTATCACACGTCATGCATCTAACCGTAAATAAGGACAGGTAATATACCCCTAAACCAGTGTTACATCTAACCGTAAATAAGGACAGGTAATATACCCCTAAACCAGTGTTACAAACTAACGCTATTTCCACAGGAGTGATGTTTCTAGGAGCATATTAATTGAAAAACTTCCGCTACATTAATACCCGTCGTGTTAGAAACCTTTGCTACAATCATGCAGAAGTCTGGCTGATACTAGTAGTTTCCGCGACAAACCCCGGTACAGTGAAACTCAGAGTGTAACGTGGTGCAAAATCATCGTGAATAAAACAAAACGGATTAATGAACATCCCTGTGAATGGAAGTGGGTCGTGTGTTTGCTCGCTGCAGCTACAGTGTGCGGGGTTTAATTGGTGCGGGAAGCTTTGTGCAGATTGGTGTTTAATTAAATGCTGACGCGGGGTGCATTTGTGTGCTCCTATGATGGAGATTAACCTCTATTATCACTCACCCCCTTGGTCTCCTAACATGGCATTATAGGGGTCAACTTCTGAAACAAGACCAAGCTGTCATATATATACACAACGCCAAGCAGCAGCAGCCACATTCACAGGCTGGCTATAGAGGAAGGAGGAAGAGACAGGTAGAGTTAGCACAGACAACTACAGTAATTAGTAGAGCTTCATGCAATCCATGCACTTCCTGCAAGAGATGCACACAAACATCCGTCAGGCTCCGTGTCCAGTGAACAAGGGTAATATTGACTATTTTAATTTACAAGTTACAAATAAACCTGAAGTAATAATGCTGAAGTACACAATTTTTTACCATGGCCAGGCTAGACACAATAATTTTCATTTCAAATCATGGTTTTAATTAAACATGACAGTTATATTAATTACTATCAATTTGCCTATATATTCATTGCATCTGTATTCATTTAATTCAACTGGATCGAACCGATAGATGTTTGTAATGTTCACGTTAGTAATAAGGTTTTGATCGATGAGTTGAGGGGCCTTCACCATCAACAAGCAAGTAATCGATATTTTCCGCATAGACATCACTTACAAACACACACACACACACATACGTTTAGACAAAGTTTTGATCAGTCAACGCAATCGGTGCGACACCCTGATCAAAGGCTTTGTTTAAATCCGTTCAGAAGAAAACTGTCCAAATCTGTTAATGCAAACGAATTGTTTCAGGAAAGTTGGCACGAGGGTTGGCTTCAGTTCACTCCCACACTTACTTGTCACAAGAGCAAAATCAGGAGTTAACGGAGAGAAAACGATTTCTGAAATCCAATTTAGAACAGAAAACATAAACACATGGCGACTGCGCGGCAATAATGCAACTTCCATCTAAATAACATACACATAACTACGAAGCATGTTTATAGAAGCACACTGTTTTTCCTTCCGATAGAAAATGTCATTAACATAAAAGTTCCTCCATGGATATATGATAACTCGATCATTTTGACGTTAGGATTTCAATTTTTAAATATCCACTAAGAAACACTCGCCCAGTTTTTATCTGTTCGTGCAATATTTTTTCGTCATTTCTGACTTGATAACATTAAAAAGAATATTGCAATAAATTGGAAGTGTTTACTATTAGCAAACATACGATAGCATCAATGTTGTGGTATATACTGAATATAATTATGGAAATGATTATTATATTAAATCATCTGCTGGAGGTGCTTTTACGTGAATATACAACAGTCATGAGTGCCTATTAGAACTGAGGCCTCTACTTGTACATAGAAACTCATAAAGTTGTACTAGCTGCAGTTTACCTATGACACCAATTATGTCTGTGGCCATGTCCAAAAGCAAGATGGATTGTCATAATGAATACAGAAAGACAGTGCTCATTACAACTGTGAAAATAGTACTAAATACTGAATAAAGTAGACGATCAGAAACCACCAGTGTTCAAATGTCATTCATTAGTTTTTGGTTTGGTTTTTACATTTTATAGTTAGGTTTACACAAAACTGTTTTGCATCAGAAATTAAAGCATAACGTGAGCATAACAGATATTCTTCTCAAAATCCAGACAGGAAATAACGTCAAAGAAGGGTATCGATGCAATAGGAATTAATATATGCATGAACAGCTTACGTGGTATACATTCAAGCAACATATGCAGTGATATTATGTCATCAAAGCAGCATCGGGGTATCAACCCCAACATAAAGCATCCTTTCAGAGCATTTGGCATCTTAGTAATGCCCTAATGCGAAGCTCAGCCTTTGTTTAGTGGAACAAGCAAAAGCACAATCCTTCATCCACATTATACAGTGATTAACCTTGTAGATCTATATAAATTAAATAACATTACACACACTTAATACTATTCACCAGATTGGTAAGTTAGAAGCAACATATCGTTTGATATTATTTCTTAATTAATGAAATATCATACAACCCAAAAGACCAGACGCGTTTTTTCACGCAGCAAGATTAAATTGATTAACAGCAGAAAGACAAGATCGTCCCACGACAGCCACCAGAGATGTAATTAACAAATCACACTTAATTAAGACACGAAAGGTTGTAAGTGGGTAGATGTGAGGAGTGTTTCCCACCTGTGCAGGCACGGTTGTTGTCACTCGCCTCGTATTGGTCCTTACACATACAGATGCCTGACTTACAGTAGCTGTTCGCTACAATACAGTCATCTCGCACATGGCAAAAGTCACCCAGGACCCCTACAACACAAACGATAACACAGTCTAATAACATTAATATACCTACAGTATAATAATAAATTTCTTACATAGCAACATCCAAATAATGTATTGTTCTCGGGCTGCTTTGTTTCATAAAATCTAATAATAACAAACTACACAATTTAACAGATCATTAAAATACTTTGTTCATACAGCCTCCGTGCTGTTTCACATGTAACTAGTAACTCCAACTGATGTATGTGACCACTAGAACAAATTACTCCAAGATAACACCTCTATATGAGATGATATTGCTCAGTGATATTTTCCTTAATAGCTAATCTACTAACTTGCTTTTTGTTTGTGATAAATTCACTTACTGATGTCGGCACATTAAATTATAGACTTTAGTCAACTTAGTTAGAATGAATTCATTAAGTCCATGTTTAATTAGTAATCATTCAATGGATATCTATACCAGGCTATATGCTCTGAAATTGTTTCAAAGTAGTCAGTACGGTACAAAAATTCAGTAAAATATCATTAAACAATGCAAACATGTTGGATTACTGTGTGATATTGGATGAACCAAAAAATATTATTTAGAAACACGATCATCTTGCAAAAACTACATGACTGTTTTTTTGCAGATTCACACACCCATGCAAAGCCACACAACATAAAGACTTATTGTTACTTGCAACGTATTCACAAACTTTGTATCAGGCACAGACTTAAATAAATAAGTGACAAATCTGTGACTTCCTGTGTTGCACCATCCACACAGGAAGATGTATTTCGTATCTCCTACCATAGAGAGGTTTAGGTGTAGTCACTGCACTAGTGGTGGACACATGACGTGTTGTCTTTCGCTGCCGTAGTGGGCGTGGAGTGGGACGGGAGCCCCCTACAAAACACACAAAAGTACTTATGATCAAATCTGTCCTCGTTTAAAACTTTATGGGACACTTGTTGTACATAACAATGTAAACATTTTAATTAGTTAAATAATTGAATGATTAGGCACACTTAAGATGCTCAGCTTGATGATGTTACACAGCCAGTGTTAGTGAATAAATTAGTATTGTACAATTTCTTGAAGATTACTGAACATTATATGAAATATAGTATAATGTTACAGTAAATAGATTTTTTTTTTAAATGCCTTAAAAACAAATATGACATATAAAAATATATAATATCAAAACACTGGCATGGAATAAATGATGCACTTAAAAGGCAACCTACTGAGACAGTCCTTTAGAAGTGATCTAATGAGACAGATGCTCAAGAGTTGACCTATTAAGACAGATGATCAAAAGTTGACCTACTGCGACAGATGCCCTCGTAGGAGATTGAGATCTCCTTCTGTAGACGACAGGAGAAGAGGCGGAGCTGACAGGCGGAGCCGTATGTCTGTCCGTCCGTCCCGCACACCATCACTGTCTTCTTGTCCATTGGGCAGCTGCCGACACACACGCACTCCGCCCGTCTGTCCCTCACCTGACACTCGGCGCCAAAGTGACACTTGAAATCGTAACATGATGTCAGAGGGGTGCTGTCACCTGGTGACAATAAAATAATAACTGTATATTTCAGACCAAGAGTGTGTAGGTATACATAACATACATTTAACAAGATTGCCACCCAGAGAATTAACTCTAGGTGGCAGGTGGACAAGGAAGCCCTTTGGCTTATCGAGAGTCCGACCCTTTTATCTATGTGTATCCCGCCCGTCTGAGGTGTGTCGATTTTATTTTAAAACATATTCACGCTACTAGCACCCACACAATCAGCAGATAATCTGTTCCATTCATTTAGTCCTTTGTGAAAATGAAAACTTTCTTATATCTAATCTACTATGCTCCTTTGCTAATGTAACTTCATGTCCTCTAGTCCTTCTCTTTCTTAACTGAAAAAAAAAAATTCTATCAATATTTTCATAACCATTCAATATTTTAAACACTTCTATCTGATCTCCTCTCAATCTCCTGGTCTCTAGTGTTGTTAAACTGGATTTTTAAGGCGTATTTCTTAACTAAGATCCCTCAGTTTTGGTATCATTTTAGTTGCTGTCCTCTGCACTCTTTCTAGCATATCTATGTCCTTCCTGCGATATGGCCTCCACGCTTGAATACAATATTCTAAATGAGGCCTAACTATTGTTTTGTACAGCAGTATTATTAGCTCTTTTTCCTTATACGTTATGTTTCGCCTAATTAATCCAAGGATTTGATTTCCCTTTGAAGCTGCAATTCCACACTGCTCTGAAACCTTCATATCAGCACTAATGGTTAACCCTAAGTCCTTTTCTTTTACAGTAGTACTTAGTACAGTACCCCCCATTGTATATTCTACCTCTTCGTTCCCATGTCCTGTGTGGAGGCATTTACATTTCCCAAAATTGAACAGCATTTGCCACTTTTCAGACCATTTGATCAACCTGTCAAGATCATCTTGTAAATGCTGTCTATCTCCATCACTTTTAATCCTTCTAAACACTTTTGTATCATTCACAAATTTCAACACCTTGCTTGTTATTTCATCATCCAAATCGTTGATATATATTAAGAATAATATAGGTCCTAATACTGATCCCTATGGTACCCCACTCAATACCGATTTCCAGTTTGAAGCCTCCCCATCAACTACTACACGTTGTCTTCTGTCAATCAGCCATTGTTCTATCCAGTTTATTATACCATTTCCTATGCCATGGGCCTTTAGTTTCAGCAGTAATCTTTGATGTGGTACTTTGTCGAAAGCTTTTTGAAAATCTAAGTAGACGATATCTACTGGTGATCCCTCATCTATCCCACCCTACATATATAATATCAGGCATTAAAGGAACAAGTAAATAAATTATATAAATAAATACACGGATATTATGCTTTAAAAGTACTAAAAATATAATTAATGCAAATATGTGCCTGTTAAGAGATTGTGCTGTGAGTGAATCATGTGATATACTCAGGGTGCATGAATGCAAATAAATAAATAATTTTTGATCCGATTCAAATAACATTTTCACTACATCTGAAGAACTAATTCCTGGTGTAACTAGCCAAGTATGTGACACATATGTAAATTTATTACCCAAATATGAATTGCTAAAGTTTGACAAAAATAGAATACTGATATAATTCTCAACACTTCATTTTTTTTATTTTTCGTGAATAATTAGCGGATATATACTGCGTTTGAAATGTTAATAAATTACTATGCTACAGAATGGAAAACTAATTAAATGTCTATGGTAAATAAAACTGAAATAATTTCATTTTATTTGAGTGCATGTATTTTTTAAGATTTTATACAAAATTACGTTCTTCGCGATCATAGCTGTCCGTCATCCTGTCTGAACTATTAAATCAGTGTTATATTTAAAATGCATAACCATAGTACAAAACATTCCGCTTCAATGGCAACATTCGTTATAAACTTGATTAGAAAATTCATCAAAATCCGAATCACTGGGATTCGACATAATGATAACGTCAAGAATTACAACAAAGCTAAAAAACACCACCCGCTTCGTTGCCCGGTGCATTAATACTTGTTTACAACAAAATAGACCACTCAAAAGTTAGCATTTAATTGTAGAAATCGCCTGCGGACGCATGTTTTGGGAATAATTTCCAGGTGCTTCCATGTTTATGCCCGCATCAAATGTTAAACTTTAATCTCATTGGCTGATAATTCCCATTAAAATAGTAACTGCATGGCTATTTAGCTATGGAAATCGCCAACATTTCTAACTTTTGATGCTTCCCAGTTAAATATTATTATCTGCCAACTGCCGAAATAAATTGCCGTTACTGGATGACACTGTTTCGCAGTACCAGTTTCAATGTGCCCCTGTATTCGGGTGTAATCAGACATTCTGGCCATGAGTGGGAGTCGGGAAGATTCGGGCATTCTTACCATGACAGGGTTAACATATACTGGTCAAGCTTTAAAAGGACAAGTAAAAATTTATATTAAAATATATAACGACAAGTAAAAAACATTAATATGAATAAGAAATTGATCATCATCACATGTCGCTGCTCTGACCATTGCTGGGATATTCAACTACTAAGTTTGTTCCTTGTACAGGAGAACTAATCTGACAGGGGAGAAATTCTTAAAAGAATTAACTGCAATGTTGATTATTTAAATTTGTACAAATGGAAAAGAAAACATCTGTCCAGTTTTGACCACCAACTATAAGAGGACAGGAACGTGTCACCTATATCATGTGCACAAATAACTTAAAGTACTTACAATGTTGTGAGCCTTCTTACATTGTCAAATAATTCTCACTGAATGGTCTGATGTTGCAGTTTCTTGGAAATGAATTTAAAAAAATGTTTTATCTCTCAGTAAGCTGTGGTTCTCTTTGCCAAAGTGAAATTGTTTCAGTAATAAATTTAAAGACAGTTGGTTGAAATATTCGAAGAGGAACTAGTTTCATGAGAGGGAAACCAATATTTTAAAATGGAGAATCGTGTGGTGTTTCATTTCACTAACCGGAACATCCACTGGAACCGAGCTGTTTCTCGTTCTCGCACAAGTTGCACTTCTGGCCAGTGATTCTGCTTTTGCACACGCATCGCCCCGTCATCTGCTCACAGTCATCACGCACAGACCCGAAGATGTTACATCCACACGCTGAAACATACACCCACACAATACACACCTCTCTTGTACAACACACACCTCAATTGTACAACACACACTGCAACACACACCTCTGTTGTACACCAGACACTGCAATACACACCTCTGTTGTACACCACACACTGCAATACACACCTCTCTTGTACAACACACACTGCAACACACACCTCTTGTACAACACACACTGCAACACACACCTCTGTTGTACACCACACACTGCAACACACACCTCACTTGTACACCACACACTGCAACACACACCTCACTTGTACAACACACACTGCAATACACACCTCTGTTGTACACCACACACCTCACTTGTACAACACACGCTGAAACATACACCCACACAATACACACCTCTCTTGTACACCACACACTGCAATACACACCTCTTGTACAACACACACTGCAACACACACCTCACTTGTACAACACACACTGCAATACACACCTCTGTTGTACACAACACACTGCAACACACACCTCTGTTATACACCACACACTGCAACACACACCTAACTTGTACACCACACACTGCAATACACACCTCTGTTGTACACCACACACTGCAATACACACCTCTGTTGTACAACACACACTGCAATACACACCTCTCTTGTACAACACACACTGCAATACACACATCTGTTGTACACCACACACTGCAATACACACCTCTGTTGTACACCACACACTGCAATACACACCTCTGTTGTACACCACACTGCAATACACACCTCACTTGTACACCACACACTGCAATACACACCTCACTTGTACACCACACACTGCAATACACACCTCACTTGTACACCACACGCTGCAATACACCTCTCTTGTACAACACACACTGCAATACACACCTCTCTTGTACAACACACACTGCAATACACAAACCTCTCTTGTACAACACACACTGCAATACACACCTCTTGTACAACACACCACAATACACACCTTTCTTGTACAACACACACTGCAATACACACCTCTTTTGTACAACACACACCGCAATACACACCTTTCTTGTACAACACACACTGCAATACACACCTCTCTTGTACAACACACACTGCAACACACACCTCTCTTGTACAACACACACTGCAATACACACCTCTCTTGTACAACACACACTGCAATTTACACCTCTCTTGTACAACACACACTGCAATACACACCTCTCTTGTACAACACACTGCAATACACACCTCTCTTGTACACCACTCCCTGCAATACACGCCTCTCTTGTACAACACACACTGCAATACACGCCTCTCTTGTACAACACACACTGCAATATACACCTCCCTTGTACAACGCACACTGCAATACACACCTCTTGTACACTACACACTGCAATACACACCTCTTTTGTACAACACACGCCGCAATACACACCTCTCTTGTACAACACACACTGCAATACACACCTCTTTTGTACAACACACACCGCAATACACACCTTTCTTGTACAACACACACTGCAATACACACCTCTCTTGTACAACACACACTGCAATACACGCCTCTCTTGTACAACACACACTGCAATATACACCTCTCTTGTACAACGCACACTGCAATACACACCTCTCTTGTACACTACACACTGCAATACACACCTCACTTGTACACCACACACTGCAATACACACCTCTCTTGTACAACACACACTGCAATACACACCTCTCTTGTACAACACACACTGCAATACACACCTCTCTTGTACAACACACACTGCAATACACACCTCTCTTGTACAACACACACTGCAATATACACCTCTCTTGTACAACGCACACTGCAATACACACCTCTCTTGTACAACACACTGCAATACACACCTCTCTTGTACAACACACACTGCAATACACACCACTCTTGTACAACACACACTGCAATACACGCCTCTCTTGTACAACACACACCTCTCTTGTACAACGCACACTGCAATACACACCTCTCTTGTACACTACACACTGCAATACACACCTCACTTGTACACCACACGCTGCAATACATACCTCTCTTGTACAACACACACTGCAATACACACCTCTCTTGTACAACACACACTGCAATACACACCTCTCTTGTACAACACACACTGCAATACACACCTCTCTTGTACAACACACACTGCAATACACACCTCTCTTGTACAACACACTGCAATATACACCTCTCTTGTACAACACACACTGCAATACACACCTCTCTTGTACACCACTCACTGCAATGCACACCTCTCTTGTACAACACACACTGCAATACACACCTCTCTTGTACAACACTCACTGCAATACACACCTTTCTTGTACAACACACAGTGCAATACACACCTCTCTTGTACAACACACACTGCAATACACACCTCTCTTGTACAACACACACTGCAATACACACCTCTTTTGTACAACACACACCGCAATACACACCTTTCTTGTACAACACACTGCAATACACACCTCTCTTGTACAACACACACTGCAATACACACCTCTCTTGTACAACACACACCTCTCTTGTACAACGCACACTGCAATACACACCTCTCTTGTACACTACACACTGCAATACACACCTCACTTGTACACCACACGCTGCAATACACACCTCTCTTGTACAACACACACTGCAATACACACCTCTTTTGTACAACACACACCGCAATACACACCTTTCTTGTACAACACACACTGCAATACACACCTCTCTTGTACAACACACACTGCAATACACGCCTCTCTTGTACAACACACACTGCAATATACACCTCTCTTGTACAACGCACACTGCAATACACACCTCTCTTGTACACTACACACTGCAATACACACCTCACTTGTACACCACACACTGCAATACACACCTCTCTTGTACAACACACACTGCAATACACACCTCTCTTGTACAACACACACTGCAATACACACCTCTCTTGTACAACACACACTGCAATACACACCTCTCTTGTACAACACACGCTGCAATACACACCTCTCTTGTACAACACACACTGCAATACACACCTCTCTTGTACAACACTCACTGCAATACACACCTCTCTTGTACAACACACACTGCAATACACACCTCTTGTACAACACACACTGCAATACACACCTCTCTTGTACAACACACTACAATACACAACTCTCTTGTACACTACACACTGCAATACACACCTCACTTGTACACCACATGCTTCAATACACACCTCTCTCTTGTGCAACACACACTGCAATACACACCTCTCTTGTACAAAACACACTGCAATACACACATCTCTTGTACACTACACACTGCAATACACACCTCACTTGTACACCACACGCTGCAATCAATGAATCAAGACATGATCACTTCAGAGTATGTTTTATATTCATTGTTTAGGTAATGTTGGCCCTTGTGATGGGTTTATAATTATCAATTCAACCATCGCTTAATCAGCATTTGGGTTTGAACTTCGCACGTTGCCTTGATAGCGCTAAAACTGTTTGCATTTATTTTAAAAAATTGTCATTGATGATTTTCTCATTCAAAAGTTTCATACATGTTGAATACTTCCTTGTCCTAATTGCAAGTCTGCATTTACAGGTTTAGTGACTTACGTATGCAGCCTGAGTTTCCATCAGCAATGCGTGGAAGTCCCCAGAACCCTGGTTCGCAACGGTCACAGTGGCGACCCCCGACTCCCGGCTTACAGGTACACTGCTGGGTTTGGGGGTCACAGGTAAATCCGTACGACCCCAGAGGGTTGCAGCGGCAGATGCCTGAAGGCAAGGTCAAATTACACCTTTTTTCTAACTCTAATGAAAAAGTAAATTATTAAATTAACAGCACCACTGCCAGATCTCTTCCTCTTTCTTTGCCAATCAATTACATTTTGTTGGAAATTGTGGCATGTTAAACTAATTGTCTTCCTAATTCATTGTGTATACGATAATTCTTTTAAAGTTACGCTGATCCAAATATATGCCCAAATGCAATGTCAAAAAATTCCAAAAAAAAACAAAATCTCTCAAGAAAATACAGTTTTAGGAATAGTGAACAATACAATGCTGAAATGAAAACATTGGCATTGATTAAGAGCAGGAAACATTAGTAGAGTTCATTAGCTTAGCAGAAAGCAAGTTATTGCCTGGATAAGTACACCGGCACCACTAAATATTAGTTACTATTATTAAAATCTGCATTGGGATATATATTTCATTGGAATGTACAAGCACAACATAAAACATACATGAAATAAAAAACATAATCTCAGAAGAAAAATTTATAATATTAGATTAAGATTAATAAATACAAATATAATTACGTCACAACAGCTATGAGAAAAGATTTTCAAATTCTTCTTACTTGTGTAATGTTTTTGTTGTAAATACTATAAAAAAATTGAACATTTATGCAAATAAATGCGAAAATACACCTTGGTTTTGTGATTAGCATTTTCCCTATTACAGTACCCGCTGTAGACTTGCACAAATCCACGCCGGGAATACCACTTCGCAGAAACAAACACTAATGAACTTCAAATAAATAAAAGAGAACAATATTAAAAAACTGCTGCAAAACTTAATTTAAGAAAGACATTCAAACATAACAAAACTACAGATAAATCCACTGATTTATAAACTATTCAATACTTACTAATGATATAAGCAACATCTACTTTCTACAAACAAGCAGATGCAAAATAACAAATATTAACTACATCTCTCTTTTGTGAAGCCTACAGTTAATTTAATAACTACATCTCTCTTTTGTGAAGGCTACAGTTAATTTATTAACTACAGCTATCTTTTGTGAAGGCTACAGTTAATTTATTAACTACAGCTATCTTTTGTGAAGGCTACAGTTAATTTATTAACTACAGCTATCTTTTGTGAAGGCTACAGTTAATTTATTAACTACAGCTATCTTTTGTGAAGGCTACAGTTAATTTATTAACTACAGCTATCTTTTGTGAAGGCTACAGTTAATTTATTAACTACAGCTATCTTTTGTGAAGGCTACAGTTAATTTATTAACTACAGCTATCTTTTGTGAAGGCTACAGTTAATTTATTAACTACAGCTATCTTTTGTGAAGGCTAGTTAATTTATTAACTACAGCTATCTTTTGTGAAGGCTACAGTTAATTTATTAACTACAGCTATCTTTTGTGAAGGCTACAGTTAATTTATTAACTACAGCTATCTTTTGTGAAGGCTACAGTTAATTTATTAACTACAGCTATCTTTTGTGAAGGCTACAGTTAATTTATTAACTACAGCTATCTTTTGTGAAGGCTACAGTTAATTTATTAACTACAGCTATCTTTTGTGAAGGCTACAGTTAATTTATTAACTACAGCTATCTTTTGTGAAGGCTACATGTCATGTATTAACTTAAGCCAGTAGACAACAAATTATACGAACATGAATACTTTTATTTCAAATAAAATATACGTAATTGTACATACAAATATGCATTAAAAATTATACTACCACATGCATAACTAATAACAACTGCACAAACTCTCTACATCTATCACATGCATTGTTATTTGCAACGTCTTTCTCATGCAAACATTATTTTTACCTTACAAGTAAAAAGCAGCACAGCCACACAGACAAAACACCACACATCTTGCTACATATGTCACTGTTTACTAGTGTCACTCATTACAGCTAGTAAGTGTTGCTACTAGCAATAAGTGATGTTACTAGCACTTTGTTTTGCTACGAATGCATGCACTATGGTGCTATGTATTTTGCTACAAGTCTTGGTGAATTTTCACTTTCGTGTTTACAACATGTCACTTACTTGGGCAGCCCGCTCCCTTGGGCCCGGGCGAGGCCGTCTTGTTGTCCGGGCAACAGCCGTATCTGCTCTCAACGCAATTCCTGATTGGTTGGTCTGAATCACCAACACATTTGTTGATACACTTGGCGTGTTTTACGGGAACTTAAAAGTGTTAGATTTCAAAATAAGGTGAGTTAGGAGAGTTGAGATGGGAGGACTGCATGAGGAGGGACATGAGAAGATCATGGAAGGTTGAAAGATGGAGAGAGGGAGCTATGGACAGAAAACTTTGGAAAGAACAAAGACAACGAGTGGTTTTGCAATATTGTACCTGACCCTCACCCCTGTACAGCAGGGAACAAGGAGGAGACACAGAGGGTGGTTCAGGTATACTGTACCTGACCCTCACCCCTGTACAGCAGGGAACAAGGAGGAGACACAGAGGGTGGTTCAGGTATACTGTACCTAACCCTCACCCCTATACAGCAGGGAACAAGGAGGAGACACAGAGGGTGGTTCAGCTATACTGTACCTGAGCCTCACCCCTGTACAGCAGGGAACAAGGAGACACAGAGAGTGGTTCAGCTATACTGTACCTGACCCTCACCCCTGTACAGCAGGAAACAAGGAGACACAGAGAGTGGTTCAGCTATACTGTACCTGACCCTCGCCCCTGTACAGCAGGGAATAAGGAGACACAGAGAGTGATTCAGCTATACTGTACCTGACCCTCACTCCTGTACAGCAGGGAACAAGGAGACACAGAGAGTGGTTCAGCTATACTGTACCTGACCCTCATCCCTGTACAGCAGGGAACAAGGAGGAGACACAGAGAGTGGTTCAGCTATACTGTACCTGACCCTCACCCCTGTACAGCAGGGAACAAAGAGGAGACACAGAGGGTGGTTCAGCTATACTGTACCTGAGCCTCACCCCTGTACAGCAGGGAACAAGGAGACACAGAGAGTGGTTCAGCTATACTGTACCTGACCCTCACCCCTGTACAGCAGGAAACAAGGAGACACAGAGAGTGGTTCAGCTATACTGTACCTGACTCTCGCCCCTGTACAGCAGGAAACAAGGAGACACAGAGAGTGGTTCAGCTATACTGTACCTGACCCTCGCCCCTGTACAGCAGGGAACAAGGAGACACAGAGAGTGATTCAGCTATACTGTACCTGACCCTCACCCCTGTACAGCATGGAACAAGGAGACACAGAGAGTGGTTCAGCTATACTGTACCTGACCCTCATCCCTGTACAGCAGGGAACAAGGAGGAGACACAGAGAGTGGTTCAGCTATACTGTAACTGACCCCCACCCCTGTACAGCAAGGAACAAAGAGGAGACACAGAGTGTGGTTCAGCTTTACTGTACCTGACCCTCACCCCTGTACAGCAGGGAACAAGGAGGAGACACAGAGAGTGGTTCAGCCATACTGTACCTGATCCTTACCCCTGTACAGCAGGGAACAAGGAGGAGACACAGAGAGTGGTTCAGCTATACTGTACCTGACCCTCACCCCTGTACAGCAGGGAACAAGGAGGAGACACAGAGAGTGGTTCAGCCATACTGTACCTGACCCTCACCCCTGTACAGCAGGGAACAAGGAGGAGACACAGAGAGTGGTTCAGCTATACTGTACCTGACCCTCACCCCTGTACAGCAGGGAACAAGGAGGAGACAGAGAGAGTGGTTCAGCTATACCGTACCTGACCCTCACCCCTGTACAGCAGGAAACAAGGAGACACAGAGAGTGGTTCAGCTATAGTGTACCTGACCCTCACCCCTGTACAGCAGGGAACAAGGAGGAGACAGAGAGAGTGGTTCAGCTATACCGTACCTGACCCTCACCCCTGTACAGCAGGAAACAAGGAGGAGACACAGAGAGTGGTTCAGCTATACTGTACCTGACCCTCACCCCTGTACAGCAGGGAACAAGGAGAACAACAGGATAAAAGTACATTTTCATGATTCCATAGATGGTAGATATCAGCTTTCAAACATATTTGCACTGCTTGAATAGACAGCGATGTTCTCTTGTAATAACAAATGTGATACACGGTTAAATCGGTGATGACATCACTAAACAACCCCACCACTTACCTCCAATGAACACAGTTAAATCGGTGATGACATCACTAAACAACCCCACCACTTACCTCCAATAAACACAGTTAAATCGGTGATGACATCACTAAACAACCCCACCACTTACCTCCAATGAACAGTTATGAAATGCTTTTGGGAATGATCCAAATAATCTCCAAACAAAATGGCAGTAGTTCATTACTTTCTTAGGAAGAGTGAAGCCCAATTTCCCTACTTTTCATCAGCTATTCCCAAAACGATCAGTAAGCTACTGTAGTATTAGGGTAAAAATACGACAATTTGTATTCATTTTTAGAGTATCCCTGTCACACCCACTTTTAAAAGTATCACTGTCACTCATTTTTGAGACAATACCTGTCAGCAATTTTTGACTATCCCTGCCACATCTATTTTTGAGAGTATCCATACCACACCCATGTTTTAGAGTATCCATACCACACCCATGTTTTAGAGTATCCATACCACACCCATGTTTTAGAGTATCCATACCACACCCATGTTTTAGAGTATCCATACCACACCCATGTTTTAGAGTATCCATACCACACCCATGTTTTAGAGTATCCATACCACACCCATGTTTTAGAGTATCCATACCACACCCATGTTTTAGAGTATCCATACCACACCCATGTTTTAGAGTATCCATACCACACCCATGTTTTAGAGTATCCATACCACACCCATGTTTTAGAGTATCCATACCACACCCATGTTTTAGAGTATTCCTGCCACACCCATTTTTGAGGGTATCCCTTCGGCCCATTTTTGAGAGTACCTTTTTTAGAATATCCCTGCACGCCCATTTTTTAGAGTACCCCTCCCGCACCCATTTTTTTTAGAGTATCCATGCCAGAGTTTTTTTAGGATCCCTGTCATACCCACCTTCCCGGCAGCATCGTGCCATGGTCCCCACTTTGTGACAGTAGCTTCCCGCAGGACACATGTCCTGACCAACATCACAGCTGTACTCCCGGTGCGTTTTGGGGTCTATCAGTGGCGCATTCCCATCACACAGTTCCTCAGCCATGTCTACAATTTGATATCTCGAGTTTGATATGAGTGTGATTTCAAATTAATTAATTATATAAAATCTACAATTGAAATTATATAAAATTATATAAAATTTAAAAGTCAGATCCTTTGATGTAACAGAATATATGTGATTTGCTTTCAAACAAAATGTACACATTTTCAATTGGTTTCAATATGAAGAGGTCCAAATTAAACATTATAATATACTGTCATACATTGAAATGCAGCAATCGTGGCTGCAGAATGTTATTACAAGTATAAACGCCTCTGTTTCAGCAACATCACAATTGTGCAACCCGGCTCTTGCACTAGTGCACTGCGCATTTACTTCTTTCATGTATCCAGAATCTTTTAATGTTTCAAATCATGAAAGAAGACTACAATTCTCACCTTTCTTTCTATGGCCAACCTATTTGTACTTTTTAGCACTCCTGTTAATATTGATTGGGTTTGGCTACATCCTTTAACCCACCTTCACAGTTCTCCATGGACTGTTTGAAGATCTCCTTCTGTGTCTTACAAGCCTCCTCCTCCATCAGACACTCACTGCCGTATGTCTTGCCGTCCGAACCACACACAGGCGACCTAACAGCCAAACACAGCATTGTCAAAGGGATGGTTTCAGTTTATTTTTATAATAAAATCATATTACACAATATAAGCTATATATATTATAATTAATATACTGACTGTCTAAATGTGTTTTAATGAGCCATATCTATTATAACATACTGATTGTCTAAATGTGTTTTAATGACCATATCTATTATAACATACTGACTATCTAAATGTGTTTTAATTAACCATATCTATTATAACAAACTGTCTAAATGTGTTTGAATGAGCCATATCTATTATAACATACTGATTGTCTAAATGTGTTTTAATGAACCATATCTATTATAACATACTGACTATCTAAATGTGTTTTAATTAACGATATCTATTATAACACTGTCTAAATGTGTTTGAATGAGCCATATCTATTATAACATACTGACTCTCTAAATGTGTTTTAATGAACCATATCTATTATAACATACTGACTGTCTAAATGTGTTTTAATGAGCCATATCTATTGTAACATACTGATTGTCTAAATGTGTTTTAATTAACCATATCTATTATAACATTCTGACTATCTAAATGTGTTTTAATGAACCATATCTATTATAACATACCGACTGTCTAAATGTGTTTGAATGAGCCATATCTATTATAACAAACTGACTCTCTAAATGTGTTTTAATAAACCGTATCTATTATAACACACTGACTGTCTAAACGTGTTTTAATGAACCATCTGTTTTTGTTGAAATGTGTTTCTGGAGGAAACTGGTTTTTTTGGTGCCACTTTGGAAGGTGCAGCCTCAGTTTGAAAGTCATGATGATAGTGTATTGACATTAGAAGCTCCACCCTGAACTTGCTATTCGGGGAATTGAGTGACAGCTTGGCACTTTTGCAAACACTGAACTGTTGAATTTAAAAGTTGTTTCTTCTATGATAAAACATGTCTGGGCTGTCAGAATATATAGAATTACAAAGCATAACATTATTTTACAATCAAAACGACTGGAAAATCTTTGTGTAACAAGATTGCCATCGAGAATAAACACTACGATGCAATTGTAGTGTTTACTCTCGATGGTCTACATGACCAGACTCTCAATGGAACCTTGTCAGCTCACTAAACATTTTAATTAAAATATTCAAATGTTAAACTGACACAGTTTGCATTCAGTTAGTGAAGTACTGGTGAGAAATGGACCAAAGAACTCTCATTAACCAAGCCAAACAAACAAGGTAATTATGTGTATACTCCCCATGGTAGTCTATCAGCTGTAATCATCGGGAGATTAAATTAAATACTGTCGCAAGGGTTTATTTCACTAGTCAATGTTTTCTGGCGACTTCTGCTTCTGTGATTCTAGTTCCAAGAAAGGGATCAATATCAATAAGGCAAGTACGGCAACATTGTCTACAAATCAAACAAACCACACACCTGCTTGCGTTTGTTCCTGAAATGCTCACCTCATGGCGCTGCAGGCAAAGTTACACACGCACTTGCCACCTTCATGATCGTAGTCACATGACCCACCAAAGCGACATGTTTCTTCGTTACATACGTCGTCTCCAGAGCCAGCATCTAGAAACAACTGACATCCAATACTCGAAGCCCAGGTGGCGCCACTGTGCAAGCTGTCGTGCACTTCCCGATTCAATTGTGGTTATATCCTGATCTCACACACTGTCCTAGTCTCATTGTCCTCGTCTCACATTGTCCTAATCTCACTGTCCTATTCTCATTGTTCTACTCTCATACTGTACTAGTCTCACGGTCCTTGTATCAATGTCCTAGTCTCAATGTGCCATGTCGTAACCTCACTGTCCTGATGTCACAAATGTCCTAGTATTAGTCCTGATATCATAAGTTGTCCTAGTCTCACAATATCCTAGTATGGTTAATGCCCAAGAGAAGCCGTTAGTATTTCTGCAAAAGCATTAAACAGAAAAGACCCAAGTTTTGTAACAAAGCAGTCAGTTTTAGTGATATAAACCTACAATAAAACTTCAGATCACACGAAGGGAACCGTATTATACAGTGTTGCAAAACATACGTTCAATAGAAATGTCACTGCATCCACTGTGCTCTCTCTTCAAACACACTGCTAGGGTTTCCTCACAATCCCATTCTACTTCTACATTTCCTTCCTTCAATCTGTCTGGTATTTTCCCTCATTGCTTAATAACCCTTCCACAACTCCCCTTAACACCACATACCACTTTCTCCAAGTTTTCACCTCTGACACAACCCTTGTGAGATACTCCCACCCCACCCTCCTTTATCCCCTACCAACCTGTAGACCCTAATATACCCTATCACCCCTGACCCCCATCCCACCCCCTTTCTCCACCCACCTACATACCCATTTACACTCACACCCCTGACCCCCACCTTACCACTCTCCCCACACACCTGTAGATCCCAATACACTCACACCCCCTAATTCCCACCCCTCTCTCCACCCACCTGTAGACCCCAATACACTCACACCCCCTAATTTCCACCCCTCTCTCCACCCACCTGTAGACCCCAATACACTCACACCCCCTAATCCCCACCCCTCTCTCTACCCACCTGTAGACCCCAATACACTCACACCCCCTAATCCCCACCCCTCTCTCTACCCACTTGTAGACCCCAATACACCCTCTTACCCCCAGCCCACCCCCTCTCTACACCCACCTGTAGACCCGAGCACATCCTCGCACTCTCCGGCATGGATAACCTCGAGTTCGATGCCTTGACTACACGACTTCCGCCTCATCTCACAGTCGCTGGCGTACGTCTGGCCGTCGTTCGCACACACCACTTTGTCTGTGTGTGGACACTGCTGGGGGCACACACACCTTCCACTCTCACATCGCGCCCCAAACCTGCATTTGACGTCCACGCATGCGTCTGAAACACACCATCACATGGACGTTGTGACATGGTCTATCAACAGGGCCTAGCCAGAGACCTGTCTCCAAGACTGGCCAAGATGGACAATTACAACTGATAAGACGGTTGAATTTAGAGGGGGCCAACTGACCACTAAATTAACTAATAGTCCCAAGTCTAGGGGACCACATTAATGACTATCATTGGCACAACTGGTAGAGAAACAAATCAGTTGGATCAGTATTAATTAAATAAATGGCTTAAATGTCATTGAAAAAAACTAAATTGGCAACGAATGGCTGTGAATGAGGTGAATGGCTTCCACGCAGGCTGTTCTTGTGCTAAAAGGCACACTTTTGATCAATTCAAGACCGGCAAAAAATACTTTTTGGCTAACGGCCTGACTCACAACCGCCAGTTTCTGGTCCCCGACTTACCACATGGTCCCTGAGAGGCAATTGTCACAACTCTGTTTTGTTTGCACGACGAAACTCGCAGTTCGCACTCGTTCATATACGTCTCTCCGTCATTTCCACACACCTTGTTCTCTACCTGGTGAGCATAACAAGAACCACACCCAACACTAAGTGTCCTGATTGTTTATTTAGACAAGAATAATTGTGAAGTAGTCACAAGAACATCTTTGCAAATATGTGCTACATTACCTCCTGTTCTACTGCCATCTAAGATTAACTACCAGGGAATGTCAAATATAATTTTATTAACTCCAATCTAACAGTCTTTACAATGCACATGTGAAAGAATAAACCAGTGGACGGACCTGCATGTATAGAAAGCCAGAGCCTCTAAAACTCCTGATTCGTACAAAGGAAGACATGTAACTGGAATGGACCATCAGAAACAGTAGTGGAACACTTGGAACCATCGTTTTGTCTAGAGACCCATCCACCCTTCATTTGGACAGGCTAAGTTCAAACTGGACAGGTGGAAATTTAAGGAGCATTATATATTATTTACCATGACTGCTATTTATGTCCATTATGGTTTTAGAATGTGTCACTCTTGTGTGTGCATTGTTATTGTGTACATGTGTATTTACACACAATATATATATATATATATACATATATGAACGTTTGGACTGGATTTTATGTATGTGTGCATTTACCTGGACCTTTTTTGACTAAAAAAATGTTATCCCACAAAAAGGCCTGCTTGGAACCAGACAGGGCAAACAGAATTCCTGCAACACTTTGAAACACATCCCATATTGGCAACATGACCTTCAGCCTTTTGCCAACTATTATTGAGATGGAGAACAAAGAATGTTACCTGCACACAGGTCGTGGGACACACGCAGCGAGAGCCAGCCTTGCCGTCGCTCTCACAGAGGGCGTAGTTGTCACACTTAATCTTCTCGCAGCCATCTATAACACGATACATCATTAGTGCACTTTCTCGTTGTTCTGAGTGATGACGGCTTTGATGGCTGAGAAGATTTAATTTTATTCAATCTCACAAATGCGAATAAATAAATAAATTATTATTATAAGATCCCCATTCCATTGCAGCCCTTGGTAATGTAATAATTCATTAATTGTCTTAACAAAGAGTTACTTACAAACTATGCCAAACTAAAGTGCTACTTTATGCATTTAAGGTATCAAGTAGTTTGAAATTGATATGACAGTTTTGCTGGCAGCCATATTGGAAAATTACCACCATTTTAAAAATCAATATGGCTACCATTGTTTTTTAAAGATTCTCTTGTCCCAGAATTCAACAGTCATAAGCCGTTTGTGCATGAAAGTTATAGCATGGGATGATGGAGTTGTGACACTTACTGCACAGTCCCTTATGTTTGATGACTATCTTTTTGCTGTGTTCACAATTCTCTGCCTTCAACTTGCACTCATTAGTGTAGGAGACTCCATCACTGCCACAAACCTTCATAACACACGCAGGGTTATATCTCTTTGCCATACACCTGTATCACATGCAGGGGCATAACAGTGTCAGCACTTACTATATTTCATCCCTTGCCATGTTAGTTTTTTCACATATATATATCAAAACATTTCGTCTTCAACATCTAGAAGTACTGATGTATGAAACAAATCAACCTATTCAGCCACAACAGAGAAATATTTCCAGCAATCAATAGGGCTCTCTAAATCTCATGACCTCTGTGTTACAACCCATAAAATATGTCCACCCAATTTTTTTATGAAAATGCATCCATTAAATAAGTATGGAACCATTAGTAATCTAACTGTGCCGTTGGATTAAAACCCTCTCAAACAACAGTTAGCCACATATATACATTCAGTATGACACATGTACACTGTAGTTCCTAAATAACATTTCCATTTTAGGCCAATGTTGGCAAAGAATGGCAACCTATGGATTGGAATGCCAACCCTGGGCCAACATGGATTGATCCAGAGCTGGGCCAAGCAACAGATTGGCATTGTTGGGTTAACATTTACTTGGAGGGCCTCCAAATTTTGGGCCAATGATGGCATGCCAACATTGGCCCAATATAGCTACACACATTGGGCCAATATTGGACCAAGTTGGAAATGCTATCTGGGTTTTTAACAAGATTTAACAAGATTGCCATCCAGAGAATTAACTCTAGATGGCAGGTGGACAAGGAAGCCCTTTGGCTTATCGAGAGTCCAACCCTTTTATCTACATATATCCAGCCCTTCTGAGGTATGTGTCGATTTTATTTTTAAACATATTCACACTACTAGCACCCACACAATCATCAGATAATCTGTTCCATTCATTCACAGTCCTTTGTGAAAATGAGAACTTTCTCACGTCTAATCTACACTGCTCCTTTACTAATGTAACTTCATGTCCTCTAGTCTTTCTATCTTTCTTAACTGAAAAAAACATATTTCTATCAATATTTTCATAACCATTCAATATTTTAAACATTTCTATCTGATCTCCTCTCAATCTCCTGGTCTCTAGTGTTGTTAAACCACATTCTTTTAAGCGTTTTTCATAACTAAGATCCCTCAGTTTTGGTATCATTTTAGTCGCTCTCCTCTGTACTCTTTCCAGCATATCTATGTCCTTCTTGCGGTATGGCCTCCACGCTTGTATACAATATTCTAAATGAGGCCTAACTATTGTTTTGTACAGCGGTATTATTAGTTCTTTTCTTTATATGCTATATTTCGCCTAATCAATCCAAGGATTTGATTTCCTTTTGAAGCTGCAATTCCACACTGCTCTGAAACCTTCATGTCAGCACTAATTGTCAGCCCTAAGTCTTTTTCTTTTACAGTAGTACTTAGTACAGTTCCCCCCATTGTATATTCTACATATTCGTTCCCATGTCCTGTGTGGGGGCATTTACATTTCCCAAAATTGAACAACATTTGCCACTTTTCAGACCATTTGATCAACCTGTCAAGATCATCTTGTAAATGCTGTCTATCCCCATCACTTTTAATCCTTCTAAACACTTTTGTATCATCTGCAAATTTCAACACCTTGCTAGCTATATTATCGTCCAAATCGTTTATATACATTAAGAATAATATAGGTCCCAGTACTGATCCCTGTGGAACCCCACTCAAAACTGATTTCCAGTTTGAAGCCTGCCCATCAACAACTACCCGTTGTCTTCTGTCAATCAGCCATTTTTCTATCCAGTTAATTATACCATTTCCTATGCCATGGGCTTTTAGTTTAAGCAGTAATCTCTGATGTGGCACTTTGTCGAAAGCTTTTTGAAAATCTAAGTAGATGATATCTACTGGTGATCCATCATCTACCCATTTAGTGATATCTTCCAAAAACATAACATATTTGTTAAGCATGACCTCGCTTTTAGAAACCCATGTTGAGATGGGTTTATCAAGTTATGTTTAACAAGAAAATCCACCATGTGATCTTTAATTAGTCTTTCTAATAATTTACAAATCACCGATGTTAAACTAACTGGTCTATAATTATTTGACTTGTTTCTCGAACCTTTTTTAAATAACGGTATAATGTTTGCTTCTTTCCATTCTAAAGGAACCACTCCCTCTTCTAATGACAAATTGAAAACTGTTGCAAGCGGTATGCTAATTTGTTCTACAATTTCCATTAGTAGTTTGGGTGGAATACCATCCACTCCAGGTGATTTATTTTCCTTCATAGCCCTAATTTTCTTAGCTACCATTTCTGGGGTTACAATTAACTGTCTTAAATAGTCTGATTCTGCCCCCTTGAACTTAGCCTCTGATACTGGCAGTGAACTAGTGTCTTCTCTGGTAAACACTGAACTAAAATACTCATTTAGGTCTTCTGCCATTAAGAATCCTTCTGATATTATATTTCCAGCACTATCTTCTAGAGGACCGACCTTATCATGAACTTTCTGTTTGCTTCGAACATACGCATAAAAACTCTTGCTGTCATGTTTTATATTACAAGCTAATTTATGTTCATAGCTTCTCTTTGAATTTCTAATTTCAGATGTAGCTTGGTTTAGTGCTTCTTTATAAATGTTGTAGTCTTCGTCATTGCCAGTACATCTATATGACTTCCACATCATTTGTTTATACTTAATTTTTCTAATGGCTTCTTTCGATAAGTATTTCTTTCTGGTCCGTTTCCCTTGTTTTTTGAAGGGAACAAATTTATCTACGATGCACTCTATTTCATTCTTTAAGATATTCCAGCATTCTGTTGCTGTCTTATTCTTCAGTGTATTATTCCAGTCTATCTTTGCTAAATAGTTGTTACCTACCTGTACTTGATTAACAAGATTTAACAAGACTGCCGCCCAGAGCTATAAGCTCGAGACGGCATGCGGACAAGGAAGCCTTTGGCTTATCGAGAGTCCAACAATTTTCCACCTACGTATAACCCGCCCTCGCCAGATAGCTTGTTACTTACAGGTTTGAATTTCTCTGAGCATGTGGGACATTCGCACACTGGGCGGTTGTTTCTCACAATGCATGTCGCCCCGTTGTGACATTCATACGTGCTGCAGGGCCCGGTGTCACCTGACAAACAGACGTAGACAGTCTAGGTTAACCATGCAAGTAACCGGGTAGAGCAACTGTGCTGCCTCTAGTGGACAGCTTAACAAACTGCAGAACAATCAATTCTATGACACCACAAGCTCAACACAAATCCAAAACTATTTTACAAATAGTCTTCACACAGTAATTACAGCGTGGATGAAAACTTCCCTGAAAAGTCAATATCTTGTTAAAATGAACAGCTTTGCCAGAGGATGAAGTTCAAAATGCCCTTTGCAGTCCTAACGACTGGATCCCAAGCAATACAAGAGTTGACAATTTAAGAACTTACAAATTATCACGTCTATAAAGAGAGAGACAATTAAGAATACATTTGTGAATATAAAGTCAGCCGAATTAGCATTTCAATAATAATTTTGTATGCAATTGAGCCCGTTTTGTAGAGATGCATGACTGGTCTTGGCAAACTACGATACACCTGTGCAATCACATGAATGTTTCAGGTGTAATTATACATGTTATTCCAATTATGACAGCCACTCATGGATATATACTGATATATAACCTTAACCAACGAACAATGCGATAAAAAACTTTCATTGTCATATTTTTTAAAACACCAATGGAAACATAAGAATAATATTAACATAACATTCATATATATTTATTACGCCCACAATGGTGTTGACACATAGATTTAAACAATTATCTTTCATAACATTAACCATACTTTCTATTTGTACACCTGTCATGTAATTATTACACACCGTGAAAACAAAATAAAGCCATCGCATCAACATCTGAAATACACCTGTATTGTTATTTTCAAACAAATTATGTTATTTAATGCAGAGATTAAAATTGTCAAAGCTAATCATCTGATAGCTTGGTAATGGTTTCTTTCATATTTGTGTAATTTAATAACACACACACCATATGATGTTCCAAAGCCACTGGCAGAAATTAAAATAACTCCCGGAAGTAAACATCAACCTAGCAAGGCATCATTAAATATTGAATAGTGTGATCACTCACGTCAACACGAAAGCAAGTGACTGCCTAATCTAATTCAGACATTGCAGCCCGATCAAGAATAGATTTAACAAGATTTAATACGTTTGCCATCCAATTCACGTATGGCAAGTGGAATAGGACGCCTTCGGCTTATCGAGAATTAACATTTTGATCTCACTCTTTTTAACACCTCTGTCTGAGTTATTTGTTTTGGTTTTAAATGTATTTATGCTGCTGGCATTTACACAATAATAAATAATGTATTCCATAAATGTTTAGTTCTCTGTAAAAATTAAATAGTTTCTGATATGTAAACTGTTTTTTCACTAATGCCCTCTATAGTTCTTCTATCTTTATTAAGTGAGAACAAAATCGTCTCTCAATATTTTTATAACCACTCAATATCTTAAAAAAAATTATTTGATCTCCTTTTAACCTCCTGCTCTGTAGGGTTATAAAACCACGTTCTTTTAGATGTTTTTTATAACCTAAGTCTCTCAGTTCTGGATTCAATTTAGCAGCTCTCACCTGCGTTCTTTCAAGTGTGTTTATGCCCTTCCTACAACATTACTTCTAAGTAATTACCTGCTATGGCACTACTTATAACAGAATGTCCCATGTTATATTTACTCCTAAGTACAATTATTGAGGTAATAAAGGTAACACATTATTCTTTCCAAAAAGACTGCCAATATGATGACAAGTAAAAATTAATGGAAACAATGTCGGAGTCTCAACAAAACATTCTGGAGACTGGTAAAAATTAATGAAAACACAAGTGTTGGAGTTTTAACAATCAAATGGTTTCATTGTCACTTGGGATGGTAATCTTGTTAACTTGTTGTACAATATATGTTTTGGCTTTCTAGAGACAGACAGACATCCAGTGGCTCCGGTTGATTAAAGGATATGCATGATAAAGACACAGGTGACGAATAGCAGCGGCCATTGCAGTAGATTCTGCTGATGCAGAGATGCAGAAGACTGTCTCTCCTGACATTAATTCGACCTGAGAACCGTGTAATCGGCCACAATCAATGGTACTAAGCTGTTCCTCTCATCACTTCAGTCTGATTGCTTGGAAGCCAGAACAAGTCCATCAGAACACTGACTTACATTAATTGCTTCACTCGTTAGTGTCCATCTGAAAGACGACTGAGATCTGACTGTCTGACAGAAGATGGACACAGACAACAGCTACCACTGGTCACTTTAACTGCGGTCACCTATCACTTGCACCCAGTGGACACAGTCTCCTCCTGACTGCCAACTGTGGGAAGGATCTTTGTTTCTATCACAGCTATAGGAGCATGCAGAAATTCTGCCATAATTTCCGGAAAACTAAATGACTTAATAATCTCCGGTAATCTCCCTCCCTTTTCAGTATCATCATTAATGTCTTTTGACGTCAGAACATTAGCTAGTATTTATTATTGTTGTGTTTTAGGCTTTGTTATTTTGTTATAATTTATTAATATCTGTCACGTAATTGTCTGTGTCTGTCCAAGGACCACAATGGAAACAAGTGCATGTATTTTCTTGTGTAATCCTTATATATAATGTATTCTGCATTTATATTTTATGTATTTACATGCTCTTTACACACATTTTTATAAAACACACACCATATGATATTCCAACGCCACTGGCAGAAATTTAAATAAATCCCAGAAGTAAACATCAACCTAGCAAGGCATCATTAAATATTGAACAGTGTGATCACTCATGTCAACATAGGTATGGTGCCACGAATCAGAAGAAAAAAAAAACTTTACATTTCTCCATTTATAATGTATTCTGTATTTATATTTTATGTATTTACACACATTTTTATAAATAAATATATCAGTCAATCAAAAAATTAAAATCACATACAACCTGTCCAGGCTCTTGACATCTTGTTTACCTGGAAAAAACTAGTTCAATTATTTATTGTACAGACACAAAACTTCTGAAGCAGCTTATTTTGTAGTTTTGTGAATTTGACGAACTTATTTCTACAAGCTCTAAAACTGTCTCAATACCCAAACTGCTAACGGCTATATTTTTTCGATTTTCCTAAACCTGTAAGGTTTATAACATTAAAATATCCAGACGGCTTCTACTGTGTACTCACTGCATTCTCCCACAAATCGGACTGCGATGCGCTTCTTTAGTGCACAGGCTTTTCTCTTCAGTTCGCATTCGTTGTCATACGTAATATCATCGGTGCCACAGACTGGTCGCAGAACGCTCTCACAAGGGGGCGGGCAGGTGCATCCTGGGATACCCTCGCGGTTGACGAGGCATTCCTCACCATGCTCACACGTGACCCGCCGACAAGGATTGTTGCCTGGTGGAATGGATAATGTTTTGTTATCGCAAGCCGTTTCCTTTTCTGAAATTTTTGCAAAACGGTCTCCAATCTAGTTAGCGGGTTCGTGGTTTTGTGACAGGATTTTTCTGTCAACTTTTGAAATGATCCCTCCATTGTTGTTCCTTCCATAGGCCCGTTTTATTAACTCATCAAATGTAATCAATCATAATAAATGGAACAAACATCACAACTTGGCATTGTCCACTATTATAAGTTCACAGGTGAATACTGATTACTAATTATTGTAGGAAAACATTAATTGTAAACTGTCTTGCACGTGCAAATGCACGTGTGTGCATGTGTGCGTGTGTGTGTGCGAGTGTGTGTATACACGCACGTGTATGCATGCATGAACATAAGTGTGTGTATGCATGTGGTGTGTGTGTTTAGATAGATCAACTTTGTTTAACTATCCGCTAGACCATTTGTACAGACATAATTTGCCCAACTGTCTGAGAGAGGATATTTGCTGTCAGCGCAGTGTCTAGTACAGGTTTGGCAACAGAGTTCTTATCACGCAAACATCTCACAACTGTGACAGTTCAATCTGTCACCTTACTACACGTCCACGTTGTCTTGTGTTGATCTAGCTATAGTGCCACGTATCAGAAAGCTCCTGGCATTATCGGCAAAAAGCGTCAATTACATGGCCAGAATCTATGATTACGCTGAAGGATGCGTTTTATATTCTGACACGCCTTCCCAGTTTGCAAATAAAATTCTGTCACGTTTTTGATTAATTGAAAGTGAATAATCACATCAAGATAACAAACATTGATTCTCTACTGCGACAAATTGTCAGTTTCTCATCCAATATAACGATATAGTTTCTCAAGCAAGCCTACATCAGAACCAAATTGGTGGACGACAAAAAAGCTTTATAATAAACAGTAATTTCTTATATGCCCGTTCTTTCCCAGTAAAGTGCGATAAGACAATAAGCAGTGATGTCATTATTTGAGTTAATTTGAATCTGATTCAAGATTCCGACTCCAGACGACTTCACAGATTAAGCTGGTGTGTAAAACTAAGTGAGTGCAGCATTGATGAGCAGTGAACAAACTCGATGTTTATCTATGACTGTGCCATGCCATTTAATGGTGTGTGCTTTGCAACAGATTGTGCATCATCATGTGGCAATTTAACAAAATATAACAGTGCACTTTGTTATTTTTACTGAACGAAACAGCTGCACGACAAGAACTGAACGGTGCTGTGCCGACTGCTGCAGCAGCTGTGTAGAGACAAAGACGTGGCCTCGGGTTATTTACCACTAGTAATATACTCATCTCCTACAAGTTCATCCAGGCGACTCACTGTCACAGGAAACACAAACATTCGACGTCAACAAGTCACTTCTCCAAGGACACCCACATTCACTAGAAATAATTTCACTTTCATTTCTAAAACTACCAAACCTACACTACGTAAATGTTAAAGCATCATTTGTTTTCTAGCTATGAAGTAATATTCTAAGCCTCAATAATAGATCACCATTGTAAACGTTTATAACACAACAGAGAATTCAACATAGAAAAACTACACACTATTAAAATAACTCAGATATAGACAATGTCTCAGATATAGATATAAAATGTATATGAAGTATATGAGACAGGTTATAAGCTACAGATTGTACTGATAACTGAATTGATGATATCTATAATGTACCAAAAGGAAACAGGGATAAATATTTCTAACGATCTTACATATCAAAAGAAAACATTTGTACATCTCTGCATGAAAAGACACATGTAAAGTTAAAATACAAGTACACACACAAGTACACACATCACTAAACACACACACATTCACTCATGCACACATACGCACACATACGCATGCGCACACACGCTCGCACTCATGCACACATTAGCACACACTCGCGCACACACACTCACGCTCGCACTCATGCACACATTAGCACACACTCGCGCACACTCACGCACTCACGTGCATACGTACGTGCACACGCACACAGACACACACACGCACACGCACACACACACACGCACACACACACACAAGTATATATTTGCTTTACCTGAGCTACATTCTCCCCTGAAGAGTACGCGCAGTAGTTTGCGCGCCTTGCACGCCTCGACACGCATGATACACTCGTTGTTGTACGTCTGTCCATCACTGCCACACACCGGGGCAAACTTAAGCATACACAGCACCTGGCAGCCACACACCGGCTTACGGTACTCATCCAACTGACAGATCTGAGGCGACGGACACTCCACCTTCTCACATGGGTCTGTAACATAGCATTGGTTGTCGATAAACAAAGCCAAGACTGTGTCCCCAACACCTGACTGTGAGCAAAAAATTACTGACCTCAAGACAAGATTGTGACCCCAAGAAAAATACGACCCCCAAAATAAGACAGTGGCTGCAAAATAAAATTGTGACCTCAAGCCAAGACAAGTGGCCCCAAAACAAGACAGTCATCCCAAGACAAGGCAGTGACCTCAAGACAATACTGTCACCACAAACAAGAGTATAATCCCACGGCAAGATTGTGACCCCAAGACCAAAATGTGACCCCAAGACAACACTGTGACCCCCAAGACAGCGACCCAAAGACAATACCGTGACCCAAAAACATGATTACAGCTGTATACCCAAAGACAAAACTGATCCTAAGTCAAGAATATTATCCCAAAACAAGACAATGACATAAAGACAATAATGTGACCTCAACACAAGATTACAACTCCAAGACAAAACTGTGAGCCAAAGACAAGACAGTAAGCCCAAAACATGACTTATATATTTAAAAGTCATACATATATATCTATATTCGACTTTTAAATTATTGTCAAACACCCACACTGACATAACATATCCAGTGAAGTGCCACCTCTTCGCAGTCAGCATACCAACGAGATAGGGACATCAGTAAAATTGCCACATTCATTGATGGCAACATAATTAACGGTAGTCAACTCTTTGATTTGACAGCAGTGTTCATGGTATTTTCAAGACATGTCTGACATATTACAAATGTATCTCTCTCTGATAGATTGTTCACATTTAAGATGGCTACCATATTGGACTTCCCTCTGGCAGAGTTGATAGGTGCACCAGCTAAATATGTCCAGGTCCACAGTTATAATTAAATCTGCAGAGCTAAATTAAATTTAGTTGACAAGTGGACGTAACCAAATTGCGAGTCTTGACTGAACAATGCAGATATTCAGTGTGAAACAACCAAGAACAGAGGAGGTAATATGTCATGCGTGCGTCAGTCTGGTATTGGAACCAATTAGTCTTCAAGTAAAAATAGAATGCTGATTATTTGCAAACCAATAGTTTCCTTGTCTGCTTTTCGAAATGTTTAGTTTGAGATAAAAATCAAGTACTAAAACAAATCAATCTATTACAATATTCCCTTTCAACATTAAATTCTGAAGATGAAGATCTGGTCATTGAATAACCAAGTGGATCCTGTGATCAGAATTGTCCTACGGTATTCTGAAGTCCTAAGGTATAAGAAATTGCCATATTTTAAGAAAAACAACTGCAAATTCAGATTTATTCAGTTAAGTGAATAAGTCATTTTAAATATAAAGTGTTCACAGAATTATGAGACTGTCTTAAATGCAAAGATGACATTAAATACTGCACAACGTGGTTTTAAATTACCAAATGCATGATTCATCTCATGTAAGTAATTTGTTCGTTTCTAGATGCCACACAAAGGTATGCCCAACATATGCGTGACACTAACTAATGGCATCACACGCTTCTAGTGCGAGTATCATGAATTTTAAATGAAACTCCTTCAAGTTGATGATTGCAGACATATCCCAATAGACATGTTTTGAAAAATTTATTAATTAGATATCGCAGTCTGCTCTGCCAAATGCCATAGCTCATTGGGAGACCGTGCCAAGACTAGCCATGAAACATCTTTGTAGTTTAGTCTCATTATCAATTTCATCATGACTTGTGCTGCCAAGTGAATGGTATTAGGCCATTTTTTGCATCATTCAATAATATAAATACAAGATGATCTGGCAAGAAGATATTTTCTTGCAAGGTGAATTATTTTGGTGTAACCTATATTTAGGATGCTTGTCCATGTTATGTAAGAAACACCTATGTAACGAAGCGGGAATTAAAGCATATCAGGTGTCTGTAAAAATCAATAGAAGTCCCATGTGGCATTAATTTGTGTGTAAATTATGCTTCTGAATGTCTGCTTAATCACAAATAGATGTGAAATCTGTTAGCTGATATTAACATAGTACAATTATTAATTGACATGCCAGTTAACTGTTTTAAAGAAAGTTTAGATAACTTTCAGTCTATTATTTTGCCACAGTTTTTATGACCTTCTCCACAACTTCTTCAATGTCAAAAATAAAAGGTGTCGTATGGGTGTGTTGGTGGTTGTCACATGAAATATTATACACACTAAATAGTTCATATAGTCAAAATCCCAAATGGTTGTTTCATTTTTAATTTTATATTAAAACGTTACAGCTTGGGGCAACTGTTCAGCTAAAGAAACTGTAAAATGTAAAATATTTTAAACTTTCAATGCAGTGGTCTGATTACAGATAAATGATACCCATCTACGTCTTTTCCTGGGCAACAAAACGTTCATTTATTTACAGTCAAGGATAACAGACAGTATTACATAACATCCAAAGAACATAAACCAGATCAATCTCCACCTACAATGCTGGGTATCTAGTAACCCTAAAAATGCACAAAATTATGGAGAAAACATAGAATGTTGTAATCGCTATGAGATTTGAGAGGGCAGAACATTCCATTGGGTAGTGTCTACCTCAGTAGCATCTCCCCACTTCCCTGGAGCTTCCCCTCTACCCTAAGGGAGACATTACATCATGGTAGGCACCTGACAGTCGTTGCCTTCTTTCCCTCACGGAGTCAACTTTTTCCATTGTATGCCAGGCACCAATCGGAGCGGCAGGATTAACATTTTTTTGTATAATCCGCTGGAGGAAGATCCCCGAATGACTCGATGGTTCACCAACAATCTCACGAGACGTAATTCATCCAGATGTAAAATTTAAACGAATTCCATTTGCCTAATCAGCAATGATGGATGATGACCAAGGATGCTACATGCAGCGTGCTGGGCAACCAGCACCAGGGTTTTGTCAGTTTAGATCTTCTTTGTGTGCCAACTAGGAGCCAGGATCAGCATGCGCTGCCTTCAGCAAATGTCCCCAAAGTGATTTCTATGGCAGGCGAGCTACACGGCCGCCAATGGATAGATGGGCAGACCAAAGCCGTCAAAAGCTTCTGATGCAGAGCTTAACAAACACAACAAAGGGAACCCGAGAATTCACTTACCTCGGTCAATTCACTTTGTGTCGCCAATACATGACAGTAGTTATTCATTTCAAATATAGGAGTCTACTGTCTGTAGGCGGACAGCAGTGGAGGGGGACCCGGATGGAGAAAGGAATGGGTGGAAGAAATGTCAGTAAAAGTTGGTTGAAGGAGAAACTCATCTAAATTAATTAAAGTGATTCAAAAGGCCAGAAATATAAATCCATAATGTAAATCAAATATTTTACTTTTATTGACATTTCTGCAGTCTTACTGAGGACATTTTCAGACCGGTCACATGATGAAATAGCAACCAACAGGTTGACATAGAAATATATGAACTGGACATTTCTTCCAATGTATGTCAACATTGTCAAACTAACCACATGACTGTGTTGCAATCAACAGACTTTCATAACAATTATTTGATTAATAATTAATAATAACAAAGTTTATATCAGACGATGTCCATAAACATAATACATAAAATTAAATAATATAAAAATACATATAAACACAATCTAGACATGACATGGATTAAAATTAAAATATACAAATTTATACAAATATACATAAGTAGCAAAACAACTCCACTTACCACATTTTCCCTGGTACCTGATGGAGATGTCTTTCATGGCCTGACACGCAGCCCGTCTCAGTTCACACACATTGCGGTAGTCCCGTCTATCCGTGCCACACACGGGACGACTGCCCACGCTGTCGCCATAGTGACTACACTGCTCCGGACATTGGCACCGGGCAGTCTGACCATCCAACGAGGGCACACACTGAGCCCCGAAGCTGCACTCCTTGCCCTGGCACGGGTCCGTCACATCTGTGAGGTAAACGTAGCAAGTGAGGGTGGGACTCGGGGCGACAAGCAACAAGAGCAGAGCCAGTAGTATGGGAGGTAAGGATGGTGATATCCGTCGAGTCAGTGGGGAAGAAGGAATAAAGTCACGAGTAACGTTTTCTTCATGTTGTGACCTCCGATCAAATCCGGTCATTTTTTCTTCGCCAACTGCAGTGTGACACCTCCCAACACCCGGTGTTAACACCAAGAACATGTAGATGTAACTGCAGAATTATCTCTTCACAACGTGGATGGCTATTTTGCAGTTTGTGGCAGCTTTCTTGGTTTGATTCCTGCGACAGATCCGCATATATCCAAGACAACAGACAGTTACTGTTGGGCCCACTGATTGAGAATCAATATAGAATCCAGCAGAGATAGAACCAAGTCCGAGGCATTGATGGAACACCCAAACATTCACAGCCACGACAACCCTGAAATCTACACTTGCAACCGGGGTAAGCAGCGATCAATTTTCAAATAATTCTCCACTCCTGAGCGATCAAATCTGCCAGAAACTTTATTAATATCTGCGGGCGACGATTCGAGTCTTGTTAAGTCGAGTTCTACAACGGCAATACTCTCCCGGACTGCGACGATGTTGTCGACTGTTGCCATCACGGACGGACGGCGAGATCTTCATCTTGATGAAGTCACGTTTGAGTAGATATCACGAACGATCCATACGCCACAGCATCGAGGGATCACTTGCCAGGTCCACCAGCAAGTCACGCCATCACGCCAACAAGTGGCACTGTATCTGCGACCGAGTGTTCCTTGTGGTGCATTAAATATTAACCCACTGCTCGCATTATTGTTTGCAATAAAAGATCCCAAGCAGCCGCCTTGATTAGATCCGACTTGCAGCCGCACACACACATTACGGCCACCGTGCGGCGTGGTGTGCATGCACGTGTGCATGTGTGCACACGAGTGGGTGAGCTTTTTATTTCTGTCGTCTCACGGTCGTTACCCACGACACACAGTCTAATGATGCGATGGGAGCAGACCGCTATTCGAGGAATGAGGAATCACTGCACACACACCAGGTGGGGCTTGAAAGCTGCTCACATGAAATTTGGTCATTAGATCTGGCAGGAGGGTGACACCGTGTGAGGCAGGCAGAGAGCACACCAATAGCTTTGTAAAGAACATAGAGTCTGGCATTTTCTGCTATTTATTGAGATTCCTAGAAACGGCCAACATACTCCGCTGCAGCCAAATGAATATATATATATATATATACATATATGTATAATAAAATAATAATAAATGGCAAAGTAGTTATCCGTTTGGCTGCAAAGTAGTTATGCGTTTGGCTGCGGAGGAGTATGTTGGCCATATAATACAGATTAAATGTCCAGGTATATATATACACACATATATGTATATATATATATACATGGACATTTAATCTGTATTATAAATAAGTGTTCATTATCAAAGAGAACCAACCATCATAGAGAATCATTACAAATAATATATTTTATGTGCAAGATCCAAACTTGTTTGCGGCATTTCGCAACATAATAACACATGCTCTAGAATTACAAAATAAACAAATAAATACATAAAAATACTGATAATAATTATTATAAATGAATGGAGCAAATGATCAGTTGATTGTGTAAATGCTAGCAATGTGAATAAGTTTAAAAAAAATTAAAAATATTTCAAAGGGTGGTTTATAAACATAGATCAATAGTTTTTGGTCCCTCAATACATCAAAGACCTCCTTGTCCACTAGGCATTTCAGTTGGATGGCAATCTTGTTAAATTAAAACATGTATACAGTGTGTATGTTTCTACATAATTAAATGTATTATATTTCCCACTGACTGAATGCAAGTACTTTACCGCGCGTGCATTCGACAGAGTTGGTGCAGCAACCGAGATTGTTTCTTTATCTCTGGGTGGACATTTAGACCTGAGCTCCATCACCAATGTCGCTTGGGATTTTTTGCAACAGTGAGCAGCAGTAAATGAACTGATGGCACATCGACACAGACAACTACAGAACACTCAAGATGAGAGAAAACCCACACTCCAACATTACTTCACTACTCGATCTATGTCCGTGCCGAGGGACGGGGTTATGTCTGAAGGGAGTCACCGGGACATCAGCATCAATACAGAACACATCAGCAGTGGTCTCTGTGCTACACGAACAGATGCTCTTTTAATATTTAACAAGCAGGCACCACGTTCTCGCTGATAACAGGTGTGCTTGTTATACACTGGGCAAGGCAAACACGTGCCTAATCAGTTACCTCGACAGATTCTCCAGGGCCTGGGATAATCCTCAGATGCTGCCTCATCAATGTATCTGCCCTTAATCATTTACGTAACTGTGGAAAACCATTTAATTAACTTATTATTATTATTATTACTACTTTCCTAATGTTATTATCGTTATTTAAATGACTAATTTTTGTGTGCTTTTGTTACGTGCATTTCATGTTATTTGTTAAGTGGAGAAATTTTGTATTATTAAATGATGATAAAAACAGATAAATATTGAAATAGCAACTTTGTACATTAATATAATGTATCAAATGGTGGATAATTCCAGCAGCATTAATTATGTGACATGTGTAACTATTTTATTATTATATAATGTAAATTATTATTTGTTAATGTATAATTCCCACCCTACGAAATACACCGGACTGTACAGTAAAATATATCTGGTATAAAGATATATATCTGGTATAAAGATATATATATGGTATAAAGATATATAAGCTCACTGATGATTAAGTTGTGAATTTGCTACTGTTGTGTTGTGCACAGTCTCTGTAGTTCAACACATCCCAAAGAGACTCCCTAATTGACAAAATGCCAGCAGATCTAAAGATATATTCTGTGAAACGAAGCACTAATGAGATGTGATTTTGCAAAGACAATTACTTCTGCCTCAGGTGATGTTTACAGTGGTCAGGGCAGCCGGGGAGCATGTGACAATGAAGTGACAAGTGTCAACGACATAACATTCTCTTACTGCACACATAATGTCTTCAGTCATAAGTGCAAAAAAAGTTGAATGTTTTGTAGTCAGAAAAGGCCTCATTTAAAGACAATTGATCGTCTTGCCGTACGCATTTTGCCATTTCCATCCTGTTTATGTTCCCTACAAAGAAAACTTATTCACTGAGCATTTTAACGATCTCTGGCCTGTCACAAAGACAACATTCAAAAGCTTACAAGGGATAGTTCATAAAACTCTGAGAAAAGATAGGATAAAATGTTCTGCCATTACTGCTAACTTGAAAAGATCTGACCCAGCACTGCTATAAAATAGAGCCAATCAGTTGATAGATATATAAGTGTTCTAAAAGTAGTTGTTCGTGTCTTAAATAAAGAAATAGAATTGTGGTGATTTTGAGAGAAAGCATGAACAATTTTACTTTTATTTAGCCATTTTCATATTTTGAATTACTACAGCTCAACCATTCAACATCTCCCTCAATATCTTGTAATGTTACTCGATGCAGTGCCACCAGGTAAATATTTTGAATAAAATGTGGTAAAATCTGCAGCACTGAAAAATAGGATTTTTTTCAGATTTAAGATTGCATTTAAGTCAAACCTTTATTATTATTTATTTTTAATTGACTTTCCGGTATATGGATTTGATCCAAATGTTAGAATTTGTAGGGTTTATTGCTTTTAAATAAATCTGAATCTGAAAGAGACATGATGAGAAAATGTAATTTTTACCTACAAATTTCTATATTGCATGCAAATCTGTAGTTTTGGGGAGAGCATGTAACATTTGCGAGATCTGCATGTGCGATAGGTGCTTTATAGTTTACCAACATCTCACTGACAGCTGTGATAGATGTTAAGGCATGTGTGTGTGTGTGTGTGTGTGCGGGCGTGCGTGCGTGCACGCGCGTGTGCACGTATGCACAAGCACACACGTGTGCACATGTTTTGAATGGATTGATTCAATAAAAGCCTTCAGATAATGTTTCTGATATTTTACTTTAAACACTGTAAATAATTTTTTTTTATAATTAGGAACGTCTCATCCTTCAGTAAAGATAATATAAATGCAATAGACATCAAATGTAGTTTCCATGGTAGCATAATTACTTTTTATTGGAATAATCAGTTACTCTATCGTAGTATCCCACTGTGGAAGACAACGAATCAGTTGATTTATGGAGATGAAATTAATTAAACTGGACGAGGTAATATTGGCCATGCATCATGTGTTTATTTTAAACTTAATCAATCCTGTCATGCTGCAAATGGCTGCCAAATGTAATTTTTTTATGCATTTCTTGCTAGCACAAAAAAACTTTAACGTTTTCACTATTAATCAATGTACCACATTTCAGTACATAGAAATAGGAACTTTATGTAATTACAAATAAAATATTAGTTTTCCAGAGGTGCCAAGTAATATTGCCCACAAAGCTGTAGATCTACCAGTTTTCATGGTGTAATGGTGGGAGATGTGGATCTGGCGTCAAGACCCTCGCACTGCAGTCACAAGGGGGGTGCATGCAGGAAAGGGAATACCTCCATGGCCGGGTAATTTTAGGGAAAATTTACTTATTCTGTGCCTTTTCAACATAATATGTCGGTTGGGCAGCATAACTGGATCCAGTCACCCTATGTTAGCAGTGGATATTTATAAAATACATAAAGAAATTTGTATAGAATATTTGTTGAAACATTCTGGTGTAAACATCTGTCCAGATCAGAAAATTGTAAATAATACCTTTATATATCTCTATTTCCATGCCATGTCAAGGACTAATAATAAATTAATATTATTAATTAATATTAACATTACGTTACTATTAGCAGATATTACATTACGGTTCCAGTTAACCAGCCTCAGTTTCCTTTACAGAACTTCACATAGAATTAAATGGAGCCAATTTTGCTAAGAAAACATCCCCTTTTTGAACTGCACAACTGTATCTCTGTGTGACCTATTGAATGCAATCCATGCCGAGAGTGACGAATCAAGGCAATCATGTGACCTGTCTGGAGCAGACGGCACTGATTGCCTTATAGTCATCACCGCAGACACAGCCATCAGGTGCTGCCACCTGGTGATCAATCATGCCCACACAAGAGACTTGGTTCGTGGAAAGCCTGGCTTTAGATTAACTGTGGGTGTCCAGTGTCTGGTCAAGGTGACTGTGTTTACAGAGGTCAATCAATGTGTTATGTTACAAAGGCTATTCCCATTGAAATTTTTTTTACAGAAACGGTTATATCTGACCTACAAGGATCAACTAAAAGAAGATTTATTTTATTTTATTTAAAATAAGAAAAAAGCATGGATTTCATAAATTTGAGTAGAATGTTATCAATGTTCTTATTAATTATTTATCTACCATTACAATTACAATTATAACTGACCTAAAGAGCATATTATCTCATGCCTAATAAAGTGCAACTTCAATAAAACAATTCATGTGCCAAGAAATGAAGTTACAAATTACGTTATGTAGAAGTGGTTTTAAATGATAATACCGTGTTTCCATGTAAAAAACATTCATAATATTACTTTAAAACCGCAGCAACAACTTATAAATCAAACGTTCTTTTCACAGCTATTAAGTTTGACTTTTAAATTTTATATTTCAGCTAAATTGTGGGATATTAGTTTTCCTCTCCTTGCCAAAAAATCCCCAAATTCAGTTCCTGGTGAAAAGGCTACCGACAGTAGCTGAATCACAGATGTAAATCAAACTTACTAGTTATAAAAATGAGGCTCAGATTTATTCTCCTGAGCATTTTCACCAACATACCAATAAGGGATCATCTCAGAACGTCAATGTCCGGTATCAGATGTAATTACTTTCATCTGGTCTCAGCCCCCCCACCCCCTCCTCAGATGAACGTTTGTAAACATTAATATGATGATACATATTAACAGTATCGGTCAGAAGTATAAAATATCAATATCCGATGCCAAACTGCTTCTGACCCCTCTCCCTCAAATTATATCGGATTCAATATTCTAAGACGATCCCTCACAGTTATAAGGAAGATGATGAAGAACTTACCACAGGCCCCCCTGAAGCGGACCGAGATCCGTTTCTGTTGCGAGCAGGTGGCGACGAGGAGATGACACTCACTCGAGTACGTCACTCCATCACTGCCACACACCGGGGCAAAGACGCTGGTGCACATCTCAACGCACTGACATTTGCCCTCCCCTGTCTTCTTGTCCACCACGCACCGCGCGCCAAATGCACAGAACGTGCGCGCACACGGAGCTGAAAGCATGCAACGGATATTATCAGTACAGTCGAATCTCGTGTTATGGTCACCTTGGTAATACAGCCACTTCGCAATTAAGGTCTCCTGGCAAGCGAACAAGGAATCTGTTGACTTATCGACAGTGCAAAATTTGCTGTATCCGTGGGTAGCCCACCCTCCTGAGGCAATTTGTCTATTTTAGTTCTTTCTTAAGAGCCCATTCATCACTTTCTTAAGAGCACATTCAGCTCTTTCATAAGAGCACATTCATCACTTTCTTAGGAGTACATTCAGCTCGTTCTTAAGAATGCATTTAACTCTTTCTTGGGAGGACAATAAGCACTTTCTTAAGAGCAAACTAAGCACGTTCTTAATATTCAGCTAATTCTTAAGATTACATCCATCTGAGGCATATCTTTTTAAGAGCATATTCAGCAAGTTCTTAAGAGCACATTCAACTATTTCTAATGAGTATATTCAGCATTTTCTTAAGAACATATTTTGCACTTTCTTATGAGCATATTGAGCTCTTCCTTAAGCTGTGGTCAGCTCTACCTTACGACCACCTCCCGAAATGACTTGCACTACCTTAAAAACCAACTAATTCAAGAGCACCTTCTAAGACCACATTCAATCATGACTTATATGTCTGGTTCAACCTTAAAACCATCTGGTTATACAGTCTAGTCTACCTTAAAACCACATCCAGTTATGATCAAATCTACCATAATACCACCTGCTGGTATGACCGACTGCCTTTTGAGCTGACTGTCAACAAGGGTGAAGTATATTACATACAACACCCAGACCCCAGCAGAAATACGGAGCAAGAGGCAAGAAGTTTTAAGGTTATCTCAATAATATGATTTACAACTCTAAATGTTACTGATTGCATTAAGATGTGGGGTGGGTCATTTTATTTAATAAAATAATCATGATTAGTGTTCATTGATTATCAGTTGTGAAGTTCAACTCAAACGTAGATGCAACACTGCCTACATCTGTATATATCTGGCTTATCATTCTCGGCTACTCTGATATTACAACTTATCTCTACTTTATTTCACAAAATTCTATTGAAATGATTTCGACTTGATGTGTACAAGATAGTCTACTTCTCCAGCTACTTCTCCAGCTACTTCTCCAGCTACTTCTCCAGCTACTTCTCCCATTAGATTATCTAGCTTAAATCTGTGTCACTCTAAGTAGAGTTTACTATAATAACACTGCATCCTTCCCGTGCGTTTGTGTGTACAAAGTTTACACACAAAGTCACACATAACAGGCCTATTCTACTGTGCACATTATACTTTCTAGTTGATATTATACTTTCTAGTAACAAAATAGACGTGTCTTTTAAGTGAACTGAAAGTATGTTTTCACCAGTTTACAGCATAATCAGCAGTAATACATTCTTGTGCTTAGACGACAATCAACTGCTGGTTCAAATTAGAACTTAAGAGTTTAACAGCTTCACATAGCCCTAAGGAAGAAATATGGCTATAATTAGTTGTTGGGAGATCATGTGACCATGTTATGTTGCAACAAGGTTTTGACGTCAGCAGTCGATATGCTCTGTAAACAGTGGAAAATTTGCAACTGAAATAAGACAACCAATGAGTTATAATGCTGGTCAAAAGGAATTTTAAATCTGAGTTATCTGTCTGGGTGCGAAATATGAACATACGATGGCATGGAAAACTGCATGCACATTTTAGAATAACTGTGTCATCATTAGGAAGGCTTCACTTTATTAACATCTATACAGTTTTGTCAAACATAAACATCCCTGAGTAGAGTCTAACTCTGGATATGAGTATATAAATTAAGTTTAGTATTTATTATTATTATTTATCAGAAGAGATGATATAAATCCATGGAATAATTCCCATAAATGAATTTAGAGCATGCTTATTGTATATAACATTTCATAAAATGATTGTTATGTGTTGAATTAAGTTCTACTTACTTATACTTATAAATTCCTACTTACAACTCATACCTCATTTATCATATTATAATTATCATTACCAAGGCTGATATTATCATTACCTAGACTAATATTATCACCTGCCATAACTCTCATTACAGACGTATAACTCTGATCAACCAGACCTGTGATAAAATAGAAAATAAAACAACTTGCAAGTCACAAATAAAAAAAAAAATTGGAACAAGATTCGCTTAAACTAAACCAAAATACAAATACTACATGTTAAAATATAGAATCTGGGTTAGTTATTATGAGTTAATTTTTAAAACAGTAACTCAAGGTTCTAGAAAGACTGAGTCAAGGAATATCTCACTAAAATACTGACTAATTTGCATGCACTATAGAGACCCACAAATTTAGACATTCTAGAAATTGGTGCAGTTTACACTATCTCAAACTAGGCATGTGTAAAAAGTTGACATTTTAGTTGCTAATGGTATAACAAGTATTCTGAGTATTCTATTTTTGTTAAGCATCCAACATAGCATGTAGCATAAAAACAGGAGCTACAATACTCTATAATCAAATCTTATATATTATTATGTATAAGCAATTTCTTGTGCCCAGTACTACTATTATCATATAATTTACTTGTACTTTGCAACAGCTATTTCATTTTTAATCTGCCTCAAAAATCATAAATAAACAAACAATTTAATCCAAAAAAATCTTATTTGTATTTCAAAATTCTAGCAGACCAATGCTGAGACGGACACGACAATAAGACGTCAGTTGTGTTCCTAGGGATTCTGCTGTTAGCCGACACCGAATGAGAACTACATGATGCTAAAAGAGAGAACTGACAGCATGCACGGATGAGATAGTAGACATTGAGCTGAGGCAGCATCCCCAGACAACTTACTTGGGTCGCCATCTGGTGGTGAGGGGAATCCATGAGCCGCAGGAAAGATTAAGCAAAGATCACGTTATTCTAGTTCATAGGTCGCTTCAGTTCATTGATAGGCAACTCCAAGATAGATTACTTCATGCAGTTTCAAGAAGTGGGCCACCAGAACACACCGGCCCACCATGGGACACAGTGGGCCATGGGGCACATTGGGCCAACTCATGGGTGCTGATAGTTAGCACTACATCCTATTTCTTATGTACCTAACATAAGTGTGGTTCCCAATTTTAGAATAAAATACAATTATTTTTGCAAATTTTTAAATATTGGTCCTAGGTCCATGTGAAACAATGACAAAGTTGTAAATATGTTTTAGCCTAAACATTGGGCTTCTTTAAATATGTGTATATATATATGTATATATATATATATGGGGAAGGAAGGAGAGAGAGGAGAGAGAGAGAACAGGAGGAAAGGAAGGAAGGAAGGAAGGAAGGAAGGAGGAAGGAAGGGGAAACATACGCACCCTGAATGAACGCAGCCCACGCGCCTTGACGCCCGCGATGATAACGCACCGTTCAGTATTAACAATGACGACTTGAATGATGATGAATGGCGACTAATGAAATGTGATGATGGTAGAATGCATGGATCATCGAATGTATTATGAAATGATGGACGAATGAAATGTGATGATATGATGGACTGAACAAACGTGATGATAATGATGATCATCGAATGCATGATGAATGATGAATCAAACAAATGATGATAATGATGACGAATGAATGTGATACTGGTACGTGATGACACAAAATGAAAATGTGATGTGGATGAATGATGGATTGCAATGAATGCGATGATGAAATGATGAGATTAAAATAATGATGATAAACATGATCGAAACAATGGAATGACAAATGATGGACGAATGAAGGTGATGGAATGGATGTTAATGAAATATCGTGATGGAAATGATGGACGAAATGAAGGCATGGATGGAATGGATAATGAAATGGATGGACGAATGAATGAAGGGAGGGAGGAATGGAGGAATGGAGGAATGGAAGGAAGGAAGGAGGAAGGAAGGGATGGAAGGAAGGGATGGAGGATGGAAGGATGGATGGAATGGAAGGGAGAGGTGGGAGAAGGAGGAAGGAGTGGGAAGGGAGGGAGGAGGGAGGGGAGGGAGGGAGGGAGGGAGGGGAGGGAGGGGAGGGAGGGGAGGGAGGGAGGAAGGAGGGGAGGGGAGTGAGGAGTGGGAAGGGAGGGAGGAAGGGTGAGGTGGGAAGGGAGGGATGGAGGGAGAAGGGAGGGGAGATATAAGAAAGGAGGAAGGGAGGGTAGGAAAAGGAGGAAGGGAGGTGGGAAGGGAGGGAGGGTAGGAAGGGAGGGGGAGGGAGGAAGGGGAGAGAGGTGGGAAGGGAGGAGGAGGAGGGAGGAAGGGAGGGAGGGAGGGAGGAGGGAGGGAGGGAGGGAGGGAGGAAGGGAGGTAGGAAGGGGGAGGAGTAGGAAGGGGAGGAGGGAGGGAGGAAGAGGGGAGAGAGGAGTGGAAGGGATGGAGGGAGGGAGGGGAGGGATGGACATGGAAGGAAGGAAAGGGACCATGGATCTGGATCCGGAAGACCGGAAGGATGAAGGAATGGAATGGAAGAGGAATAAAAAAGGGAAGGAATTGAGGAGACTGAGGAAAGAGGGAAGGCTGGAGTACGAGGGGAGGAGGGAAATGAAGAGACAGTGACATGTATTAATTAACAAATCACCAAAGAAAATAAAGACTTGCTGCATATACATACATTCAGGAGGCTCCGGCGATGGCGTGAAGGGAACATCTGCAACAACAAAACAACAACAGTGAGTGACAACAAGAACAGCAGCAACGACAGCACACAGCTGGCACAGGTGACAACAATGACAGTACACAGCTGGCACAGGTGACAACAACGACAGCACACAGCTGGCATAGGTCACAACAACGACAGCACATAGCTGGCACAGGTGACAACAATGACAGCACACGGCTGGCACAGGTGACAACGACAGCACACAGCTGGCACAGGTCACAACAACGACAGCACACAGCTGGCACAGGTCACAACAATGACAGCACACAGCTGGCACGGGTCACAACAACGACAGCACACAGCTGGCACAGGTCACAACAATGACAGCACACAGCTGGCACGGGTCACAACAACAACAGCACACAGCTAGCACAGGTCACAACAACAACAGCACACAGCTGGCACAGGTCACAACAATGACAGCACACAGCTGGCACACGTCACAAAACACCTCCCGGAAAACCACTGGCTACCAAAAAATACCACATACATCTTAAGCAGGGCTCAAAGTTGCAACTATTTATTAAGCACGGCGTACACTACAACTTTTGTTGTAAGTCGGTTTGTCGCTAATGTGCGTGGGTCTAAAGACTTGCTAAAACTTTTGTCTGTTGTTTTCCAGACCAAAACAACAAAAGTCTGGCCGATTCGAAAATTGACTTTTCTGACCATTTGGGCCCGTGTGTTAATATATTAAAAGGTATTAGCCATCAGACAAATTGTGATTGATGATGAGTTTTTAACCCCTTTCCCTGCCCCTGCTTACCCCAACAGTGGCAAATATTGATAAATTGTAGCAAGTGACTGATGACTTTTTGCCTAGGGCTATGAGTTCATAGTCCTATGAAGGCACCCGTGTACTGTCCACCCTTGTTCTGTCCACCCTTGTACTGTCCACCCTTGTACTGTCTACCCTTGTGTCACTTGGTGACTTGGGCAACCAGCAGAAAGGGGAAACTCTTAACCAACTAGCTGTTTTTTTGTGTCTATGAAGTTTAAACTGAAATAGTGTGTGCCTAATAAGCAAAATTCAATCTAAGGCCTGTCAGAATATATAGGGGATATTGTTCCTTGTGTTAAGGCTGTATGGCTATACATGAACACACAGTCAAAATAAATATGTATAACGTAAAAGCTTAAGTAATTGTTATGGTTGTAGATATAAATATCAAAACAATTACCGGATAGCATGTATGGCTACGTCCAATTACATAACTGTATGTGAAAATGTTTACAAACAAAATGTTATGTATAGTAGCAAACATGATAATTCAGAATGATGTATGTAGTGTTGATTATTTGGTACAAAACTGTGTTCAATAAAATGCCATGACATGTATAGTTTTGCATTTTTAATTAGTCAATGCATTTGTGCTCCTAAACAATAAATTTTGCCCCTAAATATTTCACTTTAGGAGCGCAATGCTCCTAGCCTGAGCATTAACTCCGAGGCCTGATTGTAACCAATGAAAACAACACATCATACAGGGAAACTCAGACAGCTTAACTAACACAGTGATTCACACATTACACCGTCATTATCCAGTATAAACAGCACATCCAGGCTCAACCTCTCATCACAATCTGTTTGCTCATACACTTCTGTAATCTTGCCTGGCTTGCATGACTGGAATTATACTGGGCCTATTATTGAGATTATCACAGCAACTTTGGTGCAAGTAACACATTCACCATAAAGTTAATCTGCAGCCAGACTTACAGTAATGACTGAACATTTCTGGGCCATTCAGGCAGTGATTACTACAGCACCCAGTGCATGTCTCCTGGTGTAAGAACACTCAACAGCAACATGGATCTCAGTAGAAGTAAGTCACTTCTACATCGCACGGTATACAGTCTTTAGGACTGCTTAAAGCACTTTACACTTCACCCCCTGTCAGACCTCTTGATTCAAATACCCTCTAGACTACTCTAGGAAACCAGAACTCTAGATAATGCAACCCTCATAGAGCAGTTCAATTTCTACTTGAGTAGTAATGCAGGTGCATAAGAAAGTGCAATATATATTCTATGCGCCATATTATTTGCTCAATGTGTCACAGCCATGTTGACACTCATCTGTCATAATTAGTGACAAGAACCTCCCCTGTGAGCTCCTAATCACATCTTATAAATCACTGAGGGACACCTGCCAATGCTAACTTCAACTAACATGCATAGACCCTATCATTCCCACCACACTGTGTCGGCTACTATCCCACAGCACATTCATGCTTCCAATCTGAGTAACTAATTACACATTTCCACCAGAGAATGTTTAACACATCGATATGAAATCTCCATGTTGGATATGAGAAAGGTTGGATATGAGAAAGTACTCATTCTCTCAGAGGACAATAAATGACTGGACCAAATTATCTGGTGATTGTGTTAATGCTAGCAGTGTGAATATGTTCAAAAATACAATTGACAGCTATCTGGCGAGGGCGGGTTATACGTAGGTGAAAAATGTTTGGACTCTTGATAAGCCAAAGGCTTCCTTGTCCGCATGGCGTCTGGAGCTTATAACTCTGGACAGCAATCTTGTTAAATCTTGTTGAACCATAATGGATACATGATGTATAATAATCTATTTATAATGATACATTGAGCGAGAAACGACTGTTCATACACCAGCCATTATCACCAGTCATGTTTGCCTTTAATGTAGAGTCATCAAGTACAGTTCACTGAACCAATTCTATAACTCATATTCCTTCAAATGTCAGTTCAAACTTAACACGTAAGTCGCCCAGATTCTTTTGTTAGAATGGTCACCCCACAACATTAACACACCCATGTAAATATACACCCACGGGGGAAACCCTAATAACACAATGTGCCAATGGACATAATTTAATGAAGGGGTACTCAAGTCGGTCAGTGAATGACCTGAGAAACACAATCAATTCCTAAATGGATACAATTTGACCTTACAAAACAATGGCTAGCAACACAAATATTACACCTGATTAAATTAATACCTGTATTTATCCTTATAATGCTGCCATCATGATTGTATTCTACTTCTGAAACCAGTTTGTTTGAAACATGTGTTTATAACCATCAATTTTTTTCAGCAGTTGGTTTTCATGATGAACTCTAGTGGTAAAAAAATGCCTATTCTTACTAATAACTACTCAGCTATTTTGCCACTATAAAATATTACCCAAATAAAAACATCTGCTTCAAGATATGCTGTTAACATTAATGATCTTAGATCAATCTCACTAGACCTGTCACATGACCTTGTCACATGACACAAGGAAGATGTGGGCACAAGAAATCAATAATAGAATCCCAAGATGTCTTCCTCATTTCGCCAGATGGAAACAGAAACTACAAAACAGGTTGTTCATATTGTTATAATGCTGCCTACAATAATTATACTTTTCACGGTACTTTAAAAATGGTTAAGTTATTTAAGGTGGCAAGTACCATCAACCTCTTAAACTTTCATCAGCGAATGTAACAAGGTTCCTGTTGCGTGTGTTAACTAGATGTTGTGAAAGGGAAATCCGTCACCCTGCAAGCCGTCTGCTAACTAGCTCACATGAACCACATCTGACACACGACAGTGGCTCATGCAACATTTACACCAGGGAAGACCTGCAAATGACACAGCAAGCATCAGTCGCAGCCAGCATCTTAAGTACACATTTCCAGGCAAATTCGTAAAGAAATATGGTGATTTCTTTGGAATGCAATTTGTGGCGCTGCAGCCATGACAATCTCAGTTTCTGCTCTGCTGGGGACGACAAATTTCGGAAGACAAATGTTGTCAATAAAATGTTGTCAGTTTGTGCAGCTTTAATGTCATTGCATGTCATAAAACAGCTACTAATCACAGGGGAATGTTCAATAGCTGAGGAACAAGGCTAACTAATTCTTCGTAAGGAAACCAAATTTTTGACACCATCACTAGAAGGAAAAGAAATGAAGCTATTGATTAGATGTCAACTAAATTATACCTCCAGAGCAAGAAACTTCTTTTTAGAACATGTACCCATTTATCAATGAGAACATGTGTGCTGTTTTATCTTCCAGAAATGCCCCAAGGGATCTAAGCCAAGTGAAAAGTCCCATCTCTACCTCCTATGGATAAAACAAATTTCTATGTTATTCCTGCAAACGTTCCGTTTAAAGAACCTCTTGCTGTGATAAATAATTTTAATACAAATACTAATCCCAGATGTAAAATTAGGTACTTATTCAGACATGACCTATACAGATTCAAAGAAATCTAATATGATCAAAAAAAGACAAGAAATATGCAAAATTCTGAGCAGTGAAAAATAGTTTCCACTGAAATGCATGACATGAATTCCATGCAGTATATGCGGGCAAACAGACGAGAGATGTGGAATTGGCTGTCGTGGCACACCAAGCCTTGCCACAGCACCTGATGAATACTGCAGTGTCATACTAATTGTATTTGTGTGGCCCTGGCAAAGATAGTTGGGTGAACAACCTAAAAGCAAACATGCGTCCACGCTGGCAATGTAATACTTTTCTCTTGAGTCTATATAAATTAGATTTGCGTAGAGAACTTTTTGCCGATTTACATAGCTTCCAGTGCATTAAAACATGTTTTTGCAATGGTGGTATCTGGGGACCTTGTGAGGCAGAAATGGTCATGAGAGAGCAAATGTAAAACATCAGCCATTGTGAAAACATCTTGAGAATGCAACTGTCATCACAGCATAATATTATCATCAGCCATTGTGAAAACATCTTGAGAATGCAACTGTCATCACAGCATAATATTATCATCAGCCATTGTGAAAACATCTTGAGAATGCAACTGTCATCACAGCATAATATTATCATCAGCCATTGTGAAAACATCTTGAGAATGCAACTGTCATCACAGCATAATATTATCATTTGTGAAAACATCTTGAGAATGCAACTGTCATTAATATTATCATTGTGAAAACATCTTGAGAATGCAACTGTCATCACAGTACAATAAAACATCTTGAGAATGCAACTGTCAGCCATTGCCATTGTGAAAACATCTTGAGAATGCAACTGTCATCACAGCAATATTATCATCATAAAACATCTTGATGCAACTGTCATCACAGCACAATATTATCATCAGTTGTGAAAACATCTTGAGAATGCAACTGTCATCACAGCACAATATTATCATCAGCCATTGTGAAAACATCTTGAGAATGCAACTGTCATCACAGCACAATATTATCATCAGTCATTGTGAAAACATCTTGAGAATGCAACTGTCATCACAGCACAATATTATCATCAGCCATTGTGAAAACATCTTGAGAATGCAACTGTCATCACAGCACAATATTATCATCAGCCATTGTGAAAACATCTTGAGAATGCAACTGTCATCACAGCACAATATTATCATCAGCAATTGTGAAAACATCTTGAGAATGCAACTGTCATCACAGCAAAATATTATCATCAGCCATTGTGAAAACATCTTGAGAATGCAACTGTCATCACAGCATAATATTATCATCAGCCATTGTGAAAACATCTTGAGAATGCAACTGTCATCACAGCATAATATTATCATCAGCCATTGTGAAAACATCTTGAGAATGCAACTGTCATCACAGCATAATATTATTATCAGCCATTGTGAAAACATCTTGAGAATGCAACTGTCATCACAGCATAATATTATCATCAGCAATACTCAATTTTCTTGTCTAACTAACATCAAATGATCATTCAACTAGTTTAATACTGATTATTAGCCAGTGGATATGACAAATATCCGTGTCAGTTTATACGGTTTGTTAAGTATTTTTGTAATCTCGTTCAAGTATGGTTGATAAGGAGAAACATGATATTACATTTCTACGTGGACGTCAAACTTTCCTTCACAAGTTCACAGTATCTCTGTAAAATCGTTGTGCTAACCTTGATTAGATTTGTGAATAAACATTTTTGATTTACTGATTGTTTGATCGAGTGATTCATTAATCTTTCTCCATATATGATTAGATATAGCAAAAGCACGCAACAGTGGTAGAAAAGATAATTTGCAGTGATGGATTCTATAGATGGTAATTTTGTCCCTTGGCAGACATACAAGGAAACCCTATTTACAATGCAGACATAATAGGCAGGTAATTTCATCGAGATGATATATTCGACTGAGATGACATTTATCGGTTCATTGATGTATCCTGGTGTGTCAACAATGTAATTATGACGATGTGCCCTGGGCATGTCACAATGTCATCAAGGTAGGATGCCAAACTAGACCAAGCCAGCCCAGAACTTCACTGGTGAAAATACACTGTTGGCCTGGATAATGCAGTTATTTAAAAGACCTTCCTCAGTTCGATTTTGTGCACATCTAATTTCAAATTCATTTTGTCAAAAAGCAAAACTATCTTGTATCTTACTAAGACAGCTGTGCAGTTTTGTGAATAGTTTGGGTAAAACTGTCTTGCATCATGCAATTAGCTTATTTAATTCCTGCCCAGGAATTAATTCAAGTGATTATCAAAATTGGAATCTTCCTGTGAAAACAATGACACACATGATTCTGTGTTGATGTTGTTGACTTTCATTGCTCTCTCAAAAAACATTTCACTAACAAATTCAGTAGGTTTAAAGCTAAATGTCGGCCCGGCAATTGGCTTTGGTCAGTTACAAGATGTAACAAAGTAAATTTGTACAATCATTTAAAGAATATTATTCAAACTATCAATACATACGAATTACATATTTGGACATGGAAGAACAGAATTTGTGACGGGCTAAACTATTTGTGGAAACAGCTTTAAATGTTGTCAATTCCACATACTAGAATCATTTTGGGTCATAACAATTTGATTCTATAAGCAGATGATTCTGCTGAGGACATTCCTGGGAAACAAACAGACTCATAATAGTCATAATGATGCAGATGTTGAGTTTTATTTTGTCCATTCTGAATTACTGCATAATTGCTACGATAATGTATGAATTAGTATTCTCATATGCCAAATTGTCTTACATGGCCGGAAGTTGCAACTTAGTTACATAAATCTCACGAGGTTTGTCTGCGCCACAATGACTACAGCCAATGATATTTCCATTGATGATATATTTTACCGTTTTATGCATACAGTGTATCATTTTTGTGTGACAAATACTGATTAAAAGGCTATGGGGTTTTCCAGGAAATTATGTTATTTTAAGATACTGGCAGACATGATATTATAAAGCGGTGCATTCTAGTTGAGCAGGAATTCAGAAACGATCTCATCCCATTATTCGCAATTCTGTTAAGCAAAGCCAGTCCTCGGTACTGAAAAAAAATATTTTATCTGACTTCCAATTTGTCTATCGTACCACAATTTATGCAGCTTTCGACACGCGGCTTTACACTGCCCTTTTCACTCGAACATCAACACAAGTTCTCATGGATGCATTCAGCCATGCATTAATCATTACACAAAAGCTATTCATTCATGTAATCCCTCTACTGTCTGAGGGCAGGAACTCATTTATACAAATGAGTGAACTGCAGCAACGTTAGGTATGGAAGTAACAGGAGGCTTTGGACCCTGCTTTTGACTCTCAGTTGTCTGGCTAAACTCTGCTGAAACCATAATGGAGAATGCTTGTGAGAGCATGGAAACACTAACATGAAGGTAGTGATGATCCGGTTTCTTGATTATTCATGTTTAATATAATTATACAGAAGAAAAACAAAAAACAGTTTCTGGAGAGGTAAATATACTAAACATTAACATGAAGGGATTCAGAGCAAAATGTGATAAATGCCATTTTTTATATTGCATCGAAACAAGGACAGAACGATTGTCTAAACACATGTTGAGCTAGCATACTATCTAAACGCATGCTGAGCTAGGATACTATTTAATTTATACAAAAACATGATAAATTCATATTAAACGATGTGCACAAAAGAACATTTGTTTTCAAAATACGATAAGCGCCATCCATCTTTTTTATCAAAACACAATATATCCATTTTCTGCAAATGAGTATCGCCTTGTTGCTCGTCCTGCTACGTGGCAGCACGCACTGCAGGCATATACCATGTTTTAATAACAGTCATTTAATATTACATTTTGTATAACAAATCTTCAAAAAATATTTCAGACTTTTCTACCATTCTCTTTAATTTTGGATTCTTAATATACATAAACTTCGTTTACAAGTTTTTATTTATGTCAGAAATAATTGAGATCATTTTAGTCCATTGCTACATATGTAACAAGAAACCCCACATCTGTGGCACGTGGACAAGGCATTAAGCCTTTGGCTAATCGAGGCTTCAACCAACGGTTACCAACCAAGATGTTTCTCAATTTAAAAAAAACATATCCACACTGTTAGAATTTACACAATGAGTAGATGATTTGTTGCATTTCTTTAGGACCCTCTATGATAATGAAACCTTTCTGATATTTACTCGACATTGTTCCTTCACAGGTGTTACTTCTGTCTCTGGTCATTCTAGCTGGAAAAATACTTCTAACAAATCTTGTGTTTAAGTTTACTATATGTTTCCAGTTCTCAAAGACTTACTTCAAGTTACTTGTATGACTAACATGCGAACCTGGATTGCATATTTGTAACCAGGTAACCAGGTGTACAATCCTTTTTGTCATAAGTCGACCTGAATACATTACTTGAACAGATCAACGCACTGTAAGCCTTTCATACACGGTTGCACAGTGAGAGACTGTTTAATCTGTGGTAAAGCCAGCCAAGGGAATACAGCCTGGGACAGATGGTGCCTAGTGCATGGCACTAGTGCCCTCGACAGCACCATGGAGCTGTTTACCACCGCAAACAGGCCTAAATCACAAATCGAGTGTTTCTTTTGTCTTGCCGTAATAAATTATGTAGAGCAATAACTTTTGAAGAAAAAAATCCTAATGTAGTTTTTTTACACGGTAATTATCGTTCAAGAAACCTTCATTGAAACGTATCATTGAGAGGTAATTACAATTATAAATGTCAAGCGGGGCATGGTAGTTGGGTGGCAGCAGGACTGTCAAGGGGCTATAGTTCAAGTACACTTGCTGTCATTTCACAACATTTTCCTGTTGCCTGTGTTTCTAAACACTCTAAGTTACTGGTTCTTTCTACCTGGTGCCCATGCCGAGGTACATGTGTGACCTGTCAATGGCAATCTCTACCTCTAAACATCCTACAGTGACCAGCTGTTTAGCAATTATCGCCTCTAGTCATATACCAAGAAACGGGTATATCAATCAACCCCCTGATGTAATTATATTAGTAATTAACTATAGCAAGGTAATTTCATAGGTGTTAGTACCACATATTGAAGATGCAATAGTGCTTCCTTAAAATAATGTTGATTAACTCCAACTGTGGGGGCACTGCCATGTATTGACTTGTTCGGAGATCGGTTCATTTCAGCTCTATGCAAAGTATTCTGGATTGAATTGCGTTCATCTGCACAGCGCAAAATTCAATTTAACTAAACAGCGACAAGAAAAACTGTGACGCGTACCGTTAAAGTGAATCTGATGTAGCTCAGACAACACATAAATACTATAAATAAATCAGCCGTCCAATCACATTGGAAACAAACAATTCTTGCTACTGTATTCTTCTGTTTAGATTTACATGATAACGCAAGCTTCCCCACAAATCCATGTGTGCACTTGCGCAGTTGTGTAAATCAGCGATATCTAACCAATACAATACAATGTTTGTTTATTCAGACCAATAAATAGCACTTTATAATCAAACATGACTAAATCAGTAGCACTATCAAGGAATATACATATCGAGCAACCATTTATTTATTTGAAAATACAAAGTGAGAAGTTTGATGTATATTGCATTAATTAGATATATAATAAGCTGACATAGTATCATCTAGTTCGTGCTAAACTTCAACACGGTCAGTGTGTGACATGTCCATGTGTAGTTTCATATCAAAACTGTCTCAGACCATTGTCACATTGAGTTTTGAAGAAAAAATGTTATGCAAATATAATATGTATATATTCCACTAACAAATGCAAAACTACAACTTTGGTGACAGTGTTTTATACATTATTTACGCAACAGACAGTTGCCAGATGGCACTGTCAATATTAGCATGACAGTCTCGTTTCTAAATATACAGCTGCCAGACTAATATATTTTTTATGAGTTTGTGAAGAAATATTGGGTCAGATGATGACTTTAGGCAATAATGAGGCTATACAGAGTAAACATTATGCTTCAATGACCACTGCTCAAATATTTGCACAATTCGTCATACCTCAGACAAAATTTCAGAAGTTTGAGCAATTGTAAACTTGCGTTATTTTGTAGCATGGAGATGAATATGTGGAAAATACATGACAATGATTTACTGAATATGGGTAGGCAAACAGACACCTCAAATCTGCTCTGAAGACATTAAATCCTATAAAACCCCCCCCAAAGATTGCTTACCTGGTCGTCTGAGGTGAAGGAACTGCGAGTAGAGTAGAATCATGGTGACAGCAAGTGCACACCAGAAGAGACCAAACATAAAACACACAATAGCAAGGACGTTGCTGGCACAACACCCTTCTCGGAGTGATGCACGACTGTTGCGTACATTCATGTTTCTAGTCTACATCAGGCCAGCCACAATGGCACTGCTTTGACGTCTTAAATCCACGCAATCGAAAGTTAATTTGCGCTCGTATTCAGTGAGCGAGGCCTGCCAACACAATCTGTCCATTCTCCACCACTGCTGCCGTCGAGAATCACTTTTATCTGCAAATCCAGAAATACCTCAATCGCTGTAGTCCCGTAAATAATGCGGCGGTTTCTTAAGTTGTTTGCACTGCGCTGGCAGCCTGGTCTGATCCATTGTTGAATAAAAATCCCTCGTAATCTCCAGTGGTGTTGTTCAAAGTGCTGTCATTTGCACAAACCCACCGCCTGAATGTGCTTCCTTTCTGCAGCACTGTCCTACACCAATGCTAGTCAGCCGGCGGATAAATCACTGACCGTTTCACAGTTTTGTTTCTGTGCCAAAAGGCAAGGAAGGAATAAATCAGAACGGCCGGCCTCTCTCTCCGCCTGTTTTTCTATCAGCAATGATAATCAGTGGGTGTTCAACCGGCAAAATTTTCGGCCCTTTTGTGAGTGGCGACAATCGCTACAGTTGAACATCACGGTTGAAATTAAGCATGGTCAGGTTGGTATCACGACGATACCCGACACAGAAATACACCTGTTAATTGCCAGCTACAGGGTCACTCTGTGAATACCTGAATGGTCAAAGGTGTGTCAGCAAAAACATAACCAGGTGATGCATTACACTTTGTGACGAGTCTGTTCTTTGTCACCCGTCTAATCCACACCTTCCCTGGCCACCCGGTTTCGTATTACGTACTAGTAATCACGCACAATGAACACGATACATCCACTGTCGAGTCCCGCCCATGTTGCCACTATTACCTGCGTTGTTCGTCCGTTCTGCAGTGCGACTAACAAGCATCTGACATTCACCATCACTCTCTACTTGTAGATGTTGAGTTCTGTCACTTGAAGATACTTCTACGTTGCTCCCCACAGGTTGTCGACACGACACAATCACTTGTCACGGCCGGCCGTAACAACCCCACTTTCGGCTTAAACTCTCGAGAAATCACACTGTTCGTCTTTTGTGTCGTTGTGTTTCACGCTTGTGTTCCGCTGCCGTGTTCATTATGCTAGTCGAGCCCATTACTGTCAGTGGACAGCAGCTGTGGTAGGCTGCGTGGAGTGGCCCCTGTCCATCTATGGTGTTTGTCTGTGAAACACCCTGCTGTCCTCAATCATAAGTCCATCATCGCTGTACATCTGATCACCCGGCTATAAAACACTAGACTGCATGACTAATGTCCAGCAGCCCCTGGACATCTGTCCACACCAGTGGTCAAATGTGGAGTGGCAGCCCAATTAAATGTTTCCAGTCCAGTGTCAGCACATGTAGTCCAGATGGACTGTGTCTCAACTGGACATCATTAACTGCTAATTAAGACACCCAAACCTGGTGATTAGCCTGACTGCAGTGTGCAATTGTATCAGCCAGACAGGTTATCATGAGTGGTCAACTGATGCAGTCACTGTTATGAAGGCCACTGGTGATCACACACTACCTCATGAACCAACGGTCCCATACAGGTAGCTCGCTGTCAAACACATTTAAGTGCGAGATACTTCTCTCTCCGTCTTGTGACCTTCTCGCCTAATGGGATGCCACAGAAACGCCACACAAATGACCCGATAATGATGAGTGTCTTAGTGCTTGTCAAACGCACCCGTCTGCAAAGCGTACTGAACAAGACATGTATCCTTCTGTGAACGACTTAACTGTAATGATGGCTTGAATAACGTCTGTCTTGAGTCAAGGCACTCCTTCAAAGCTACCGAACCATCCATCGCTGGCTTGCAGAACAGTGTTTACCGATTTATAAAACCACCAGTAATAGATTTCACGAAGTTGACAAACCATGACAAGAAGATTGACAGCAGTCACATGTCAACATGTCTTGTAGTGCTACTTTTATCTCTGGAAACTAATCACCTGTCTTATCTCCTTCATTGGGGCAGACCTACCACCAACAAGCAGCCTTCCCCCCACTGTAAGTGACCAGCTGCGAGGTACACTACAGCTGTCCCATCCGGCCAAACACACACCACACAAGCCTCACAATGACCCCAGTCAAGCATCAAAGTCGCAAGTACGTTTTGATCGCAATCCAGTCACATTCACGTGCTGACGAATGCCTCTAACTATTTAGCCACAACGGGAAATCAATACACCAACTGGATCTTCGACAGACGAACAGTTTGCAAAATCAGGCGAGACACATCGTGCGACGAAGCATAACTTGTTTCACAATAGTATCACACTGATCCGGTGATCAACATTCACTGTACTGTACTCTTGCAGCCACAACGGATATATCCACAAGTTCACATGTATGTTCCATTACATATATATATGCAAAATCCCGCCATGTGCCACTCAAAATCAACACTGTCTGGCGATGTCACCAACAGGCAATAAAAACGTGCACAGGTCCTCATTAGAGTCACACCGACCACCTGTTTGATGCAATGATCATCCACCATGACCGCAAGGATGGAGGTCCACCTGTTGTTCTACAGATGTCTCCTGTTATGTCAAGTCTTCAATGTATCATCTAATTGCAACATGTCATATATCAAGAGCACCCTCCACATCAATCATTCAACCATCTGCTACTGTGAAACATCTCAAACAGGGCCCAATAAACACTGCACAAATACCGATGAAAAAATCCCCAGCTCCGAGTGAACAAAATCATGATCTAATCTTGTCCAGTCATCAATATTGATGATGCCGCAATAGGCCAATCAGCTCGTAGCAACAACGATGCCTTTGACTTTAGAAGCGGTTTCCACGAAACGCTGCCGAGAAGTCCGTAGAGATTATATACACCTCAGAGGCTGTGAAATGACATTACGCACATTTGCTGTCAATATGCATCTCGATATTGGCTGCCTGTGCAAACATGTGGATGTGAGCAGGGAATCAGGCATGTTATTGAACCCCAACAGTCGGCTGTAGTAAGTTCCACAGACCACACTTCTTCAATGTCATCACCATTTGACATTGAACACAATTAACAGTCAAAGTTCATTGACATATCTTTATGAGATTTAATTCATGCACATCAAAGTTAACTGACAGCAAGTTCTTGATGATACAGATGTTAAAGAAGTCTATTATTATTCACAAAAATTTACATTTCTGAAGACAACAAAAATGTACAATAGGACAGCTACTTTTTAAAATGTCAAAACCACTGGCCACTTTTTCCAGGCTTAATCAACATATAGAATTTTTTTAAACTTTTGTGTTTGTGAAATTTGTTATATTTACATGTATTGTAACAGCTGCAAGATATGTCTAGTGCTACAAGGACTTTCCTTCAAGTATTGTTATCTCTGGTCTAAGTTTGTTATCTCTGGCCGGGGTTTGTTCACTTTAGCTCACAGATAATATCACAATAAAAAGCTTGGAAACAATTTGCTATGTTGAAAGAACTCAGTTGGATGAAAGCTGTGTTGGTGATGGGAACACTGGATGCAGGACCCCCATGACCCGCACTCTGCTACCCACACTGACATCAACTGAATCACTGTGCTGGGAATTTTAATGGGGCAAGATGAACCGCACACCTGTTTAGAAGACGTCATGTGGCAGGGTGTTTATATGGATTGGGTTCTTGTTATTGATTAAATACCACGCAGGGTGCAACAGACACATACTGTGTGAGTGCAGGTTCAATCCAAACTATTCGTTTCCCACAGGAGCGAAAGACAACAAACCGCATTATACAATTCTTCTAACTATCACTGCATTTAGTGAAATATAACACCATGAAAATGAAAAAAACTTGTTTTCATTGTAGTCGGATTGTGTCGCCTTTTAGCAAACATGGTGGTCGTCTATTCACGATACAAGTCACCGGTCTGTGCAAGATCCTGTTCTGATTAAACTCAGGTGTAAACTATGCGTGTGTGGTGAGATCGCCAAGGGGCAACATTCTCATTCATGTTTGCACCTTCCGCCACCTTTGTTGCCGGGATGTTTTTCCAATGTTACAAAAATTGTTGTCGCAGCTACAGATGGTCAAAATCGGTGATAACGCACAATAGTTGTGACCTACGCGACCTGCACGAGGAATGCTACCAGCTCCACTGGCTGAATTCACTGCAACTAAACTCCATGAAAGGCATACCAGATGGTATCAAAGCACACCTTATCCATCCACTTCACTGATTCGTCATTGAACTCCTGTAATTACCCCCACCAGTAATTGCAAGAACCAAGCATGCAGGTATAATGACTCAATGTCACGGACTGGGGTAAATATCACATAATGGTTCGACGCACCATCTTGCGTGCATGAGTGTAAACACACCAAAGCCAACTATCGGCATGCATTCATGCATTCGTCGAACCTTTACGAACGTATCGAATGCAGATCTTTTATCAATTATAACAAGCTACATTGCTTTGTTAAATGCATTTGATTAACGGCTCGCATTTCCTGATGAAACACAACATCCGCAAGGGCTGGTGCTTAGAGTGAAACAACTTGGGCTCAGACAATTTCAAAACTGATTCGATATCACGGCAGATTCAGCAGAAATGACTTCAACATATCTCCATATAAATGGCATATGCATGATCGAGCCTGTGAAGGGGGAAGGTTAGATGTGAAAACTGATAGGAAGGATCAAAAATTAACCATACGCAGGCCACTGTGGGTGCAATCACGACATGATGGATTAAATGCAATCGGGAACTGTTAATAACAAATGCAGACTAGGGCGCAACACAGACAGCAAACCAATGGAGTATCATTAACTGGCACACGATAAGACAGTAACCGTAATTGTAACTTGCATCATGTCACACATTTAAATGATGTCCAACGATATATAACTGAGAGCCGTTTCAGTCAAATAAACTCTGGCCATCTGTTTCCTTAGGTTTTCATTTAATTAGGTTGTAACTTAATATACCAGTTATGACACTTGGACAACAAAAAGATGTCTTAGTTGACCGGATTGTCATTAAAAATATTAAATAAGATGTTGCAACCCCGTACCCTAACATTTGTGTATACACTGTATATGTATATACACCCTGTGTGAATGGTGAATTTTCTATTAATATTCCATTTAACACAAATATTGCTTTAACCCATCAATGACATAACAGGTGTCAGACATACATATCTATTTACCTGGAGCAAAGAAGTAATGTCAGTCACTTCTGATTCAGAGAAGTATACCAGCAGGAACAGTAGATCAATAAAATATAAAACTGATAACAGCAGTGTATGGAAATGAGAGGCCTTCTATGGGATTATTGGGCATAGACAGGAGTCTCAAACAGAGAGAGAGAGGGAGGGAGAGGGAGGGGGAGGGAGGGAGGGGGAGGGAGGGAGAGGGAGGGAGGGAGGGGGAGGGGGGGAGGGAGGGAGGGGAGGAGGGAGGGAGGGGAGGGAGAGGGAGGGAGAGGGAGGAGGGGAGGGAGAGGGAGGGAGAGGGAGGGAGAGGAGGGAGAGGGAGGGAGAGGGAGGGAGAGGGAGGGAGAGGGAGGGAGAGGAGGGAGAGAGAGAGAGAGAGAGAAAGAGAGAGAGAGAGAGAGAGAGAGAGGGAGAGAGAGAGACAGAGAGAGAGAGGGAGAGAGAGAGACAGAGAGAGAGAGGGAGAGAGAGAGACGGAGAGAGAGGGAGAGAGAGGGGGGGAGAGAGGGAGAGAGAGAGAGGCCACAAATCTCATTAACTTAGACACCAATAAAAATGTTATGACCTGCTGTCAGCGCAGTTGGAGTTTGATCATAATTCACCATATTGTAATTGCCATACCTTAAGAATCCTATGCTTTTTTGGAAATATTGTATTCTGGTAGGAATGTTAATGGTTCTGACCATCAAAAAGTTGATTTGTAAAGACAGTAATTGGAAAGACTAACGAGGCAATAAAGAAGACATCACGGCTGGCAGCGGGTTCAAATTTAGGCATCACCGCTGCATGTACTAGCAATGAACGAACACAACGGACATTCAAGACTAATGGCGATAGATGTGGGTTTATAATGGTAGATTCTGGAGATGAGTGTGTGGCAGTCAAGGACAGAAAGAGGGAAGACAGCGATAGAAATAAGCCAAAATTTTTACTTGTCCACCGGACAAGTAAGTTTTGAAATCTACTTGTCCGCCAAAATTTTAACTTGTCCGGGTGGTTGTCAAGGGGAATCGAAGCTTTGGAAAAAACATAAGAAGTCTGTCTTATTTTTATGACAACAACACAATGTTCCTGCTGTTTCGTTGCATGTACATCTGAGTGACTTAAATTGTGATCAAAGAAAGACACAATTTGATTTAATCTGCAAATTTTGAAATTGCAAAATTATGTTTGCAACTATTTTGCGGTCCATTATTATTCATCACGAATATTAAAAGTAGACACGTACGTTACATGATGTATACCAATATTTTAGTGATGCTGATATGAATGCTTTTATTAATAACAAATCATTATTACGATGATAGGAATGAGACAATTGTTTTCCTTGCCATTTGGTTTATAATGTTGCAAAAACTGTTTATGGTTAATATGGTGTATATATATATATATAATATATATAACACTGCTGTAAAATTTTGGCATCAGTTTGTCACTAAAGATGCCATTCAACCACTAGGAACATGACCAATGCAAATCCAGGAAATATTGTCACAAAAATCATAATAAACTATATAATCTGATAATATTTTGTTAAACCTCAATGTCTATGAACTTCAATATTAACAAAGTTCTGTATTTTACAAACGAAGATAATATTCAATTGATCATCAGCAAACAAACGCATATTTTTTCTAAATATTATATTACCATTTCAATGATGATAAAACAGTTTTAACGGTGCCCGAATTACATTTACCAGACGGAATATAATTTATAGTCGTAACATTGCTGCCGCGCGCAGACCGCCGTAGTTCGCGGAAGCCGACATGTCAACGGCCGTTGGCTCCCCGTACCCGGCCGCGCGTCTTGCATAATTCGGTTTCGAAAACTCGCACTTTATGGTTAAAATAAATGTTACATAGATACAACACTTCTGAAATTTCATTAGTATTCCGTTTATCAACCAGCACCACAGATTTACCGGAGAGCCAGTTACAAGTTTTGAAAATTGTCACCGATCTGGCTAAAGTTCGATGACTGGGTCTTGGTCTTAGACTTGGAAGACTGCCGAGTCCGCGTGGGTTAGGCGTAATAATGGTTAAAACTATACAATTATTCAAATAGCAGGTAGCACTACAAAGTCTACTATTTCCAAAGTTCATCAAATATGATCCGTGATTGGAAGCAAGTTGTACGTTGGCCAAACTGAACGATTTACAATTAGGTGAAATACAGCCTCAATCACCGATGGCTGTTACGGGGTCTGTCCTATGCGTATGACAGAGCTAGTTCGGTGCGCTCAGCGGATGACCCTGTTAACGCAGACACTAAACTCAGCCGAACGCTGACGTACAACACACTGGCAGCGGAACGACAAGACGCCGACACACTAACAAAATTGGAACGTGCGCAATTGCTAGCAAACTTCATTTACATCTGAATTTCCTCAAATAAAAAGTTTGCAATGTTGCACGCGTCACTATTTACTGTAAATGTTCACTTGTCCACCGGATAACCATGTAGAGTCATTTTACTTGTCCGGACCAAAAATCACTTGTCCCGGACAAACGGACAAGTGCTATTTCGAACGCTGGAAGACATGACAAACTTAAGGTGGAGAGGAATGAGGAAGGAGTGTGTGAGAGGAATGAGGAAGGAGTGTGTGAGAGGAATGAAGAAGGAGTGTGTGAGAGGAGAGCGGGTGGAGATGAAAAGTAGGAAAGACAGAGAAGGAGAAAGCATGATGGGTGGAGAAGAGAAACAGAAGGGGTGAGGTGGAAATAAAGAAGGCCAGGAGAGGAAGATAGGACTAATAACGGGGACGGGGAGAGGGGGATAGGGAGAGAGGGAGAGGGAGGGAGGATAGAGAGGGGAGAGGCAGAGAGGGAGTAGGCAGTGGGAGAGAATGGGAGGGGGAACGAGGAAGAGGGGATGAGCTGGGAGAGGGAAAAGATGGTGAAGGGACGAGGAGATCAAGGAGGACGGAATGGGGAGAGGGAAGAGATGGGGAGAGAGACAGACAAGCAGATAGACAGACAGACAGACATGGAGAGACAGAGAGAAAGAGGTTAGAGACAGACGGGAAGAGAAAGAAGATAGAAGACAGGAAGTCAGAAGAAAACAATATCACTTCTTTACCGCTGTTAAGACTAATTAATTGTTACTTATTCATGGAAACAGACATGGAAAACCAAAGTACACTTGTACCTAGACAGAGACAGGGGCTTACAATCTGTCCAGATGGCTTTGTGTAGGGCTGCCCCGGCTTACTCTGCACTCTATCAGATGGGACCAGACTGCTGAGAAACTGCTACAATACTAATGGATTCCCTTCTCTAACCACACATGTTATCTTAACTCACAAAACAAGGCCGACTGATGTATGGATGTAATTTCTTGTGTAGGAATGGCAGAATTAACGCCTTGTCCTTCACCCGTGGGACTGAATGTCACACTTGGTTAAAGGGAATAAAAACACCTATTGCTTGAATTCATGTTATATTACATCCTGCTATCTATTTACACGTCCACCAAACCAAAAAAATTCAAAAAATTCAATTAATTAGAAATTCCACATTTTATGCTGTGCAGCCGGACATTTTGAACATGCATATTTTTGGCGCGCTTTTCGGGATGCTGAGATATGACATCACATATGACCCATACTCGCATCATTTTTTTAATGTTTTCACGAAGTAATATAAACCAAATCATTTTGTATACTATGATGCACTGTTTGTAAATATTTTTTTATTTTTGTAATAATTATTTATTCGCCACAAAAATGAAAATATGGGAATTACATAACGATGTTTCTAAATTTTATTTATCCAAACAAATATAATGTAATGGATATATAATTTATTAATTGTATTATTGTACGGTAATGTATTGTAATTATATATGTGAAAACAAATTGTGATCTGTTTGGATAGACAAAATTTTGAAACAATTACTAAAAAAATATTTATAAACAGTGCACCATAGTATACAAAATGATTTGGTTTATAATACTTCGTGAAAACATTTTAAAAAAATTGTCAAGAAAATCAATGGTTTGGTGTCAGGATTGAACCAGCGTCACCCGATTGTAAAATAAATGACAAGAATCCAACGCGTCTACCAACTGAGCTAGCGGCACCAACGGAAATTCACGGACTGATTTAAGTTGTTCCGATAAATTGTACAACTCCTTCATATGTTGATATTTTAGTAATATTATGAGATTATACACATTACTTTCTGTAGCTAGATATAATATATGTTTGCTATGTATGTTTATTGGTGTAGACTATCTCCCGTTGGTTGCATTCGATATAATTATTCTGAAAACGAGCCCAATCTCGGCGAAACCTAGTCGACTTGTAGGCCCATTCGCATTCATTGTTTTGAATAAAATTGGATTCATGTGGAACTGTGAGATAATTGCTTGTTCCTCTACGATGACTACTGGGTGGTGTTTGTATTACATCGGAATATCACACAATAACTCATTCTGACGCTCATTTCGACCCAAAAAGCTATCCTTGTAAACATGCTCTGAATGCATGAAAAGGGTCGGCCTGATGCGAGTGTGGGTCATAGGTGACGTCACGATACCACGTGATCGCCTACTTCATTAAATTTTTATTTTCCAAGGGAATCGCTACACAGACGGGTTTAAAATCGAATTTATGCTACAAATGTATTTTTTTGTATTTTTTTAATGTTCTCAAATGTTACATACAATGTTAAACTTTGTGTACACATGGAAAACGGATTTTAGTTAACGCCTTGTTTTTATTTCCTTTAAATGTTAACTAGGATGTTCAGAAGGAAATGTTTCAAATAATCAAGATGCAGATGTTTAAGGCATATTCAAAGGCAAATACTGATCCATTCAGTTATGTATTTATAAATGCAATTGAATATTTGTTAAATGTATTTTGTAGGTAAAAAGAAAACAATAATATTTTATTGATCTATTTACTTGAAAATGTTTAATTGTTAATTCTACAAACGAAGTTCAAAAACACATTTGAAAATTCACTTTTTTTAAATGTGGAGTCAGTATTGTAAATGTGTGTCAGAAAAACAAATTAAGAATTTGTACTATCGCAAGTATTTAAAGAACACTACAAGATTAAAATACAATTATGGCATCTTCATAGGCAAATTTTCATGAAAACCCCAAATTTGCTGAATAAATCAAATAATAATAATAAAATAATAATATTATTAAGTAAAAATCAGTGGCACTGAAAAATACAGACGATACATACAGGTAAGTGTTTAAAAATATGAGTTAAATAAGTGATTATAATTTTTTTATTTGTTATGTATACACATTATACTGGTTCACAAACTATGACTTTCACTGTCTTTCAATTGTTATTAAACACACATGTCCTTTACAGAAATTCCACATAGTATCAAACTCAGACTGTTCACATTGCAAGTTTTTTTAATGAAACCTACACGTTAAAATATGTCAACCCTTACAGTGACTATATCCAGGTTAAAGGTGCATTCTAAACCCATTCCTGTTGTCCATCTTATTCCAGGTGGGCAAACAGGGAACAAAACAAATGGAAGTCATAATCCCTGTTTGTGCAGCTGCACACAGGCAGAGTTAAGCTCGGAGATAACGGAAGGTTTCCATCAATCATCTATCCTCATTGTCCCGGAGTCTCAATGCCCTGGATGTACCTCAAGCCCTGCTATGGCACTTACGGACTAGAACCTCTTTAACATCTTGTTACCAGTTAGTTATTTTTTCTTGCACTTATTCAAATTCAATTTATATTTAATATTTAATCATGACAATCTGGCAGTAATTTATTTTTCGTGTTTATTAAATGCTGCCTAAAATTAATCATCAATTATAGTTGATTAAAATCAGTTTGTAATTATTATGATTTGCTCTGCTGGTCCATGGTATGTATTTCGTTCCATGTTATAAATAAGTTGGAAAATTCAAAACTCTCACTATAATGTGGATTCTCATTAGTCGGTAGCCTCTTCTGGAGATGTTGAAAAATATGGATATTGCCATGGTCTCTTACTATAGATAGTGCTGCCATCTGGCAGGTCTTACACCAGGCATATAATGCTACTGACAGAGAAGTTATGCTGACATCTAGTGACCATGAATGAAACCAAGATGCCAATCTACTGTATTCACCGGATGCAGCACTTATCTCACTTCAACCATTGTTGTTCTATCTTGCTAACTCTTGGTGGTTTTGTCTAACCTTTGTAAATACTTGTCACTCACCCTAAACCCATCTTTCCTCTAACAGGGTTGCTGTTTCTGTAGTAATACAAACAAATATGCATAATCTATCAATATGGGTATTTAGCAAGCAATTAGTTGTACTTACCAAAGCTAAAGATAATCAATAAAGTTAATCACCACCGCAGCAGAGTACAATGACAGGGAACACAAATAAACCTCTATGAAATTAGTATTGGTGTAACTACATTCTACAGGGGAACTTCCGATGGTGAATTGGTTTGAATTTGGTGCAGCAAACTTGCGAAAATATAAGGATATTTGATCAAGATAAGTGATATTATTGAGTGTATAGCATACATAACGTAATTATAGATATATATTAAGCAATATTTGTTGTTAAAAGTTAGCTAGAGGGAGTAATCTAGGGTAGATTAAAAGTAGGCGATTTGCGAGCAATAATTGGGTTCGTTAATGTAATCGGAACGTTGTTTACAAGGTAGGTCACTGGCGAAGTTAACGTAACGTGAACGACAATAGAATAGCATTATTTGAGATAATCGATATAGTTAGATGAGTAATTAAAACCTGAAATAACAACCTCTTAAAGTATATATTAGTACACAGGAAACAGTCTTTGTAAAGACTACCTTGTATCTAAGCCTAACTTGAATACATTGTCATCGACATCGTAACTAGGTAAGGCACGGTGTGTCACTGTGTATTAACAAATATAACTAACTATAACCTAAACAATCTGGTGTAAATTGTACACAGAAGTCTTTTCAAAGCCTATATAAAAACTATTTTGAACATAAATAAATTCTGATATGGCACCTTGCAAGCGGTAACTCAGGGCAAAACGACACTTAGTTTGCAATGACTGCCAGAGCTGGGTGGATTTTGCGCTGTCTGGCTGTCCAAAATCATGGGCAGAGACCAAAGATGACGGATTCACCTTTTGGTGTATGGGGTGTTTGAGGGTGGAATGTCTGATGAAGGAGGTGTGTAAGTTGACAGATATAGTGAAGGAGATGGAGGTGAGACTCAACTTAGAAATAGATGGAGCAGAGAGGGAAGATGAGGAGAGAGTTGAGAATTCTACAACACAGAAGGAGCAGAGTTGTGACACGGAGACTGAAGTAAGGAGACTGAGAGGAGGGAAGGTGACCGGTGTGAAGGAACAAGAAACTGAGAAGACAGAGGGACGGAGGAAAAGTGTTCGGCAGAGGAAAAGAAAACGGGTCAGTGGGGATAGATCAACAGGTAGTCAGACTGTAGAGAATGAGGAGAGACGTGACAGCGATACAGGTGGTGAAGAGGTAGATACCACAGAGGCAGTTGGTAAGACTGTGAGACAGAAGACTGATGGAAGAAGACAGAGTGTTCAGCAAAAAACAGAAAACATGACAGGTGTGAAGGTGACAGGGGAGAAAGTGACCGTAGTGAAGGAGGTAGCCGGGGAAAAGGGACGGGAGAGGAGAGAAGAAAATGTGATGGGAGGAAAGATGAAGGGACGAAAGGAAGTGAGAGTAAATGTGCTAGAAGAGAAGATGACAGGAGGAAAGGGGACAAGAGAAAACGCGACAGGAAAGAAGGGAATGGAAGAGAATGTGACAGGAGAGAAGACGACAAGAGGAAAAGACAACAACCAGACATATGCAAACCGGAGGAGCTACTCCGAGGCAGTGATTGAGGGGGCAAGGAGAAAAGAGAGAGTGTTTATGGGCGATTCAATTCTGAGAAAAACAGACAAGACTATATGCGAGGGGAAGGACATTGTTGTGTGTCTACCGGGGGCTAGGATAGAGCATGTGACCGAAAGGGTAGAGAACGTATTGGGGCATGGCAAGGGAGGGTCTATACTAGCACACGTAGGGACAAACGTTCAGAAGTACAGACATCTAGTAAGGAAGCTAAAGAAGACAAGAGTGGAACAGGTTGTTCTCTCAGGAATTTTGCCAGTAATGGGAGGAAGGGGGGCATCATACAGAAACTGTAAGAGGATGGCGATCAACGCACTAGTTGAGCAGATGTGTGAAGAAGAGGGTGTGGGATTCATAGATTTATGGGGGTACTTTGTTGGGAGAGAAGATATGTACATGAGAGATGGCTTCCATCTAAGTGGAAAGGGGGCAGCAGTATTCTCAGAGAATCTGCTGTGATCTGTTGACAGTGGGACAGGTTGCATCTATTTAAACTAAATTTGCAGGGGGGACTCGCAGAGAAGCCTGAAACTGGAGGCATAGATAAAGACAACAAAAATAATTCAGCAAAGAACAGTCTGAAAAACTGTTCTGAAGCTGGATATAAATGTGTTTGTTTAAATGCAAGGAGTATAGTAAACAAAAGAAATGAACTAAACATTATGGTAGAAGATATTGACCCTCACGTAATAGGTATAACCGAATCATGGGCAACCACCGATGTATCAGATGCCGAATTGGGACTGACAGGATATGTAATGTTTAGGAAAGATAGAATAGGAAGAAGAGGAGGTGGAGTTATTTTATATATTAAAGAATCTTTCCAGGCTAATGAAATAAAATTAGACAGAGAAGCAGATTGCGAAGAAGCTGTTTGGTGTAACATAGTTACAGGAAACTCAATGTTAACGGTTGGATTAGTTTATCGAAGTCCAAACATAAGCATAGAAGAGAATGAAAAAATACAAAACGCTATAAGGGAAGTGAGCAAACGGGACTGTGTTATTACGGGGGATTTCAACCATGGGCATATAAAATGGAAATCTCTACAGAATTTGGGTAGTGAGGACCACAAGTTTTTAGTTTTAGTACAAGACAGTTTCCTTTCTCAACAAGTGCTAGAACCAACCAGGGGAGAGAATGTGTTAGACATAGTTTTGTCCTCACAGAATGAATTAGTTGACAATGTCAGGATATGTGAGTCACTGGGGAATAGTGATCACAACCAGATACATTTCATCATCAAAGTGAAATCAGAAAGGAATAGTAAAAAGCAGTACAGGAGAAATTTCCACACAGGAAAATATAAGGACATAAGGAAATATTTAGCAAAGATAGACTGGAATAAAACACTGAAGAATAAGACAGCAACAGAATGCTGGAATATCTTAGAGTGAAATTGAATGCATCATCGTCAAATTTGATCCCTTAAAAAAACACGGGAAACAGTCCAAAAAGAAACACTTATCGAAAGAAGCCATTAAAAAAATTAAGTATAAACAAATGATGTGGAAGTCATATAGACGTACTGGAAGTGACGAAGACTACAACATTTATAAAGAAGCACTAAACCAAGCTACAGCTGAAATTAGAAATTCAAAGAGAAGCTATGAACATAAATTAGCTTGTAATATAAAATATGACAGCAAGAGTTGTTATGCGTATGTTCGAAGCAAACAGAAAGTTCAGGATAAGGTCGGTCCTCTAGAAGATAGTGCTGGAATTATAATATCAGAAGGATTCTTAATGGCAGAAGACCAGAATGAGTATTTTAGTTCAGTGTTTACCAGAGAAGACACTAGTTCACTGCCAGTACCAGAGGCTAAGTTCAAGGGGTTAGAATCAGACTATTTAAGACAGTTAATAACCCCAGAAATGGTAGCTAAGAAAATTAGGGCTATGAAGGATAATAAATCACCTGGAGTGGATGGTATACCACCCAAACTACTATTGGAAATTGTAGAACAAATTAGCATACCGCTTGCAACAGTTTTCAACTTGTCATTAGAAGAGGGAGTGGTTCCTTTAGAATGGAAAGAAGCAAACATTATACCGTTATTCAAAAAAGGTTCGAGAAACAAGTCAAATAATTATAGACCAGTTAGTTTAACATTGGTGATTTGTAAATTATTAGAAAGACTAATTAAAGATCACATGGTGGATTTTCTTGTTAATCATAACTTGATAAACCCATCTCAACATGGGTTTCTAAAAGCGAGGTGATGCTTAACAAATATGTTATGTTTTTGGAAGATATCACTAAGTGGGTAGATGATGGATCACAAGCAGATATCATCTACTTGGATTTTCAAAAAGCTTTCGACAAAGTGCCACTTCAGAGATTACTGCTTAAACTAAAGGCCCATGGCATAGGAAATGGTATAATTAACTGGATAGAAAAATGGCTGATTGACAGAAGACAACGGGTAGTTGTTGATGGGAGGCTTCAAAATGGAAATCAGTTTTGAGTGGGGTTCCACAGGGATCAGTACTGGGACCTATATTATTCTTAATATATATAAACGATTTGGATGATGATATAGCTAGCAAGGTGATGAAATTTGCAGATGATACAAAGGTGTTTAGAAGAATAAAAGTGATGGAGATAGACAGCATTTACAAGATGATCTTGACAGGTTGACCAAATGGTCTAAAAAGTGGCAAATGTTCTTCAATTTTGGGAAATGTAAATGCCTTCACACAGGACATGGGAACGAATATGAAGAATATACAATGGGGGGAACTGTACTAAATACTACTGTAAAAGAAAAAGATTTAGGGCTGACAATTAGTGCTGACATGAAGGTTTCAGAGCAGTGTGGAATTGCAGCTTCAAAAGGAAATCAAATCCTTGGATTGATAAGGCAAAATATAGCTTATAAAGAAAAAGAACTAATAATACCGCTGTACAAAACAATAGTTAGGCCTCATTTAGAATATTGTATACAAGCGTGGAGGCCATACCGCAAGAAGGACATAGATATGCTAGAAAGAGTACAGAGGAGAGCGACTAAAATGATACCAAAACTGGGGGATCTTAGTTACGAAAAACGCCTAAAAGAATGTGGTTTAACAACACTAGAGACCAGGAGATTGAGAGATCAGATAGAAGTGTTTAAAATATTGAATGGTTATGAAAATATTGATAGAAATATGTTTTTTTCAGTTAAGAAAGATAGAAAGACTAGAGGACATGAAGTTACATTAGTAAAGGAGCAGTGTAGATTAGACGTAAGAAAGTTATCATTTTCACAAAGGACAGTGAATGAATGGAACAGATTATCTGATGATTGTGTGGTTGCTAGTAGTGTGAATATGTTTAAAAATAAAATCGACACATACCTCAGAAGGGCTGGATATATGTAGATAAAAGGGTTGGACTCTCGATAAGCCAAAGGGCTTCCTTGTCCACCTGCCATCTAGAGTAAATTCTCTGGATGGCAATCTTGTTAAATCTTGTTAAACTAAATACATTTACAAGACACTTACAAGATGTAACTAAATTAATATGGCAACTTAGTGTATGAAGAGTCGAAAACAGGCTCAGTCTAGAGTAAACAGTATATTTGAGTGATTATTAGACTCTGTCATGCAATCATGGGTAATAAATATGTCAATGTCTGTAGGACATTCAGAAATATTTAGACCTATTTAATTTAAATAATATACTTTAATTATTCATGTATTCAAATGTGACATTTTCCACAAAATTGGATAGGAATGTATAAAATTGTGTTTTGAGACAAGTACTACTACACACCAATGGTATGTGTTAAGTGTTTGTGCTACATGCAAACCTATCTAATAACTAAATAACTAAATGATACAACTTTGCTGACAATTTGACCAATTTGTTTATTAGGTGTGGTCATCAAATATTTATGCAGAAAAAAGCTACCTGTTGAATACAAAACTAGGGAACTCTTAAAATAATGAGTGTCCCATGTACATGTTGTGTGTCTATTACATACTAGACAAACCCACGGGGGCTAAGCTAGAGACCCGTCTGCCCGTCTTCAAGACTGGCAGATGACTGGCCAAGACAGGTAATTACAACTACAACTAATAAAACTGGTGGAATTTAGAGGGGACCAGCTGGCCACTAAGACTAACTAATAGTTCCAAGTCTAGGGGCCCACATTAATTACTGTCATTGTCACAACTGATGGTGAAACAAATCAAATGAATGGATCAGTATTAATTATATATATATATATGGCTCAAATGACACTAGTTTGTCACAAGAAAAACAAAACTGGCCAATAATGGCTGTGATTGATGTGACTGGCCTCCACGCAAGCAAGCCGTTCGTGTGCTAAAAAATACACTTTTACACTGGCAACAAATTATTTCTGGCTAAGGGCCTCCAAACGCACATTCAAAACTAGCAGAAACCATACATTATAACAACAGGTTTTTTAACTTGTTTATTAAGTTCTTATTAGTATTTTAGGGAAATTCCAGAAAGCAATAAACATGACGGATATTTGATTATTCAGAGAAGAACTCTCAATATGAAGCCAAGAACGAACCCGCACAACAAGGGTTAGTGACTGCCATTTTATCAGCAGACTAAGGGTTAACGTGCAGTGCCTTTGACCATGGCGAATAAAATCATCTATACTCATCATGTGCAACACCATGTAATATATAACGCACAGGCAGTTATGATGAACCAGCATAGTGCCTTAATCTGACAAAAACGTGATGAGAATTTGAGGGCTCAAATTGCGATGACTCATTGGTTTTGAAATGCTGTCACTGCCATGGGCTGATGTTACACAAATTGACCCAGTCTATTGCTCAGTGATGTTAGGAAAGATAGATTGGCTGGCGACTAACTGACTGTGCTTGCATAACTTGGGAGATGCCCAGAGGAGCCATGCTTTCGGGGTCTGCATGCACAGGACAGGGCATCTGAGACCTTGAAACATCTCTGCGGTATGAGTCAACTCTTGGTTGATTTGAATCAATACACAGCGGCTATTTGTATGAAACAGTGGCTCTCTGTGTGGGAATGGCTAGTTAGACAATAGAGCCTTGAGATCAGTTGTATGAGAATGGCTAATTAAATAATAGAGCCCTAAGATCACTTGTACATGAATGGCTAATTAGACAATAAAGCCTGAGATCATTTGTACAGGAATGGCCAATCAAACATTGGCACTCTAATACTGGCCGTACACTGCTAAGCTTTTGTTGCAAGTTGTCTGTTTAATCAACTAAAAGCTGATCAGTCGTGCAATGTACGGTGGCCTGCAACTCAACAAAACTCGAGTCGCGTGTCGATCTGACCGGTACAAGAGTAACTTAACCAATTCATCATTCGAAAATTGATTTGCAACAACAAAAGTTGCGTAATGTACGATGGTGTCAGATGAGACGTCGTCGTTGCTTGTTGATTAAACAGACAACTCGCAACAAAAGCTTAGCAGTGTACGCCTAGCATTAGACAACTTATATGGCTATTAGTAATACCCATTATTCTCAGAAGCGGGAGTGGAGGGGAATTCAACAAACACAAAGCACTGGAAAGCTTATTGTCTGCTATAAAGTAAACTCTTCCCCAACAAACTAATGTAGAACTTTACATACATAAAGCCACAATTTCATCAGTTGCTCTACCACCAATTTCCTGCTAAGGCTTGGACGCACGCATGTTCTTATTGAAAAAAGACAGAACAATTACATAAGACATAAAGTTCTGATGAGACACATTACTGCACAGGGCAGTATGCACAAATCTACTTACAATTTTAAAGTGATATGACTCGTTGTCATAGCAACCAACTTATTAGCACGGGGATGTAGGTTGGTACAGGCGACTCATATTTGGTGCACCACTCCTTTAAAGTAAAATAGTCTAAACAAGTATGTCAAAACATTGCTTCTGGACAACACTTCAAATTTATGACAAATTGTTGGTATCAGATTGCGTGAGCTAGAATGATCAAAATCGAGTGACACAATCCAAATAAATCCTGCAAAACACTTAATTTAAGAAATCTCATGGAGAAAACTACTGTGAAATATCAGATTCTGTTGTTAATATCTATGGATTTTGTTCACTTGGATCAATCTATGCAATAATAAGACAAACATTTTTTTATTTCTACACTTATAATTGAGTCAAAAAACCGATTTTGAGACATGGCCATAAAACCGCAGAAAATATCATTCCAACAGCAGATTTGATCAAGACTTCTTTCAGATAATAAAAATCCTATTGATTGGTGACCTTTATTTTGCAGGTCTGGATGAAAATGTGATTCATAAACGAGACATGTGCACATTAATTGGTTCACCCTTGAACCGTGTTCATTTGATCTCTATCACAAATATAATATCTGTGTTTTGGACAACATAAAACAGCTGTGTCATCCCACATTTTTATTTTAGTTTTTTTTCTCACAACTGTCCAATCCTGATAGACTAGCTATCGCCATGTCACAAAATAGTAACATTTCGAACAAGTGCATTTATGTTTATTTAATTTCCTTCATACTTGCAAGACTGGATTTTGACATGAGCTCATCCGACAAGCCCACCATAATTTGTTTATAGCTACATTCAATCAATATCAGACTACAGCCATCAAGTATTTCTGCCTGATAACCAATAACTGAACATGTCATAGAATATTAAGTCTAAAACAATTTGACGACTGGCGAATATGAAGGAGACAAACACAAAGTATTTTTAACCGAGTACTTTCACAGAGTACTTTCAGGAATGTGAGCATGGCTTGTTTTACATGACAGGTTAAACGTTTCACGCACATACAATAAAAACTAATGGTGTTATTCATCACAGATATTGGCAATTTCATATCCTATATCGTGCAGACTTGAGAGATCGTGCCAGACAAGGCAGGAATCAATATTAGACGTCGCGGGAGTCTCATTGCATATGACGGACATGTCTGTGTGGAACGTCATCATCCAGACACAGTCATGTCTGTGACTCACATGAGCACTGCATGACACATCACTCTAAACACACATGAGTGCAAGTTTCATGTCGAGAAACATGACGGGATTGTGTGTAGCGCAATATTCCACAACCCAGTTTGCTGCGGCATATAAGAAAACATGTTGTAGCATGGATAGTGTTTGACACTGCATTACTTAACACACATGACGCGTAAACACATCTAAATCCCCATGACACAAACACAACACGACACAAAAAAACACACTGTCAATGACGCAACTTGACACAAGAGATGTTACATCAGAGCGAAGTGAGGACGATGGAACGAGAAAGGAAATGAACCCGCTGAGCATAACTACAAACAGCAACGCATGAATAGACCCAGATGTGTCGACCCTATATTTATCCCTCGTTCCACCCAATCTTTTCACATTTTCAAATCAAATTACTGTAAACCGGAGAAATACAATCACTGTCCAATCGCATCCAATCAGCTCCAACTATATTGTTAGGTGACAATCACTACGACATAAAACATGAAGAATACACTAATTCAAATGCAGTGCGAGATGTCATTCGATGAACGCACGGTCAATTAAATGATATCACGTTTAAAGGCACTGGGAATGGGAGATGTAAGTGTGCACAGAGGTATGAGAGGGCACTCTCGGCTTAACACCAACAGACAGGCGAAAGAAAATCGACAAAACAATTTATCTGGGCAGGTTGGGATCATTCCCTCAGTGACTCTGATTGATTGGGATGTCACTGCTCGATAGAAAGCCACCTAAAACATCCCAATGTGGCCAATCGAAATGTTCACAGTACACAACAGGACACCACAGTACTGTCACTTAATCAATACTACCGGTAGTTCATGACATGGCTTACACTTTTTATTAGCAACTTTAAAAACCTTCCTATGTTCTCCAAATAGCAGGCTGATAGAAACAAAATAATTATTAAACAAAATCAGTACTTAACAGTGGTTAGAGTGTCTTCTAGTTAGTAGCACTGTTTGAATGACTGCAAGAAAAAGTCATTAAAACTGCATAGGATATCTTTTTCTTCTCAAAATGCTCTCATGTCTTTTTTATTCTGGTTGGTGTTTTAGGTTTTTTATCCTAAATGATATTCCAGACTTTAGCTCACTGTTATCACACAAATCAATCTATAGTAATCAATGCTATTACTTTAGTTTGATTGTGCTGTTGAGATGCAAACAAGCACTTCTTACACAAAGTATGCATATTCTATTGTCCACATTTGTTATGAAATGTCCACAAACTGTAGAGCCATGTCTCTCAGTAAACATGTGTATTACTTCATATCTTTTGCCATAAATATAGCATCAGTACCAACCAGCATCATCCTAAACTGTTTCCTCAGCAAGTAACAACAATCAATTGAATACAATATGACAATATGTCTACTTCATCTTTTGGAATTAACAATAACTCCCAATGATTAATCAACAACACAACTCCAGTAAATTAATCACAACACACTTATTTATACCATTTAATCAGTGAAACTTGTTTAGTAAATATTAAATTACTACAAATTGGAACACTAAAGAAGAGCCGCGGCAGTATACCCGAGATCAATACTGCGGAGGACATCTTGATCATTCCATCTTCCTGCCTGGCTGACTCTAGGCGCCTTACAGACACTGATCAAAATCATGGGAGTTTTATAGCTCCTAATAAATCAGATCCAGTCATGATACGAGGCCAAGATGAAATAAATGTCTCCTACATATCTGGCTTCATCATTGTGCTGACTGCTACAGGACTATTTGAAATGCAGTCTACATTGGGTCCAGCCTCCATTGGGGTCATATATATAACAGTGCGTAGTGCACGGTAGACCCTCCAGGGGATAAGTCTGCAGATGCCACCTAGAGGGAATAAGGGTATTTACCATACGAGCATGAGTCGACTGTGTAGTCAGTATAGTTTGCCAATAGTTACACTGCATTTCAAAATCTTGCTTCGAATCAACTGGATCCGTTTCTGGAATCTGTGTGCATTTGTTGAGTTTGTACAGGAATGTCGTAAATAAAACTGGAAGTCACATGATGCCATCATACATCCTTGTTTTAATTTATATGTGCAAAATATATCTGTTCTTTAAATATGTCATAAAAATACATTGAACTATTTCCATATTTCATAATTAGATCAGGTTTCTCAGATGATTGTATCAATATTTGTGATGTATCAAACCTTTTAGGTATAGTCAGTCAGAACATATACACTGCACATCTCTTTTTGAAACACTAACATTATCACTGTTCAAGTACAAACTTCAATGTTTTATAATTGTGTGCTCCTATGCTCTGCATAAACTGTCCCAAAGATCATAAAAAACTGTATAATTCATCTTGAACACACGCAAACATGCATGCACGCAATGCCACACCCCTTGCTGAACTTCAGCAAAATTGTCTACATGTCGAAACAATCAAGAACGGCTCATGAAAATATTCAGCAGAGTGGGGCACAAAATGTCTTCTGCCTTGACACGTCTAATACTATGGTCCCCAGATGGCAGCACCACCATCTCAGAAGACATCTAGTCCTGGTAATGAGTTCCTACTGTAAGTAGATATTGGAGATATCCCGAACATACACGCAAGTTGTCTTTCAAACGGCAGAGGCTCTGTAACGCTGCATGTTTGTCGTTCATGGACATAGTAGAATTATTGGTATCAAATTCTACCGGTAGGCTGCAACCTGGTTACACACATTCAATTACAGGTGTCCAATTCTACAGGTATGCCTTGAATTACTGGTGTCCAATTCTCTTGAGAAATGCCCAGTTCTGTTCACATATACTACCTTTATTTGCGAGTTACATGATCTAGCTGGTTGCTTCAAACAACTAAACCCTTTGTAAATGTGCAGCTCTAGAAATTTATACTAAAATTCACATGAAATTGTAGTTGGATTGCAAAATATATTTATATGGTGTTCTTTTGGATACATGTATGCAAGGCAAAACATATTGCCAAATGTTTTTGCAACAGTAAATTTGGCACTAAAAACTAACTGCTAAAGATGTTATTTTTACGTTTTTACATTCATAATTTTACTTGACTGTATTTATTTTTATTCAATTATTTGATGTACGGGACATGTATGAGCAGTTTTTAAGCAAATAAATTATTCAACCTCCCGATGAAGCAATAACTGCATAAAAATCTTTCTCTAAAATGCAGCACATTATCGCGTACTCATTCTGGAACAAAGCATCTTGTAGAGAGTTGTTATAACCACTACATCAAAGGAAAGTTGTAGTTGTAATAAAATAACAGTCTAGATTGGCTATAAGAAAGAAAGCACTTGTTCCAATTGACGACAATAAACGAATGGAACAAATTGTCTGCATACCGATTGTATTGAACACCAGCAGTGTCAGTCCAGCTGTACATGAAAAAAATACTGACATATAAGATATCTGACAAGGGAAAGCAACTCGTAATAAATTATTTTCAAAAAGTCAATGACTTATTTGTTTATTATCTATTTGGATCTTGTTGCTTTATATGGCAATCTTGTTAATCTTGTCTGGTGTTCTACTCAGTTCTAAACAGCTGGGAAACAGGGATCTTACTTAGATGTCAAACTGTGCAAAGATTCAAACGCAGAGAGCATTAATCAGAACTGTGAGAAAAACAAATGAAATTTACAAAAAACATGGGGGAAAACTCTGATTATTAAGCAGCACCAATCAAGATTACTTGACTGCATCGTGATGCTGTTGGAACATCACAACCCTTATGTGCGTGATATGGCATGTCGTGTTTTTCACGTGACGATAACATTTTTGTGACGTGGGTGTCAACTAGCAATTACTGACTGTCTCCGACAAGGCAGATCCAAGGGATAACGACAGAGGTATTGGAGAGGAATAAATGTCATGATGGTTCTTGGTTCCTCTTTTACACTATGTCTTCTGTGTCGTAGCAAGATGTTTGTAGGAGACAAGAAAGAGATATCTAGGCCATCTTATAGGTTACTGGGTGCACCCACGTGTATCTACACGTGTATGTGTGTGTGTGAGCAGGCGTGCGTGCGTGGGTGCGTGCGTGCGTATATGTGTGCAAGCTTATGTGTTTGATTTACACATATATGATATACATATACATATATATAGGTGTCAACATTTTTTATACATCCATAATAATCATACATACATATGAGAATAATAACACACTCATCCGGCCTAGGGCTGTGTCTATAAAGAAACATAATGACACATTTACAGAAATGTCACCAATTTGTGAGATACCACTAATAAGATAACGCTGTTTAGAAACTGTCATCAGACTGCCCACTGCCCACTGGTGTTATCAATGATGACCCAATGTCATCTTCACTTCCCAGGATATATGTGGCCACACCATTATCCCTTGATAATAGCATAAAATGCAATTGTGTGGCAGAGGTTAATAGGTGGCAGCACCAATCTGACAGCCGAAGAAAGGCTGGATGGACGAGGTTGCCTGAGAACGATCACATACAATACAAAAATGAGGCCCTGTTGCGCATCCTAAAACTTCCCATTCAAATTGGACAGTTTATCAGCGTTTCTCCTGCGAAATGATTATCTGACTGATAAATCTCGCCAAAGAATCTTGCGAAGCAGGAGTCTAAGTGGAACATCCCCATGGCGACATCCCAGCCAATACCTTTGTTGTTTTTATGCATGGTTCTATCCGTAACATGAGACATTAGATAGCGACTGCACTGACAGTGGGTGCGTTTTTCAAAGAAGTGACGGCTGATAAACGCCTCGCTACACTGATCTCAGTGCAGACGGTGAGGTGGCACTTACTTCACTACACCGATTTTGTCGCAGACGTTGAGGTGGTACTTCCTCTGCTTTATTTGCATCATCCTGTTCTCACCTCCCAAGTGATTCAACGACGACGATAAAGAATAAATGCGTTGCATGACAGCCCCACACTTAATTGACGCATCACCTTCTTCGCGCATTCTGAGCTAACAACAGTCTCCTTAAGTGAGCATTCATCCGACACAGTTCCCTGGCACGTTAACAGCAGCGACAAAGACAAAGATCGCGACCGAACCCACCACCCTTTACCTGGCCATATCAACGCCCGATCTCGCAAAATTTCTAGATAGCACTGCTATTGACCTACTATTATATACTACTATTGTATACTACTATTTACTACAATTAAATTCCACAAACGGCAGCGCTTTTGAGCTGCTAGCATACCACAATGAAACCAGACACTGCTGGATCGAACCAGCAAAAACATGTTGACTTGTGCAAATAACAATACAAAATTGTTAAACTCTGATAAATCTACAGCGGGCGGGCGTATTCCTACCAGGAGGGAGGACCTGACTGCCATTGTGTGTGGCCAATTTCTACATACACCTAGCTGACCTCCATCCAAGTAATCTCCCATGGCGATTTACAAAAATATTGCGCATCAAATGAAACATTAGCCAGGTTCTGCCGTATCTGCTATCCTACACTAATCTGATAACATGCCTGAAGGTATTGTCGAGTCCCTCAATCGTACAGGCACCCTCTCCCTATGTTACCTGACTCGTTTATCTGTCACGGTGGACTATTTATTGTTTACGTTAATCTTTCTTCAGGTATAATGATGAGAAGATCAATATTAAATTTAAGGACACTATCTACAAAATCCCTCCCTGTTAAGAGATAAAGTTCCAGACCTCTGAGCATTCTAAACAGGTCAAAGGTCATTGTTGCAGGGTGAATCTGTTTGCCCTGTCTGGAGGTATCATTTGTAGGTCGGTGCAATCATGCCTTCACCATGCCTAACAAAGATGAAGCCATCATAAACTGACAATAAATCTCAGGTACAGATTCCTCTAGGTGGGAAACTTCCACCACTCCTGGGCTCATATAACACCCAAGACAGTGGAATTATGACCCCTGTGGGTAACCGATTACATAGCCAGACGTTTCTTTGTTTCCCCACACTGAAGGAAATACGCCTTCAACATGTGCTAGTTCAATCGAATGGCATCCCAAGGTAATAAATTACAATTTTGTAAAAACAATTGATGATTTCGTTTACAGCTCATTCCATGACTTTTTTTTATTTGACTGTAAAGTTGTAAATGCTACTAGAAGAAAAGCTGCCCCCAAAACAAACATGTTGCATATTTCATGCTTTTAAAATAAACTATTGGATGAAAGTTAACCCAATTTGGTTAGAGAGATGTCAGGTTTTCGAGTTGAACCAGTGTTGAGTTATGTGTGACATTTAATACTACAAAAGCACGGAAGCTGGTGAAACCAGTCAAGTTATGGGGGTATTAATAACTTTTGCTATCAAAAGATAGCTTTTGCTGGTGGGATTTTTTCTGACATCCTGCCTCAAACTATCTGTCAAGTCTGAGCCACTGCCCATAACAATCTACGTAAATACTCACAGATCTTCCTTTGACTTTAGGTGTATTTAGGTACTATGCATTCACCATCTGCCCTTCATTGGTGGCATCCAAACAAGTTCACCTACACTTGCAAAGATACCTAATAATTTGGTGAACCAACTTTGATCCATTTAATTCCGACATTTCCAGCATACCATACATACCGTGAATAATAGGGGTAACTATATGTAGAGATGTCATCAGTATTTAAGTATGTTCAGTACCAGCATGGCCTAACGGCTTGTTTATCACCATTTATCCAGGCCTTCCTCTATCATTCATGTTTTCCCACCTGTGCTTGTAACAGTCAATAAGTCCATCGATCAATTTAGAAACAAGACTTCTCAACTTGAGTAGATTTATCACATTAACTAACTATCATTCCCCCACTAAACACCTCAGTGTGCTCATCTCCACAACCAGTCACCTCAAGATCGTACCTTTTGATTAATATTTAAAACAACACCACCTGACATGCCACCTGTGACGTTTCAGTAAACAATTATAGCAGGGCCCAGGTGTAGTTTACTATTTATTTCGCAGGACAGGTTGTCCGAAGCACCTGCGCTGTTGTAATTCTTAATTGCGTCTGCATGTTTTGTCAATTGGGGGGTAGAACGCAACCGGCGCCAACAAGAATTTGTTACCTGTCACCTGTGGAACGTGGTACGATGCAGCCAGCTTGGCCCACCTGACAAACTAAACAGATTCCACCCCCACTATTACAGGTCACAGGGGTAACTGGAAGAAATTATAAATTAGCAAGTTCAAATTTTGTTACCCATTAATGAAAACCGGCCTTTATGAGACCCCGCACCTTTGACAAAATTCTTTAATTATCATATCATCCATTTTGTGTATAATACATCACGCAACATATTTCATCACACACGCCATTTTCTTGACCAAATATGTTCGGATGCATATGCATACAAATATGTATTCATGTCCATGTTCATACATGCAACGGTATTTATTTAAAGATTTGTTCCACCACTGTGTAACTCAGAGTCATCAGAGTCTAGGGAATCCCCTGCAGTGCCATCTGGTGATTGATCATCAGCTTAAAGTCTGGGGACTGTCTCAGAAAGATCCTTTGAACAAAAGTTAATTTTGTTGCAGTTGAATGGCTCCTTTATGAAATGCCACTGTAAACGTGGAGGGACAAAAAGCAAGTTTACAAAGAAGAAGCTATGCACAGTCCACACATGCCTCACGCTGTCTATTTACTTGATCAAGGTAAGACACAGGCCAGTCAGAATTTGACAGCTTCTGATACCTTTGTGCAATATAGAGTGCAGTATCTAGGTTTTATACAGGCAGTGTCTCAATGAAAATCATGGTTAAAAGGTAAGGAGAAGTTATAGTGAGCATTGTGTCATAAATTGGTATCTTAATTGTTTAATTGATATCTTACACTTAGACTTAGTTCCTCCTGTTCCTTTCGGGACATCGGGCGACGAGCTTTCTCCATCTACTACGGTCTTTCGCAATTTCTTTGGCCTCATTCCAGGTGATTTCCATCTCTGCCAGATCTTCTTTAAACGTCTTGCGCCAGGTCTTAGTCGGCCTTCCTCTCCTTCTATTTCCACCTTCAGGCACCCATTCCATTGCTACATGTGCTGTTCTCTCTCTTGGTAGGCGTAGGATATGTCCCGCTAGTCTTCGTCGTCGAGACTTAACTATGTGATGCAGGCTGTCCAGACCTGCCCACCTCATCACTTCTTCATTTGTGGTGTGTTCTCTCCACGATATGCCCAGTATGAACCGGAGACATCGTCGATGAAATACGTCTAGTTTTTTTGATATCCTCGCCGTATTCTTCCACGTTTCACAGGCATATATCGCTGTTGGTATTACGATTGACATGTAAAGACGTAGTTTTATGTCCTTTCTGATGGTGTTACTGGACCATATTGGACGTAGTCTTTGGAACACTGCTGATGCCTTGCCTATCCTCGCTCGTACATCTACTTCCGCGTCGCCTTTCCTAGAGATGTAGCTTCCAAGGTAAGGGAAGTTCTCGACGCATTGCAACTCTTCCTGACCGATCACAATGTGGGGGTCAGATCCATCACCAGCTGACAATGTTTTTGTCTTCCCATAGCTGATTCGTAATCCGACCATCTCTCCATTTTTGTTTAAATTATTGGTCATCTCTTGTAGGATCTCCGGCGTGTGGCTGAGCAGTGCAATATCATCGGCAAAGTCAAGGTCTGTCAACCTATTATTTATCCATTTAACACCAAAGTTCGGATCTTTCATCGTTTTCCTCATGATGAAGTCGATAACAACAACAAAGAGGAAAGGGGACAGGATGCAACCTTGACGTACACCTGTCTCTATATCGAACATGTCTGTGTAGCCATCGTTGGTCTTGATGCAGCAGTTGGTGTTTCGGTATAGCGATTTGAAAATGTCTATATATTTGCTTGGTATGCCGTATAGCTTCAGGATTTGCCACAGCGAATTTCTGTGGACACTGTCGAAAGCCTTCTTAAAGTCAATGAAATTGACTAAAAGAGGTATCTGGAACTCTCTGCTTTGTTCGATGATGTTTCGCAATGTGAAGATCTGCTCACAGCATGACCTTCCTCTTCGAAAACCAGCTTGTTCCTCCCGGAGGTGTTGGTCAACTGCTGTCTTCAGCCGGTTTAGGATCACACTGCAGAACACTTTTCCAGGTACTGACATCAATGTTATTCCTCGCCAGTTATTGCAATCGCTCAGGCACCCCTTCTTTGGTAACGTCACGATCACTCCTCGTCTCCAATCATCAGGAACTTCCTCCTCAGACCAGATCAGATTGAACAAGTAGGTTAACTCGTCTACAACCCCGTCCTTGCCATGTTTCAATAGTTCGGCCGATACTTCATCAAGGCCCGCTGCCTTGTTGTTCTTGAGGCTATCGATGGCTTTGGAAACTTCTGCCCTGGTGATGTCATTGGTGATGACATCAAGCTCTTTTATGTTTGGTTCCTGTTCGAAGTTGAAGAGTGTGGTTGGTGTTGGTTGATTTAGTACTTCTCGGAAGTGTTCAATCCACCTCGTGTCTTGTTCCTCGTTTGTTAGAAGCACTCTGCCATCTTTGTCTTTTATTGGTATGTTGGAATTGCTTTTCGCGGTAGTTAGCTCTCTCACAATCCTATACAGCGTTTTCGAGTCATTCCGTTCTGCTGCTGTTTGTGCTTCTTTACCTTTCTCTTCTAACCATTTCCTCTTATCTGTCCTACAGCTCTTTTTTACTTCTTTGTCCAGTTTCCTGTATTCCTCATCTGATGATCTCCATTGTTGGATGTTTCTAGCTGCTTGATCTCTTCTGATCTTCGTATCCTTCCTTTTATCAATCAGTTTCCACGAGTCTCCAGTAATCCACTGTTCTCTGTTGGACCCTCTTCTCCTTCCTAACACTACATTCGCGCTCTCCTTTACGGCTTGAAGGAATAGCTGCCATTGTTCTTCTATGTCGGTTGAGTGTTGTAGCGCTTGGAATCTGTTCTTAGTTTCCTCGTAGAATTGTTTTGATGTGTCTGTGTTCTTTAAGTTATCTGTCGCATATGGCCTGACCGTCTTCACCGTCTTGACTCTCTTTAACTTCAAACGGATTTTACCAAGGTTGTGGTCAGAACCAACATCTGCCCCTCTGTAGGTTCGGACGTCCTGTAGAGATGTACGATATCAGTGAATACTATTTTAAAAACTGACAAATATATATTAGATCTACGTATTTTTATTTCTTTTAAACACTAGTGATTATATTTTTTTTAGATGTGGCATCTAAATAAATGTGATTATATATTTCCTTGTCTTGTTGCTGCCTTATACAATAGAAGCCATGAAGAGGGTTAAATAATTAACTTATTAATTAAAATATTTATATATTTAATATACCCTCTTTTACCAGATGAGATTATTTGTCGGCTCTGCAGGAATGGAAGAGACCACAGCTTTACTTCAAAGATCTTCTCAAACATGTCCAGAAATCTGCGAAAATCCCACCCAAAACATACATTGGACCAGCCAAGTTGATGGTCTTGATGTCAAAGGTGACACTGACACCAACAAACACCCCACAAGCTAGACAAGACGCTGCAACCACCACTAGTTGTGGATGACTCCTGGGGCAGATGTCACATATAATCATAATCATCTGCATAAGTGGGTTTTTTTCTGTCATTTGTTTTATAACTTTTTAGTCGTTGACATGTTATGTTGAGATATATTTTATAAATCTGGATAGGTTTTCTGGATAGTAGCAGTTAACTTTGCATGTTTAGTGAATGTTCAAAATTTGCTATGAAATGTTTGTGATGGATTGACTGAGACCAAGGAAGAGACAGGGAAAGGTGGGTGTAAGAGGACACATTTTAAGAATCAATGAAAATAAACTGTATAAGATCACAAACATATTTTAAATCAGTGCTTTTAGAAAATTGGTGATGGAAACGTGAACTAATAGCTCACAATAAAACACATCCCTCTAGTGGAAAAGTCTGACTGGAAACAAGAAAAGGTAATACAGAAACCTTTCAATAAAAGCACTTAGAAGAGGTAGAAACTGAAAAAAGTCAAACAATGACAAGAAAGGTTAGGTCTGCAGTCTACTCTAAATTGTCTGGTGTCATGTGAGTGCGCGCACAATTGACATTGTCACGTCATTGTCACGTCATTGTCACGTCATTGTCACGCACACAATACATTTAGCTGGTGTGAGCGCGGCAAGAAAGAAGCAGTTATTTCTACATGCAATAATATGGAGGGTAGATATCAAAGTCAGGTCTAACATGATTCCTAGATTGTTATGTTGCTAAAAATTATAACACTTCAGTGATCCATTGTGATACAAAATCGCACCAACTGCATTTGGCCTCAACAAGTATTAAATGACTGAGAAACAAAGCACGTTTGGTAAAATCTACACATTTTTTCACTGGAAAATAAAATTGCCTACATATTCTTTTTAACAAATGCAACAAAGGAATTGTTTTTTGTATCTTTCTTTTCAGGAACCCTGAACACAGGTGCTTACATGTGAACATTTTACACCATCCTGTAGCCATTGAGTGACCTGAGGCTTTATTCTCGGGCTTACAATGACATGCGCCCCCCCACCCCCAAGGGCTCTAATTCTACAGATGTTGTTTATGCAAGCCAGATCAGAACATTTTTCACACGCCTCTATCAAAACATGCAGCCATTCCTGGTTTCATCCTGTTCAATTTACAATACAGTTAAGTGTGATACTCCACTCCAAGAAATGTAGATTCAATAAAACCAGTTCCAACTGAGATCTCAACCAGCTGGAGCTCCATATTCTGGACAACTGTTGGCCAGACAAGGGGAGTTGAGGAGGTCTGTGCTAAGTGTGGCCAGCTGGTTACAGGGGTTGGAATGATCACCCCTGAGGCTGGGTGATTAATACAGCTTCCTGGGCCATTTTGTCACCCCTAATGTACTCAAAACTATTCTGAGTAATGATAAGCTGCATTCACACCTACAGAATTAAAACGGTTTAGCTAAACCGTTTTAGTTAAACCGGTTCATGCTTGAAAATTGTGAGCGTTCACACATGCAATAGCTAAACCGTTTTAAGGAGGAAGCTGGTATGCGCACATGCGCAAGCTAGCATAACAAAATTGTTAACGATGTCCCCCTGACCCTGTCTTGGCTCAGGTCGCGGTTCAGACGATTGGCAATGCACCAATATATAATTATATTTCCTTCTAAATCGGACTACCCCCGATCGTCTCCCCACATCTCCACTAACAGCCGAACTTCCCCATCATCCCAATTGTCGTGTCGCACTTGCGTTTCTTTTGATTTTGTGTCGATCGAAGTCGAATACATGACTGTGCCAAAATGTTGTTTATGTTTACGTTATAGACAGGAAGCGACGAGGCGCGAGATCGAATGCGCATGACCGTGACGTGCTTAAAACGTTTTAGCTAATCCGGTTGCGTTCACACTTGCAACTTGAACCGTTTTAGCTAAAACGGTTTAACTAAACCACCTACTGACGTGGATTAGCTAAACCGTTTTAGTTAAAACGTTTTAGCGCTAAATCGCGTTCACACGTCTGTTTTCTGACTGGATTAATTCAAACGTTTTAACTAAACCGTTTTAAAGTGTAAGTGTGAACGCAGCTATAGTAACATTGTGTTTATCACATTTAAAGATAATTTAAATCACCAATGTGACATGCCCTCTCTCTAATCCTAATACATGCCATTTTTATTACAAAAGAATACATGTCAAGTCCGGTATGATTTTTATGAACAGTTTAAACTGGCCAATCACATTTTCAAATTCCTCTATCTGCGTCTTCGTGGAGATGGGTGTTAAAGCAAGAGGTGTGAATATTAATGAGCTATGGACATATCTAATGGCTATGAAAACAGCTGATTATGTTCAAAACATACTAGTTAAAAACTTTCTATAAAAGCACTCACAAATATTAAACGATATTCAATGTGGCGTTAGTTTGATATATTTGCATAAAACTATTTTCTAAATCGTTTAAGAAGACTACTGTAACATGAACAAATCTCAACAGTTATTTATGCATACTGAATGATGCGTAAGTCTCTCTAAAATGGAGGGTGGTAAAACTTACAAACTATTCTCCCGGTCTGTGTCTGTCTCAATTGAACCAATGCATATAAACCACACATGATTGGTGAGAAACTAATCAACAACAATATGTCAACTTTGAACAATAAATGGATAACAAAGACGTCCAGCCATGTTTATTAATCACTTTGAACAATAAATAGTTGACAAAGACTTCCAGCAATGGTTGTGCCTTTCTGTCATCTGCTGATCAATAGTGAGACTGAGTAAACATTCCACAGACACTTGACAGACTGGAGTATTGGTAAATGATGTCCCCATACATTTCAGTAGCCTCAAAACCCAGTGCTGCTTTGTGAGGTGGGATATTTGGCACAGAGACAGCCAGCATACAGCATTGAGGACTTGATTGCCCTACTCAGCAATGGTTTGATAAATGACACCATACTTAATACGTCATATATTCAATTCCTGTCTGCCCCCTTGACCTTTCAACTCTACCTGACCCAGCAAAAACATTACCTGATGCATTTTTGCATGTTCTGAATACTGCATACCATGCCATGGTCCATGACAGGAACATTGATATATTAGGCTTCAAAATAAAATAAGTGTATATACAAAAAAGAAAAAGGTCAGTTCTTATAGCCCGGTTTCCAGCCTGTAGGACTGCTCAATGCGCTTTACACTTTACTTCCTTGGAGACCTATTCGATCGAACACCATCTCGACTTCTCTGGGAAGCATCCAGCCATGCTGTAATTGTTGCACAAAGACTATTCATATACAAATATCCACCACTGTCTATATTCAGGTACTCATTTAAATAGCAGAATGAACTGGAGCAACATAGAGGGAATGAACTTGCCCAAGCTCAGGCAGGCCTCGAAGTTAATATTCTGAGATAGGAGCCTTGCGCTCCTAAAGTGAAATATTTAGGAGCAAAATATATTTGCATTAGATTTAATTTTTCTTAGGCACACACTATTTCAGTTTAAACTTCAAACAAACAAAACACTGCTAGTTGGTTAGAGTTTCCCCTTTCTGCTGATTGCCCAAATCACAAAGTGATACAAGAGTGGACAGTACAAGGGTGGACAGTACAAGGGTGGACAGTACAAGGGTGAACAGTACAAGGGTGGATAGTACAAGGGTGGACAGTACAAGTGTGAACAATACAAGGGTGGGCAGTACAAGGGTGGACAGAACAAGGGTGGACAGAACAAGGGTGGACAGAACAAGGGTGGACAGAACAAGGGTGGGCAGTACAAGGGTGGACAGTACAAGGGTGGACAGTACAAGGGTGGACAGTACAAGGGTGGACAGAACAAGGGTGGACAGAACAAGGGTGGGCAGTACAAGGGTGGGCAGTACAAGGGTGGACAGAACAAGGGTGGACAGAACAAGGGTGGACAGTACAAGGGTGGACAGTACAAGGGTGGGCAGTACAAGGGTGGACAGTACAAGGGTGGACAGTACAAGGGTGGACAGAACAAGGGTGGACAGTACAAGGGTGGACAGAACAAGGGTGGGCAGTACAAGGGTGGACAGTACAAGGGTGGACAGAACAAGGGTGGACAGAACAAGGGTGGACAGAACAAGGGTGGACAAGGGTGGACAGAACAAGGGTGGACAGTACAAGGGTGGACAGTACAAGGGTGGACAGAACAAGGGTGGGCAGTACAAGGGTGGACAGTACAAGGGTGGACAGAACAAGGGTGGGCAGTACAAGGATGGACAGTACAAGGGTGGACAGAACAAGGGTGGACAGTACAAGGGTGGACAGTGGGTGGACAGAACAAGGGTGGACAGAACAAGGGTGGACAGACACAGTACAAGGGTGGGCAGTACAAGGGTGGACAGTACAAGGGTGGACAGAACAAGGGTGGGCAGTACAAGGATGGACAGTACAAGGGTGGACAGAACAAGGGTACAGTAGGGTGGACAGAACAAGGGTGGGCAGTACAAGGGTGGACAGTACAAGGGTGGACAGAACAAGGGTGGGCAGTACAAGGATGGACAGTACAAGGGTGGGCAGTACAAGGGTGGACAGTACAAGGGTGGACAGAACAAGGGTGGGCAGTACAAGGATGGACAGTACAAGGGTGGACAGAACAAGGGTGGACAGTACAAGGGTGGACAGAACAAGGGTGCCTGCATAGGACTATGAACTCATAAGCTGCATTCACACCTACAGAATTAAAACGGTTTAGCTAAACCGTTTTAGTTAAACCGGTTCATGCTTGAAAATTGTGAGCGTTCACACATGCAATAGCTAAACCATTTTAAGGAGGAAGTTGGTATGCGCACATGCGCAAGCTAGCATAACAAAATTGTTAACGATGTCCCCCTGACCCCGTCTCGGCGCCCTCACTCAGGTCGCGGTTCAGACGATTGGCAATGCACCAATATATAATTATATTTCCTTCTAAATCGGACTACCCCCGATTGTCTCCCCACAACTCAAGTAACAGCAGAACTTCCCCATCGTCTCAATTGTCGCACAGCACTTGCGTTTCTTTTGATTTTGTGTCGATCGAAGTCGAATACATGATTGCGCCAAAATGTTGTTTATGTTTACGTTATAGACAGGAAGCGACGAGGCGCGAGATCGAATGCGCATGACTGTGACTTGCTTAAAACGTTTTAGCTAATCCGCTTGCGTTCACACTTGCAACTTGAACCGTTTTAGCTAAAACGGTTTAACTAAACCACCTACTGAAGTGGATTAGCTAAACCGTTTTAGTTAATATGTTTTAGCGTTAAATCGCGTTCACACGTCTGTTTTCTGACTGGATTAATTAAAATGTTTTAACTAAACCGTTTTAAAGTGTAAGTGTGAACGCAGCTAGTCTTAGGCCAAAAAGTCATCAGTCACTTGCTACAATTTATCAGTATTTGCCACTGTAGGGGGTAAGCAGGATCAGAGAAAGGGGTTAAAAACTCATCATCAATCACAATTTGTTTGATGGCTAATACCTTTTAATATATCAACACAAGGGCCCAAATGGTCAGTTGTCAGGGCAGTAATTAATGGACAAAGTTCTAAGTCACACATTGCAACTAAAGCAATTTATCTAGTCAAAGTCGTAATATTATACTCGCAAATGCGACTAGGTAGTCACAACTTCGTGCTCTGTTAAAGCTTCAAAATTGCAGCACAGGATTCAAACTTGGGTTCTCTCGATTGAGTGTCTGACTCTCTAGCTAATCCACCACTGTGCTCTACACAAAAGCATTGTCATACATTATGCCATAATATTCACTAATGTGGCATTCCTGCTTTGGTGACAGGGAATATATGGTTATTATATTAGAACAAATATATATTAATTAAACCAAACCAAGGCTACTTCAGCAACTATATTCCCCCCTCTTAATTTTCATGTCCTTTCCAAACCCGTGGCCTTCACAGGGGCTGGGAACACTTTCACTGTATCAAGAAACATTTTACACCACTAGCCAATTATACTATTTCCATCCCTTTCTGTCTAATCGATACCAAACCATTTCTACCACATCTGTAGCTGTGTACATCTCTGAAGTCCTCAAGATTAAATAACGACCCTGCTCTAAGGTACCCTAACAGGGAGGGAGGGGCTGGGTTTATCTGCACTGGACATATGATAAGGCTTTCAACAGTCCATCAAAGGAAGTCACCTTGTGCAGATGGCTTGGCTATGGCCATCCCAACATAATTTAATGCATACTCATTTCCAACTTCCATGTTGTTCTTAATAATGTCACAATAAGACAATGTGTGTATCTGGCCTATCCAGCAGGTACATAGTCCTTAAATGATGCAACTCAGAGCAGTGAGGTCCCACAGGTTAAAATACATAAGGGGGAGAACAAATGTAGGGATTAGGTGAGCGCCTACGCCAAGCCACATACATCAATGTTGTTGGAAAAGAAGTAACAGTGAAAAATTAGACAAAAACAGGAAAACAGTGACAAGAAAAGTAATGGACAGACAGTAACAGGTTATGTTAATTATTATTACTATGTTATACATTAAGACACTTGTATTAAAATACTGTTTATTTGAAAATACATTTTATATGATATTGATTGTTCAAAATGATAACATTCAGATTAATAAATACCAGCGAATCCTGATGAATAGCTGAAAAATGCCAAGATTGATTTTTGTGCAAGATGTTGAAATTTCAAAAATTTACACCTATATTAAAATGTGTTATATTGCTAGCAAATGCGTCATGTATTCATGTTACGTAATTTTTAATGTGTTATGTTCTTTCTGTTACTTTTTCTTTGTGAAATCTGTTCCTTTTTGTCCCTTCCTTTTGTCCCTACATTCATTCCAGTTGCCACATACACAGAACTGTCATTGGAAGTTAAGCCTGACAGCAACAGAGGATGGCGTAGTCTGGGTGTACACTTTACATCCTGCGGTAATATCTAGAGGTGCTTTGTAATCCAGGAGACCAGACAGAAATAGAACTCGGCCAAACAAGGACAGCAAGAGAGAGAGAGAGAGAGAGAGAGGCAAGGCATTGCACTACTACAAGGGGTGAAGGACCTGGTCAAAGTAGGCCACAAGCCAGAAATATTTTTTAACAAACTGTGTCTATAATGACATGGTGTGTGCAGTTTTGGGCAGGTCAGATTAAAACCTTTTTTAGACCTATGGCTATATTTATTTTCAGATATTTTCTCATGACAAATTGAAAAAAAAATACATATAAATATCCCTCAAACACCCGACGGAAGAAGGGTGTAATTTTATAACCACTCTGCAATATGTAGACCACTCCATATATGTATAATTATAGTCTAAAGCCTAGTTGGTTTAAATAAAACTTAAGATTTTTCTTTAAAAATCCGCATTTTAAAGACTAAACAAAATGAACCTTTTTTATTCCCAATTTGAATTAAATATACTCTAAAGATAGTGTCATGATATTCAACTAATTTTTAACCCCCTCCGTCACCCTATTATAAAATATCTACAACAGTAATTTGTTCCCAGGAACTATTTGTTCCCAGGTATCGCGTACACATAAACTAGCACTTGTGACAAGGAATGCCAAATCATTTACAACCACTGCTGAAACAGTCAACATTTTTCAACAACACTAAGCCATTCATGTGTGTCTGAAATAACCCCAGGCTGTCATTTTTATGTTTTCTAGCAATAGAAATTGCCTGGTGGCTACGAATTGTTAAAGCAGCCGTGAAGTGTGTTTTCTATTACCAGCCTTCACAATATGTGGTACAACCCCGCCAGATCGTAATTGTTGGGTCCGACGGAATCCAGACATTTAGGTTACATTTTTCATTCGGAAATTGTGTTTAAGAAATCCCAGACTTCTACCACTTAGCCTAGTGCCCAAGTGAGATTTTGCGGTCCCTAATTCTGGACCCAGACCACTCTAACCTCAAACTCCAATAGTTCATGCAAGCATATCATTAAGACATATTATTACTGGTATTTAAAATGGCTAAGTGGTCTACAGTACGTAACAATAAATAATTTACTGATATGTTCCTGTGTAAAAATGCTCCTTTTCTGAGCCACCAGACCGTGAGTGTGGACATTTCTGCCATAATGCTTACCTCACACTATTAAACAGCACGGCTTTCAAAATTCGCTTTGACAGGAACCAAAGCTGATATTTATAGGCTCCAGTGTGATACAGGCCAGATCCACATACTAGAGAGTAGAGAGCGGTTAATTACTGCATATAAGGTTGCAGTTTATCATTCCATGTGTCAAGTGTTAAGCAGAAATGGTTCTATAGCGAAAACTGTTTCTTTTTGCACATGAATGTCATTAGACATTGTCCAGAAAATGTGCAATTTACAGCATTTATTACTGGTGAGATTGCGTCATGTAATGTTGTGACAGTGATAACCTGTACTATCATCTAGAACTATGGGCTTCACATTAACGACTGTTCAATTGCGCAGGGTAAGTAAAAAATACAGTTGGACAAGCTGGGATTTACCACCGGATGGGCAAGTAGAACTTATGTATGGGCAAGCTAAGTCTGTGCAGTATCTGCCCGATCAAACAAAGAAGAGTGAGAATTTTATTATTTTTAGGTGTCCATTTACACACAGTCCTTATTGTAATAGTCCACTTTAAAACTCATTTTTTTAATATTCACCTAAGTAAAATATTGAGTAATGTATTCCAGTCTGTATGCCCCCATGAAAGTACAATGCAACTGTTTCAATGTGTATACTTGCACACCTGCTTACACGACCACCCGCGTACACAAGACACAAAACACATCCACAAAACAATCATCAAACACTGTACGTAAGAGAAAGACAATAAAAAAGGTTTATCACATATCGTTATTTTTTTTATATATATATATAAAACTTAGGATTAGAAACATAAAGAATTCATAACTTTTGTTTTTGGGTGGCTCCTATGATAGCGACCAATTGTGATCTTAGTAGGAGTCTCCCGTCCCACAGCAATTGTTTTCTTGCTATTTGTTTTTGTTTTCTGTCTTTTTGGTACTATATTATATATTTTCAGTTTATTTTATATAAATATTTGCACTGTATATTTTACATTTCAATACATGTGTGTATATCTGAATAGTGTTACCTTATTACGCTGTTGGAACTAATAAAAGTATCCTTATCACCCCCCCTGGTTCTCCCTAAAGCACCTTGATAGAACTCTTAATGGCTAGTGGTGTAGCAAAGAACACTTTTCTGAACTAACAGACCATGAAAATGCACATAGTTATCAGCGAATCTTCACAAAAACATCTTATCATTAAATCATTATTTTTTCACAAACAACACACGTATCTGAATTCACCATCAAACACCCTATTATTTACACGCTCACTTTCCCAACCTAATTGGTGCTAACTGTATGCTGTATCAAATATCTCTGTCAAATTCTATTTGAAAAGAGTTTCAATATGTGGACGGTTAAACATCAATAGCAGGTCTAAAATACACCCAAATGAACTTGGTGAAAACTTCATTAGTTGACTATAATTTGTGAGATAATCAATAGATCAATCAATGTTAGATCTACAACGTTTAAGATTAAATTTTACAGTGTGTTCGTCATCAACTTGACTGAAATTTACAAAAGTGCTGCCCACCCAAAGAACTTTAACCAGGCAGAAAAGATTTGAGTAATTATTAAACTTGTCAAAAAATCTAATTTCAATTGTTAATTCTGTAACATTTCATTAATTTCTTATGTCCACTGATACATATGTACAACATACCTTTAACATATACTAAATAAATAATATACATACCGGTACTTCAACTCACCACATGCCACACATATCACGGCTCAGTTAAATGTACATACCTGAAACAGAAGAGAAAGATTTGTCAGACAACAGAAACACCTCACTAAAGTTATAACAGTAATCCTACTAAAAGCAGGCCCTACCAAAAGTAATTTAAACTGTTGGGCAAACAGTATCAAGTTACGGCAAATACACCCAAGCTGCTACACCAGTGGCACACCAACAGAAGTACAGTTGTCTTATATCTGAAGCACCAGCAGACGCAGAGAGGATTAAGACAGATACATACACACTAGAATAAGTTATTTAAAGACTACCACATTAAACAAAATTTAAAAGATGTTATCTTCCTTTTGATTGATTTTGAATATCATAAATTGGGTGGTCCTGAGCGATTCGCTACATCCGAGGTTTACTTTTTTTTTTTCTGCATCATAAAACTAGTATCCAGATGGAACGGAAGAACAGAGTAACAAATAAGACGGAGGTTTGTAGCAATTTGTATCATGGAAACAGACTCCTTCCCACTCCTTGGTTCACCCATACCACCGTGTTGAACTCCTGATTCCCTGCCACACACCGCGAGAAGTCTATTTACCTTCTGGCACATCTCTGTGTGACTAGAGACATACTCCACATTTGCGTGACCAGAGGCAGTCACAACCAAAACATGCTGCCTGCTTGTGACTAACATTAGTAAATCAGTGTTGTATCAAGTGTTGGACAAAAGCCTACCCAGACACAGACTGGGAAATGTGAAAAACTGATACTAGAACAACATGGAAATAATCGTCTAAACAACAAGTCTGGATTACTGACAATATATTTTAGTTATTGACCTGATCAATTTTAAACTCAATCATCCAGTCAAGTCAAGATATTATGTTTGGCCGAGCATGCAAGCTGTCCATCTCATTAAGGCTTAGTGCTGATTGTAATTAAAGACTAGAGATTTATGTTTCCAACAGTCAATTAACGCAGGTATTCTTGGAGCAGGTTAATGTAGAGTTAACAAAGCATGGGGTCACGCATGATCACACAGACTGTCTATCACCTTAACTAGATGTGGGCGAGAAAGACAGAGAGAGCGACAGAGAGAGCATCCCACCATAAACAACGAGAATGGGCAGCTTCTACTGCGTATATCTGTTAATTTATTAGCAACGTTCTCCATTAAAATAATCGATCATGCAAGGCCAAACTGAAGACACCTCGATTAGGCCCAACCACTGATTGCCTCATTGTCCAGAGTGACCCAAACGTACAACTCAAGTCCACCAGGACATTACGGAATCAAATTATATATACAGGACAGCTGGAACAACCACATTTATTCCCATGATAATCACCATTACTGGGTTTTCTTGTGTGCTGCAATTAAAGGCCCTAACGAGCTCGGACGTCCGTTACTTACTTAAAGAATAATTTCACAAATGCGCTGCCAATTAAACATTCCTCTGCCAATGAGCACAAACGATCATGTAATAATCTCATATAAATCTAATAAGTGCAGATTTTACATTCTCTTCCCCAGGGATAACTTCCTCTGGAAATGCATAAGAAAACAGAATACATTGTTGAATCAATGTTGATATAAACAAACTTTCATTGCAAATTGTGGAACGTTAACAATTATCAGCATCTAGGCTCATGCGTCATCGAAGAGATAAGCACACTTCATCCATCCGAGAAGTAATTTGTGAGGGGATGCCAAGTTATTTCTCTGATAGTATTCCCCAAAGATTCGGTGTAATACTCCATTTCACAGTAATGACACTTCGTCCAATCAAACAAGGAACAGCCATTCACTGCGAAGCTGATGGCTGTCGAGATGGAGGTACAGCGATCAGATGTGCCTGTCTGAACCTATAACGTGCTAGCTTTATAACTGTGGGTCTTCGATAATACAGATGTAGAGATGAATATGAAAGCTTGTGTGATTTGTGACGCTACGCTAAAAAACTACATTCCAGTCTCCCTCCAACGTCACCGCACCACTTCATTTTACACAACATCTGATATATTGTGAAGACCATGGCTGCACATGGAGCCACTACTCACTATTGATAGCAGCATCGGAAAGTCTACAAACTGGATGATGCATAAATCAACCAAACTTACTATGCACAAAGTATCTCAAACACTAAAGTGCTGTATTTTACATTTTAAATCTTTAAGAAATAAAATCGGATACTCTGTAATTTGCATCGCATTAGCCTCTGACTCTGTGTCAGTGCCTTTTCATTTGTGTCAGTTAGGATGACAAATATCCCGGGAGGGTATGACAGGGAACTGTTTCAGGTTAAGTGACTTAAGTCTACTTGACACCTCTCTCAATGAATCCTATCATGTCAATCGACCTGTACACCCCTCTCTCTGGACATCAGAAAGCCACCATCTATTCACCCTAACGGGTAGTTACCCAGACATTAGCATGAATCACTTCCAGCAATATTTACCCCCATTCCTACTGTTGGTGCTGTCATGCACCTTATTAGGTGTTACCTGCACAGTAAGTCGCCCCCTCCCCTCTAAATGACAGTCTGGAATGTTATACACACACACACAATGACAGGGTGACAGAGACACAGTGACATCACAGTATGTGTGTAAACCTGTCCCGTGACAGTGAAGACTCCAGGCCTGTCTGACACTTCCATCCTCACCCCCTGTGGCTAGCCAAGCCATTGTAGTGCTACTCTACAACAGTTTATCCATTGATATATTGATTTTTGCTTGCTTTCAAGATGCAGCGATATAAACTCGCCGACCATTTGAACATCCGTGAGGTGACAGCGTTCTTTTGAAATTAAGGTCAAAGTTTGAAACGTTTTACTAACTTTCATCTGAGATGAGGTAAATGGGCACCACTTTAATGGTTCAGCAGGTTTTCATTCTACCACAAAAACACTAAAACTTATCATATTCAAGATGATGCATAACAGTACATTATGAGAGCCAAAACATTCATTGCAGAGTTCAAATAGAGCGCACAATTTTCCAGAAAAAAATATCCCATTTAATAGAGTACACAACAGTAGTTGCGGCTTCAAAGGGAGACATGTGTGTTTTGTCTTTTTTTTCCTTCCTACAGTAAGTGCATCGTTTCCTGCTGTCTAAGAGCACTTCTTGAGAGGCACTTTCAGACAGCAATAAATTCTCATCAATTTCCTACCCATCCATACAAAAAAGGACGAAAGTAAAATTTATACTAAATTAATGTGATAGCTGTCCCAATAATGAATTTTTTGTGGGACTTGAGTTTTGGATGCCCCTGAAAATGGCTATTAAACCACGAATAGGTGTTGGAACTTGGAAAACAAAAATGATTGTACTGTATCTCAGAAAAATGACGAAAACCTGCCATGGCCTAATTAGTTGCATTTGTGGCTGGAAGCAGTCAACAAATGATAACAAATTGCTGACGTACATTGCTGACGTACACTGCTGAAAGTAGGTCCTTTGATGCACTGTTTCCAATTAATCTCACGAAATACAAGAACTATCAAAACTGAATTATACAGCTAATGCAGCCATTTTGGTTGTCATATCTTTAACAAACGAGCATGTGTAATTCACTATAACTGCGAAGCATTTCAATGAAATATCACGCATGCATATGCAAAATTATGGCAAATGACATCGTGCTAGACGCTTGGGGAGACACGAGACACATTCATCAATGCATGTTTTTGTGCATCTGCGATCTCCGATGGAGGAACTTCCGTGAAAAACAGCCAAGAGGAAGGCTGTAGAGAGGATAAGGAAGCACAAAGCATCTGCTGGGGAGGTCTTCAGGTCCACATGAATCCACACTGCAGTCAGCAGGATCCTCAATTGATTGTTCCCCAGACTGAGCAGCAACCACAGGAAGTACGTGGGTACTGAATGGGGCGGGCTATCAAACAGGAAATGTGAAGGCGGCCATGTTTGATGGGAGTACTAAAGGTCCTCTGTCATTTATTCATTGCTACACTTGATGACTACTACAGTATTTTACTACTAGCAGTGAAGGAAGACATTCAGAAGGATTTCAGCAAATATTGTCTCTAACAAACAAACATGTTCTCGCATAACAGCACTCAGTACGAAACAAGACTATTTAACTGGCAAGTGAGTGTAATATTTTGTTCATAATTTTGTTCACAAGTGGGTAAGACCTGACATACATTTATCATTCAACCAAGAGATACTGTTGTGTGCACAGATCATGTGCAGCCTACATCATGCAGGAATGGGCTAAGGAAAGGCAAATTAATTACATAAATTTTCTAAAATACTACACCATTATAATATTTCAATTAGAGCTAAACATTGTTGTATTGCATTAAAGTAAGAATAAAGTTTGCATTTTACATACAACTGGACACATTAACTAAACAGTTATTACACTTTCAATACAATTCTTAAGCTAACAAATAATTTCATTTTCTATCAAATCCAGTTATTTTTAAATTATAATGTTAAGTAATTTCATTAGCATTTGTAAATCAGACATATCATGGCACTTGCTAAATGGCCAACTGCTGTAATTAGAGAAAAAAGCAGGAAATGTTTCTGAGCCTGTGTCTGGTTGCTGGGGAGCCACAGCATCCAGTGACTTTTATTTCCAATACACCACCCCATGTGGGCCCACCATCGGTGTTATGTAATCGGAGCCTCACTGTGAACACAACATGCTTAATGAGTCGTGTCGTCAGCCAATATTGTGCCCATACATCATCTGTTATTTAAAACAGTTTTTTACTCGGTCCCTTACCTAGTATCTCGCCTGTCGGCCTGTCTAAACACTATCCGCTCTGTGGGACCTGGTGTACACACGTTTGATTATGAATACAGGACGTTCTGTTCAAGCATTGGTTACCTGAACCATTGCGTGAACAGAATACTTAATCAAGCATCAACTTCCGGTGGATTTCCAGGATTTTTCTCACTTCACTAGAGCAAATGTAATATTATCTTAAACACAAGTAAACTGTTGCCACCAGGCAGAATTCTCTGTAAATCATTTTATTTTATCAAATTACTACGGATGGTTCTCATTCATCGGATATATATTTCACAAAGTTGCTTGCTTTCATCATCGTCGGAAAGGTTATAAATTAATTTTAGGGTGCTGCTCCCTAGAAACATTAAAACATTATAATATTTAAAGAGGTCCAAATTTCCATGTACCGTAATGACCGTTTGTATTGGGACAGTGTATGTTTTGGCAGGCCTTGACATTAAGGTTTTCAATCCACTGGCCCAGGGGGCCAGTATATTTAAAAAGTTAGTGACCCGCCTGTGAAAGTTACTGGCCCGGATTTTGTGTTACCGTCAAAAATATGCTAATTCTGAGGTGCAAAATACTATTAGTCTTTTTTATAATTTTACGAACAAAGTTGTTAGAAGTTACTATATACATATTGATTGTTCAAAGTGAGATGTCCAAAGCTAACAATATTGTAATATTGTTCAAGTGTGTACTAAGATGCATATATACAGTATTTGCCAAGTTTAAATAAAGTACGGCCAGTGAGATGACAGCTAGTCAGTCCGAGTCGGTAGTTGAGTTGACGCTGCTTTCATGTACAGGTCAGTCAAGGCAGCGTTCGAAATAGCACTTGTCCGTTTGTCCGGGACAAGTGATTTTTGGCCCGGATAAGTAAAATGACTCGATATGGTTATCCAGTGGACAAGTGAAAATTTACAGTAAATAGTGACGCGTGCAACATTGCAAACTTTTTATTTTAGGAAATTCAAATGTAAATGAAGTTCGCTAGCAATCGCCCGCATTGCAATTTTGTTAGTGTGTCGGGATCTTGTCGTTCCGCCACCAGTGTATGTCAGTGTTCGACCGATTTTAGTGCCTGCGTTAACAGGGTCATCTGCTGAGCGCACCGACCTAGTTCTATCATACACGTAGGACAGACTCGGCATCAGCCATCGTTGATCGAGGCTGTATTTCACAAAATCGTAAATCGTTCAGTTTAGCCGACATACAACTTGCTTCCACTCACGAATCATATTTGATGAACTTTGGAAATAGTATACTTTGTATCGTTACCTGATTTTTGAATAATTATATAGTTTTAACCATTATTACGCCTAATCCACACGAACTCGGCAGTCTTCCAAGTCTTCGAACGTTAGCCAATCCAGATCGGTGACAATTTTCAAAACTTGTAACTGGCTCTCCGGTAAATCTAAGGTGGTGGTTGATAAATGGTATATTAATGAAATTGTTGTTGTATCTAAGTAACATTTATTTTAACCATAAATTGCGAGTTTTCGAAGCCGAATTATGCAAGACGCACGGCCGGGGTGCCAACCACCATTGACATGTCCGCTTCCGTCAACTACGGTGGTCTGCGCGCGGCAGCAACGATACGACATAACTAAATCTATACATTATATTCCGCCTGGTAAATGTAATTCGGGCACCGTTAAAACTGTTTTATCATCATTGAAATGGTAATATAACATTTAGGAAAAATATGTGTTTGTTTGCTGATGATCGATTGAATATTATCTTCATTTGTAAAATACACAACTTTGTTAATATTGAAGTTCATAGAGGTTGAACAAAATCATGTCAGATTATATAGTGTATTATGATTTTCGTGGCTTTGCATTAGTCGTGTTCCTGATGGTTGAGTGGCATCTTTTGTCAAAAGATGCCACGTACTCAACCACCAGGAACACGACTAATGAAATTCAATGACAAACAGATGCCAACATTTTACAGCAGTGTTATATGTTATGTACCATATTAATCAAAAACAGTTTTTGTAACATTACAACAAATAGCAAGGAAAACAATTGTCTCATTCCTATCATCGTAATAATTATTTGTTATTAACAAAAGCGTTCATATCAGCATCACTAAAATATTGTCATGTAATGTGTATACTTTTAATATTCATGATGAATAATAATGATAATGGACCAGAAAATAGTTGCAAATATAATTTTGCAATTTCAAAATGTGCAGATTAAATCAAATTGTGTTTTTCATCAAAAGTCACTCAGATGTACATGCAACGAAACAGCTGGAACATTGTGTTGTTGTCATAAAAATAAGACAGACTTTTTTACATTTTTTCCGAAGCTTCAATTCCCTTGACAACCACTCGGACAAGTTAAAATTTTGGCGGACAGTAGATTTCAGAACTTACTTGTCCAGCAGACAAGTAAATATTCTGGCTTATTTCTATCGCTGCAAGGCATTAGATTATTTAACGGCAGCTTCCAACCACCATACAAAGTGTGTTCAAGGGACGCGGCGGGACTTAAAAAATGGCGTCTCCGTCATAAAAACATTCGCTGCCGGTGGTTAGAAAATGTATTCAATGGCTTTGCACGCCGTCGACCACATGATAATGTTGGAGTTTGGATTCATTATTGATCAGAATTAGTATCTACATTGTTTACAATGTCCTATAACTGAGTCAGGTTTAAGAATTCTTGTGAACTGCATCTGATAACAGATGTGGTCGTGCCATGACCGCCGCTTCATATCGGAGGTGTTCGAGAACCGGAATCCAGTGGCCCGTCGGGCCAGTAAAATATAAGAACTGGTGGCCCGAACTGGCAGAATAGCTTCAAAAAAAGCGCCGGGCCATCGGGCCAGTGTTAATGTCGAGGCCTGTTTGGGACACCCTAAAAATATAATAATTTTTCTCAATCTGTATCAATGGTTTTGAGACACCTTAACAAATATAAATATTTTGTGTCCCTATGTATTCAGCCACGATGGATGTAGGGCCATTGAGAGTTGAGACACTCAAAAGTAGTTAATAGCCAGGAAATAGACAAGGACGACATGACGCCAGGATTCGTTCGCATCCTTAAGTATTAGGACAGTGAATCTGAGATTTATTTTTATGCACCGTATGTTTTGGGACAGCTGATAAATTAATAATTTTTAAGTGTCTCAATACATACGGTCATTAGGGTAATGTCCATTGACCAGGCAGAGTATTATGGGAAGGTAAGTGTCAGGATAAGATGTTGACAACTGGCTGCATTGTATGCTTCAGCGTATCTAAATTAGAACAATAATATTAGGAATCTCAAAAAAACTATTCTAAGACATCCTATTACTGTCTGTGTCGTGACAGCAATATCCATCTTACAAGACACATATCCATCTTACAAGACACATATCCATCTTACAAGACACATATCCATCTTACAAGACACAAATAGCAGAAAAATGTTTTTCCCGTTACACCTGCAACTTTTCTCTTTCTTCACGCAAGAAAACTGAATTATTTCTGACACATAATTAATTTTCAAAACTGTTGATCTGCTTCTTTGCTATTTCAAGGATTTTCAATATAAAATGTTAATCTCGCAAGCTTAAATAAGGAGCATCAGATTTCATTAGGCATATCCAGACACCATAATGGAACAACATGGTGAACATTTACTGCCTTATATCTGGAAAGAACATGTTATAAACTGAAAAGTGTCTAGTCAAAATGGAATTTAACAACACGATAACACTGTGTCATACCAAGGATATCTTATCTACAAAGTTATGCGATGTTTTGAGCATCTATAGAAACAGCTTGCTTACAGCAGCTCCTGTCTTGAGTCAACATTACATTCCAGGAGTAACAAAGAATCAGTTGATTACATCTTGCGGATGATGAAAACAGAAGGTGTCATGGCAAGTGGGGCACTTGTGCCAACACGAGCCAACACTTGAAGCAAGTAATTCTATAAAGGATAAGGTCAAGTGGCCATCATGGCCACCTCCGCCACCGACTTCCTTGCATGCAAAATGTAGCAGAGTCGAGCTCACCTCCAAATGTCATTTACACTGGGGAGAGCTTACAAAAAGATCACGCCAAGATAGATGGTGACATTTTTCTTACATCACTTTTTGTTGTCTCTGCGCTGGAAATATGTAGGCTTAACTATCTGCTTATAGCAGCTTGTGCCTTGGGGATCATAGTCAGCGTTATGTTAAACAATTACATTTCATAGAAAAGTGACGCACCAAAGATACGTCACTGGATTTTACTTATAAATAGCAACATTTAATTGATTACTAATAAAATACAAAATCTGCAATAAATTGAGCACTTACACTAAAAGGAATATTCTTTAAAATAATTAGAAAATGTTATGAGTACGTAATGAATTAATGCTGAACTATACACACAAAATAAAACTCTAGATGCCATTCCATCATTGATAATTTGCATTTTCATAATTTCTTTACAAAAGAACGAGTGCCTGCTTCATCATCTCTTTATTGACTCAACTTGCCTCACTGTATAGGGTTTTAAAATGTACTGGGCTCTAATGGATAGTCATCCTTCCCTACCCAATGCACTCTCCCAGGAAATAAGGTTGTTCCACATCAGTGTTGGGACAGCACAGCAATTCATTGACGTGGAATTGTAGATAACAGTTCAGGTGAAATAGGGCACACATCAATGTCATGGCTGACTCTTTCAAGATCATATTTCATTGATGCCCTAGTCTGACCCTAGGAGACCTATAATTCACTAATTACTATCATTAATTACATGGCTGCCTTGATCCTGATATTGGAGGCAGGTTTCCGGTACTGTTCCCTATGACTAACTGACAGCATTTTAAAAGTTCTGCAGAACCTAATGACTGATAATGTGCTCCGAACCTTTTCATCTGCTGTGATGGAATTTGTCTAACCAGAGCACAGTGTGTAGCACTCTGTACAACTGATGGGGACACAGTTACTCTGATAATTCCTAATGGCTGTATAAGTGAGGGACAGTTGTACTGACAAAGAGACGGGAGAAGAGGCACAGAACACAACTGGATTTGGAGGACATGTAGAGTGGTACAAGAAGACAGAAGGACACCTGAATTATGATAAGAAATCGGAATGAAGAAACTACTCACGTCACCAGTACAGAAATTGGGAACAAACTGCAATGGGCAGGACATATTTAAAGTCTGATCAGAGACACTAACAAAGAGAGCAGAAAAAGGTGGCAGGGGAAGACGAAGACCAAGATGAAGGAGCCAAGACAGTGTGAAGAGAGATCTGGAAAGGGCAGTCAAGTCATTGAGAGGGTGGAAAAGAATTTTTGTGATGTGGCCTCCACACCCAAAGGATTATGAGGAAGAATATGCATGCTGATTGAGAACAGCAGACTCTACGGAACTGCCAGCCTTTGCATTAAGTAGCAAATGACATTTCTCTATCGCTGACAAGTGCCACTTAGCTTATTACTATCAGAAAACAAATGCACTTGTCTGAAACTAACAGCAATGCCATTAAAAATATATACTATGAGGTGATTCATGTTTTCGTCTTGCAGATGGGGAATAAAAAACTTCAAGTGTACATTTAATATGGAGGTTGAAAAAGTGTAAAATTAACCATGCTCGACATATACAATCTGAATTAACAACATGTGAGGTGCGTGCAGTGATACTTGTGTTTTTCATTTTCAGTGCATACTATGTCTGCAAGTATGTCTGCAAGTATGTCTGCAAGTATGCACTGTATTGATTTAAAGAAATATACATAGCCATAACAAAAAGTGTTTTGTATAATAATATTATGAATACCAGTTCAGATGAGTTGTACGTTGAAGACATTTATGTCCATTGCAATCAGTCAATTGTAGCTACTTGGTATGTGTTTGTTGTGTTGTAAAGTTCTAGGAATCTTTTCTGGCAGACCCTGTAACAAGGCTTTACGTATGTCAGACTGTGGTCAACGGAGGTCGTCTCTTGTCTGTTCATTACCCAGAACCAACTGAACCAACAAGGAGTGATCAAACTGGTAATTATCAGCATGAAGTTCACCAACCAAATCATTTGTACTTTGTCCTACGTTACATTTAGGAGCTTCTGAATCAGCCAACTTCAAAGCAATAAGTGATTATAGTGACTGTTTTACAAATGAATGTTTTGCAACTACAATTACTTTTTGCAAGTGCAAAATTCCAAATGCAACCATTGTTTTTGGCTCATTAAATGTGAACTGGTCGGTTCTACTTCTTATTCTAGCATTGAGAAAATTATGTTAAACATGAGAAAGAGAGTCTTGGTTTAACAACTGTTACTGAAGTCAGTTATTACCAATTTCTCTTATACATATTCAATTTCCTACACATCCCTGCACACCAGGAATCACTTCCACGTCTGAGTTCTTCACTAACTTGTGCTAGATTTCAGCCATAACTCACTGGTGCCACCTACTATTGTAGGGCCCAGACGTCTTTATCAAGCACTCTGTTAACGTGTCCAGCCTCCAGTCTCCACACACAATTAATATCTGCTAGTCCATCAGAACCACGGGTCGACCTCAATAAAAGAAACATATGCATTATATTACCATATTAAATCTCACCTGAGTTGTGTGCATGCCATATGGCGGACACCTGTTATCTACTTAGATAGCTGTAGATAAGTGAGGAAGGGTGACTTCCAGCTTGTTATCTTAGTGTCAAGACAGGAACTAACTCAAACTGACAGCTGGTTCCATCCCTGGTAGCCCGGACTGAGTGGCCATCATGAAGCTTAGTCTGGGGTTTTTATCTTGAAATCATGTTATACAGATCTATCTAACAGCTCCACCGCCAAAATTTGACAAGATTTAACAAGACTGTCATCAGGATTTAACAAGACTGTCATCAGGAGCAAACAGCCCAGATGGCAACTGAACAAGGAAGCCTTTGGGCTTATCGAGAGTCCGATGTCTTCACTGATGTGTAACCTGCTGTTGTGAGATTCTTTTAAACATGTTCATGCCACTAGCATTTGTGCAAAAAGAAGATAATTTGCTCCGTTAATTTATAGTTCTTTGCTAGTATGAATATGGACAGTATGCACGAGTGGAGTAGCATGTTTATAAGTATACTGCATACTGACTGCATATTTGAACTGTGACAGCATTCTTGTTTCAGTTAACTATTGCTAATAGTGCTTAAGGAGTTATATTTGTTTTGTTATTTTTATTGTTTGTGTTTTTGTAATGTCTATTGTTCCACGGCTCCCTTGAGTGCTGTCTATATAACCCAGTTATCTGTCAAATCTGGTCCGCCCTTGGTCTGTATCGTAAATAGATAATGATCAAACTAAATACATTTTTATACATAATTTATTAAAACATATTTCGGTGATGAATTTGTTATCTAGACTAGATATAATTTATACTATATACAAGTTCATGATAAAAATGACTGTACTTTGTAACCTTGCGGTACGTGCACGAGACTGCTTGACAACCAGTACTGTATGCACCGAAGACGGGCGTACCATAATAATACATAATACATAGATGAACATCATTCGAGTTTCAAAGGGACAAACAAATCCTATGTTGTGTTATGGCATGTAGTTTCACGCACTCATATTTCATGACTCTGTCAACAATAACGGCTGAATAAGTGAGCTAAAATTTGAATGAACGACACCAGTGACTTTGAAAACTGTGACATCTGATATTGCATGGAGCATCCTATAATTACAGACATCGACACAGGTCTGGTAAACCTACAGGCCCGGCCAGAGTGAAGTGTGGACAAGTGGACAGCTGACTTCTGTGACTGACACATACATTTGGCGAGTCACACAATCGAAACAATTTTTCCAAAATATTCATGGAATTCCATACAAACATAAAGACAAGAATTGATACTCCTTCTCTCTGCTGACTTTATAACATTTCACATTTCATCGAACACAGAATGAGCAACTTAGAGATTGGGTAAGGAAATAAAAAATGCATGTCCTAAAATCAAGACAGTTTTATTAAATAACAGTACCATAATTACTGTGTGCTTAACTTCTTTGAATCAACACAACGAGAAATGGACAGTCACAGAGTCCACAATCACAAATTGGCTGATTTACCAATTTCTACTAATACTTCTCGTAATGATACAGATGTGATCGAATCATTTTTATCATAAGAGTACATCACTTAATTGAATTAGTAAAATGACCCTGCATCAGTAACGGGATACGTCAGTTGGCATACGTCGATAAGATTGCTGTTACAACTATAACTACACTATTACAGACTATAACTTACAAGCACCAAATCTGTACGTACATACATATTCTTACCAACTATCAGTTTTATTAATTTATACTATAATTACTCCTTCCTATAAAACAGGTGGTTCTCAGGAAACTAAGGTTATATGCCTAAAGCATCAAACGACAAGTATTTCACGGAGACAGATAACAAGATTGGCAGTAGAACTGTGGATATATGCTGTCGCCACAAACTTCCAGGATGCTGTGATAACCCTGGCCTCCTGTTTTCACAAGTACCCCGGTATTTCTATACCTTGTAATAACAATTATGCAGCTGCGCAGTCATAAAGACATAATCATGACTACTTTGAGTTTCTACTGCACATGTATACAAATTTCACAACTTCACAAACACCAATTTTTTATAACAGCTAAGATTGACCGAGACATAATTTTTGTTTCCTTGACGAAATCTACTGCAGGACAGAAACACATCTTGTTCAATAGCACGATTCACAATTTTTTGCACTTACTATATCAAATCAAGAGTACATTTTATTTCTACATTCTTAGGTAATTTTTGGTACTGGCCAATCACAATTTGAATAACTTTTTCTGCCCAATATATTAAGTTCTACTTTACAAGTTTTTTCTTACACAATACTTTTCTAGAATGAGCCTACAATGAATAATAGAATTGACGAAAACTGTTCTTTTACTGCACATTAAAAACAACTGAAGTCCAATTTAATGACGCCAGAGTTGATTAATCATCCTTGATGAGTCAAGGCTAATAAATCACTTGAGAACACACAAAATATTATGTAAATGAAGCAGTCTGCTATGTATAACAGACTATAATAACCTGTACATTTGTTTAGCAAGCCAATACACTGGGCTCACTTCTGCACTGACCACCTGTCATAATGCTTCCTGTAACAGAGCTCCCGTTGCGTAATAATATGCGTATATACATATGCATGGTTTTTGGCATTTCACGCATTATTTTGGATACCATTGCGTAAACCTACACATCGGCAGTGACATGTTTTTAACCTGCCCTGGGCCAGTGCACGCAGTCGGGGTTCGCCACGCCAGAAAACTGAGTTGGCAAAAATTATGATACTGGGTGAAGTTTTGTTTTGTGTCTGGAAACTGATACTTTTTACTAGTGATCCGATTGATAATACCAATCCCTGTGAGTGCGCGCCCTGTGAACCAGACGCACGCTGTGAGCATTGTCCAGGAAGTTTTTTAAGTCATAGTAATACATTGTCGTAGCAATCGCAAAACGTCGCCATAACACAAACACATCTTACGTTTTTGTAAATAGTGATCGTTATAAGATAGTAAGTGTATTTTATACGTGATATGTATAATTGTATACATGTGTCGTAGATACTGTTGACATGTTGGGAAAAAGTTTGGAAGTTCTATGACTAGGGCCGCGTACGTTGTTATTTTCGTGCCGGGGTTATATAATATAGGTCAGAATTACAGAAAGAAAACGATAACTGGGTTTGCTTTTTAAATTAAAAAACTTATTTATTTTAACTTTTCGACAATGTGTGGACTTGCAAGTAATATTATGTATCATTATACGCGCGCATGCTTGCAGTCCAACTGGCGCCGCGGACTGCATCGGCGGTGAGCGTCTTCGACATTGTCTGGGAAGGTCACGTATTATATCGCTCACAGCGGATGCAAACCGCGGCAATATTTTAACAACAAAGGCGCATAAAATATTTTAAGAGTATCTTTTTCTACGTGGAATGGTTGCATTGTAAACAAGAAACAAGATAAGAATATTGTTTTTCTGCGTAAATAATGTGTTGGACACCCACAGAACATGCAAATATTCACAGATGCAGGACAAGTTGTGTAGAAAGTTAAACGTATTACTCATTAATGATTAACAGAACATGGACATTTGCAGGGCAGCAGCTGGAACTTTTAAAATATTAAAATAACTGCATATTTTTCATGAGAATCTTAAGGCCAGACACCCCAGGTGAGATGGTGTTTTTTGACAAAAATAGCCAAAATGGTTTTCTGCCAGATTATGATAGCTTTTATGTTTGGTATCATTAATGAGTTTCCTTGTATGACAATTACATTTCTTCTTATCATTCATCATCCGAGAACTACTCATGCCAGCTGTTTACAGAACGTCATTGGAAGACAACATTGTCTATGTGGTTAAAACAATCACAGGCTATCATTGTTCTGACTAAAAACATACACACACTCACACGTACAGATGGACAGTCTCCCATACATGGTCGAAAAACCGAACAAATTACCAATTGAATTCATTTTTTACCCCTTGTTTTCAACAGCATGGGGTACATTACCCCTTTCCACAAATCCTAGCGAGGGTTCTGTGTAACTATCAATCAAACTGTCAATCAAACTGTCGATCAACTCATCAATCACAAGCCTCAGACATGACGCCTGGCTATCGTACACAATAATAGCTAGCTTATGTTATAACTTACATACACGTGTATTATGCCATTCCTGAAAGCAGCAGTTGTTTCTATAAATAGCTCTTCTGAGCAGATATGAGAACACATTGTCATAATTTATCTTATTTAATACAAAATTCCTAGACAGATATGCACAACAGCCATCATCTTCTGTTGAAGCAATGATATAAGAATTAAGAATTACATGCCATTCCAGGCAGACATTCTGGGTATTAAATTCATGATAGCTTTTACGAAAAAATCTGCAAAGCCAAAGGAATCAGTTTCCTAAACAAAATACACACGATTGCTCAAAGCACAATTTTAGATGGTCTAACATTATCTTGGACACTGTTGCCACGTATCATAACCATGGCTAAAACAGCCTAAACTCACTGACCGAACTGACTGGACCAAACAAATGATGCCGCCAATTAGACACTGACTAATTGTGATAACAGATGCTCACATCTAGCAGGGAGACAGACATTATACCGATAAAACATGGCTCCACATAATGACAGTTTCCTTATTGGAATGTCACTACAGTACATCTACTGTTGATGTATATTGAAACAACATAATTGCCTCATGTATATTAAGAATTAATCAGTTGGACTGATGGAAGGATGTTCACTCGATTTGAGGACATTATCACTGGTATAGTTCGATAGGATAGAATAAGCAATCATATCTGTGCGTATGGTCTGCATTATTGCTTAATATTAATACTGTATCGGAATGTAGATGGGTTGGTATTGAATGGATGAACACGTCCTGTGTTCACCCATTCAATGGTGCATGCATCAGCATGTGTTTATGTTTCTGTTCGTGCCTGCAATCCGTGCATGTGTGAGTATATATGAAAGGACACATTTGCATGTGTGAGGCTACATAAGTCTACGATCGCGGAAAACGGACAGAATTCGCGGAATTCGGGTTTCGAAACAGAATTGACGTTTTGGAATGAAAATTCCATGATCGTGAAAAACGGATGGAATTCCACGTAACCGACATTTTGAAACAGGATTTGTGTTTTTGAACGGAAACTCCGTAAATGCTGGAAGAGTAGAATCACCAACAAAGTTAACAATACTGTCTTTATTGGTGATATTTCGAAACAAACATGATTACTATGCAATAGTGTTCATTTATTTTGGTACAAAACTTGAAGGAATAACAACAGCCTAGGTTACATTGGCTCAAAGTGATATAGTGCACGTTTTGTAGTTCTAATATTTGACTGGATGGCGTAATATATAGTGCTAGCTAACAATTAAGGAAAAATTAATGGTTGAACAAAATTATTAGTGAAACAGCATCAGTGATTTGAACATTCATATTTGTTAATATGATTGTTTGTATAATTGTATGATTGCTGCATTAGAAACAACCAGTTATTTATATGCTATTGTGTGACAGGAATTGTTTTATTATCTAAATTGATTATATACCGTTGTTACTGTTTTGCAAATATTGCACAAAAATAAATGTTGTTACAAAAGCTAACCACACAGTAAAACTATTATTTAGTTGAAGAGATCTTAACATTGTGATAGTTTAGATATTTCACAGAATGTATTATTTTTCAAAGTTAACTTTGAAATAAAATATTTCTTTTCTGACCAAAAATGGGCTTCATTATTCAGTATGCCATTTTAAAATGGAAAATGTGCCACTTGACATGGATGTGTCATTTGAAACAGAATTAGTTTTTTCTTAAACGGAAAATACGACCTTTGAAACGGAATTTGCCTTTTTCTGAAATGGAAAATATGTCATTTGAAACGGAATTTGCCTTTTCCTGAAATGTAATTTTGAGACGGAATTGAAACGGAATTTGCCTTTTTTTAAACAGAAAATCAGTGTCTCTATACATGTGTACATGCACACCAAAACTAACCCCAAGGTAAGTTAGACGTAATTGCAATAAAGTTCTTACTGGAATTGTATCAATTATATTGGTCTTTATGGTGTAACACAAAAAAGGCTGCAGTTCCACAAGTTCCTGCAAGGCCGAAACACACATTTATCACTTGATGAATTCTTTCAATCTGCTCTTGAGCAAAATCAATCAGAATAGAGATCAAAGAAACATGTATAAAATCATGCAAAATGAACACTTGTCTGTCATAAATGGTGCACTTTACCAAAGTTGCAAGACTGGAATGATTCCTGGTAGAACAGGAGCAATCGATAAATCCTCAATTCACATAGCAGAAAAACAATAAATCACTGACAAAGGCTAGACACAGTTATGAATCATTGATCAAAAGCTGTGACAAAACACGCTTGTTGCAATAACCGCGCCAATCTATCAGCCAAAAGTGTCACCAGCTTTAGTGGCTACTTTACAGAATCAGTGTGGAAAACTGGTCCAATAAACTGGAGACAACTGTCAACTTTAGAAAGCATTGCAGAGCAATACCTGCTTGAAAATACATGACTGGGTGAATGGATCATTGGATGGCCAGTTGGATATTTGAATAGATCACTGGATGGCCAGTTGGATATTTGAATGGATCACTGAATAGTCAGTTATATATTTGAATGGATCATTGAATGGTCAGCTGGATATTTGAATGGATCATTGAACGGCATGTTCGATACCTTAATGGATTGGTTGATGACCAGTAACATATATATTTTTTTAATGGATCATTGGACAGCAAGTTAGATATCTGAATGGACCATTGGATGACCAGTTGGTTGAATACATGGGTCATTGGGTGGTTATTTGGATATGTATAAAACAATGTAATTTATATGTTGGTTGGGTGCTTAGATGGACACATCAGCAGATTGAAAGGATGGACAAATAAAATCAGACACAATGAATGTTAGTTTGTCATAAAAAATATAAATGTTGCACTTTTTAACATTAACACAAAATCACCTGAAAAAAATCTAACACATTTTGAATTCACATTGTACGAAAACAATAAATCTCTACCGACCTGCTGAAAAGACCCACTTCGAGGATGCAAATATGGCATGCAGACAGACAGGTGAATTCCAGCGAGATAGGGCCAGACTGACAGATGTATAACCTAATACACTATACTGTGTCAGTTCTACGCCAAAGAGGGAGAAACCTACTACCCTGTCCATCATGCCACATTGGGAGGTGTGGACAATAACAGATCAACAACACATGCTGGTGAAAAGACATCAGAGGCCCCTACACCACATGCTAATGTCCCACACAGTGCCCAGACAGGACAACACAAATTACATACCAACACAAGAAGTTAGACAGGCAGTAATTACCCACCCTGCTCTGGTTCCAATCACTGACAATTAATGGGGCATTGCAAAAATATAATGCGTACCCCCTGTGATTCTCTACTCCTTTAATTCGCCCCTCCAGTGCATCCCCTGGAGGCTATTCAAGCAAGAGGCATCTCCCTGACAAGTATCTATGGCAGCAGTGAAAAATGAGAATGTGATTTGGTCGAGGGAGCTTTGAAGACATATTTAGAGGAAAGGTAAGATTCGCTCTCAAGTCTATGCTGTACAAAAGAGTATTTTGTCGACTTTCTAAAGATTGTAATCAAAACTGATGATATGTGGTTAAAGCATGGATCGTAATATCAACCCCTGGTCTAAGGTTCATTAGTGGCACATTAATAGAATGAATAAATGTCAACTCCTTTGAATCAGAATGTGCCACTTTCTCCAAAGCAGAATATAATCACTATAGGTAGTAATCTGAAGCTATGAAGATAACTAGTGACATTGATTTGTCTTAGCTGCAGATACACTTATTTTGTTATAACTGCACTACAATAATAATAGTATAACACTCTCTGTAATGAGAGACATGTACACTTGCTGAGTAACGTAAATTGTGAAATCTCAGCCTCTTTAATTAGGCCTGTGTTTCAGCCCTCACCCTTACATTCCAGACAGTCTTTCCCCAGACACAACATTGTCTACAGGTAGTTCCACATTGACAACCATTCACCTGTAATTTTTCATAAACACCCCCACTTTCCACCCGGCAAGCTTGACCCGGGGTCAGGGGTGTAAATAGAAGTCTGAGCCCTACCTGCAAGAAGACAGGGTCATAAATCACTTTATGTGTCCCTCTCTCATTCAGTGTAAAGGCTTCAACATACTGCAACCACCAACAAAACGATGGCATTCCAATGTGAATCTGTCTGTTTAGCACTCGACTTGAACTTCTTGCAGCATTCCAAAATGTTTGCAACAACCGAGTTCCACTGTTTAACTCCTTCAGCAAACCTTACATCATTACAATGACGTCAAAAAGTCTTACTGCTTTTTGTCACACAAAATACTTTATTCCTTATCGATATACTTTCATGTCCTCCACAACGAAAATGCTTGTCTATCAGGGAAAGTTGCACAATTGTCAACGTTTACCACATTCATTGAAGGTGGAATGACGTGTTACAGCCAGTGCAGTGCGGACAGATGATTGCCATCCCAGTGCTCAAATTACTTCTTCTCCTCAACTCAGTCAGCTTTCAGACTTTCGCAGAAGTTATTTGATAAAATGATTACATTTGGTACAGGTGGCAAATGTTTGCAGCCATGCACGCAGCACAAGATAAGACTCAGTGATACACCTTCTTAATCAAATGTTTGCAGCCATGCACGCAGCACAAGATAAGACTCAGTGATACACCTTCTTAATCAAATGTTTGCAGCCATGCACGCAGCACAAGATAAGACTCAGTGATACACCTTCTTAATCAAATGTTTGCAGCCATGCACGCAGCACAAGATAAGACTCAGTGATACACCTTCTTAATCAAATGTTTGCAGCCATGCACGCAGCACAAGATAAGACTCAGTGATACACCTTCTTAATCAAATGTTTGCAGCCATGCACGCAGCACAAGATAAGACTCAGTGATACACCTTCTTAATCAAATGTTTGCAGCCATGCACGCAGCACAAGATAAGACTCAGTGATACACCTTCTTAATCAAATGTTTGCAGCCATGCACGCAGCACAAGATAAGACTCAGTGATACACCTTCTTAATCAAATGTTTGCAGCCATGCACGCAGCACAAGATAAGACTCAGTGATACACCTTCTTAATCAAATGTTTGCAGCCATGCACGCAGCACAAGATAAGACTCAGTGATACACCTTCTTAATCAAATGTTTGCAGCCATGCACGCAGCACAAGATAAGACTCAGTGATACACCTTCTTAATCAAATGTTTGCAGCCATGCACGCAGCACAAGATAAGACTCAGTGATACACCTTCTTAATCAAATGTTTGCAGCCATGCACGCAGCACAAGATAAGACTCAGTGATACACCTTCTTAATCAAATGTTTGCAGCCTTGCACGCAGCACAAGATAAGACTCAGTGATACACCTTCTTAATCAAATGTTTGCAGCCATGCACGCAGCACAAGATAAGACTCAGTGATACACCTTCTTAATCAAATGTTTGCAGCCATGCACGCAGCACAAGATAAGACTCAGTGATACACCTTCTTAATCAAATGTTTGCAGCCATGCATGCAGCACAAGATAAGACCATCAGTGATACACCTTCTTAATCAAATGTTTGCAGCCATGCATGCAGCACAAGATAAGACCATCAGTGATACACCTTCTTAATCAAATGTTTGCAGCCATGCACGCAGCACAAGATAAGACTCAGTGATACACCTTCTTAATCAAATGTTTGCAGCCATGCACGCAGCACAAGATAAGACCATCAGTGATACACCTTCTTAATTAAATGTTTGCAGCCATGCACGCAGCACAAGATAAGACTCAGTGATACACCTTCTTAATCGATACAAAACGACAGAATCAAACCCAGATAAAGTTTGATCCCTCTATTTAGGATAGCGGATGTTACCGTTGGATGGGAACCAATGAATGGTCAGCGTGATGCGAAGCGACCAAATCATTTATGCGTCCTTTATGACTATATGAATAAGAAGCGTAAATCAGGGGACGCTATCATGAAAATGAACAAACAATAGCTGAATGCCGGCAGGAAGCCTGTTGTTGTGCCTGTGTCTGCCCACCTTGAGTCTGTAGGAATGATAGATGGGACTCACACCAAGGCAAGACACGTCACATTTTAATCAGGCAAAGTATATTGGGAACAGGCGAGATAAATCCATTTACATGGTTATAAAACGTACTAGTGTCTTCAATATAATAACTGCAGACAAATCTCCAGAGTAGTTATTGCAGACTGGTTGCAATAATCATTGTTGTCATGGCTATATTTCAACGGTATCATATAATAATATTATCCAGTGAAAGACCTGATGTCATGTGTGCGTTTCTGATATGGCCAAAGGTTTTAAAATGCTGTGACCTTCAGGTCACGGGATATTACGGATTCACAAAACGTCTACTTCTCTAATTCAGCAATGGTACAATATTGACAGATCACACTGATGAAATTGATTGAAATGTATTGTAAAATGATCATCTACTTTCAAACTGAATCATTAAGGGTAATAGCTTAACGTTAAAACAGAGCTACCTACTTTTAGTGCATTCCACTATTTGCAGCCATTCTAAACACGTCAACAATGCTTTGACATATTTCTTTTTACTTTTTTGTTAGATATAGTAGATAAATGTTCAGTCGCACAAAGAAGTGGTGAGTTTTGTGCTACAGGTCATACAGGTCACACAGGTCTAACCAGGCGATAAATTGCTGCGATGCTTTATCTGTGTTATATGTACTGTCAGCCATACACATGCCTTGTACTTCAGCACAGGTGGCTTCAAATCCTCACATATCCCCATGAATACAGCCCAGAGACAGCAACCTAAGATATCCTGAACTATTTTAGGTATAATTTCTAATATAATGTATCAATCTAACATAGTGTTTTTTAAGTTTTCTTTATTTTACTTACATATATTAACAGTGTTTATGGGTACGTATGACCTATTGACTTCTGCACACCACCAAAGATATAATTAAAAGAGGAATAATTAACCAATCAGCTATCAGCTGCTGCCACCTCCTATGCATGCAAAGAGAAGTTGATTGTCAACTCTGAAATGTGGGGGTGGCAGCCAACTAGATGTCAGCAAAGGCATGTAGGCTTGTAACTGTCTAAGAAGTTTCACCAAGGAATCTACGATCTCCTAACTCTTGACGGTCTTTCAAACTGTCACAGGTTCTGTTGTCAATATGCATATGAGGCCCAGACTGGTGGATGTGGCCTTGGGAGCGGGCCCCTGATCTGTGTAGGACAATAAGGACATGTTACTAAATCCAACAACACCTGAACCAGTGACATATTATGAATCATGAATATTTAAAACTCACTTGGAAATGAGCTGTATAGAAGGCAGCTCATGGCATATGTAAAGGGCAAATTCATTTTGCACGAGTTGAACCTGTGGCGAGCTGAATCGAATTACCCATCTGACATGTTTTGGACTATTCAATTTTTGAGCAGAAGAAGAATTCCCAGGACCCACTATTTAATGCTTTCATATTTTGTTGTGTTGATCACCATTAAAGATTTCCTTAATGGTTAATGAGCCTTGCCAATGAGCAAGACTAACTCCTATCCTTGCATGTCAACAAAATGACATAATCAGTCCCACTAAAACCATCTTATTGCCACAAGCAGACAGCAGATTAATAAATATGGTGACAATGACAGTGATATTCCCAGTTGGCAAAGTACTCATCATTGTTCAGCAGCTAATTTCCTTATCAGACCAATGCAATACTCGGTGGCGTAGGCAGCAATTTGTGCTCGACTATCACTGAAATGACTGCAATTATGCAGAGCTATGCAAAATTTGTAGCACTCCAAATCCACGGCTAGCTGTAACTAGGATGGTTGCCTTGTTCACAAGGTTCACAACACCCACAGCTGTGGATGGTTGCTGTGTTCACAATGCCCACAGCTGTGGATGGGATGGTTGCCATGTTCACAAGGTTCACAATACCCACAGCTATGGATGGTTGCCAAGTGCACAAGGTTCACAATACCCACAGCTGTGGATGGTTGCCATGTTCACAATGTTCGCAATACCCACAGTTGTTGATGGTTGCCAAGTTCACAATACCCACAGCTGTGGATGGTTGCCAAGTTCACAATACCCACAGCTGTGGATGGTTGCTGTGTTCATAAGGTTCACAAGATCCACACCTGTGCTTGGTTGCTGTGTTCACAATCCCCTCAGCTGCGTATGGTAGTGTGTTCACAAGGTTCACAATACCCACAGCTGTGGATGGTTGCTGTGTTCACAAGGTTCACAATACCCACAGCTGTGGATGGTTGCTGTGTTCACAATACCCACAGCTGTGGGAGGTTGCTGTGTTCACAAGGTACAAATACCCACAGCGGTGGATGGTTGCTGTGTTCACAACATCCACAATACCCACAGCTGTGGATGGTTGCTATGTTCACAAGGTTCACAATACTCACAGCTGTGGATGGTTGTCATGTTCACAAGGTTCATAATACCCATAGATGTGGATGGTTGCTGTATTCACAAGGTTCATAGCTGTGGGTGGTTGCTGTGTTCACAAGGTTCACTATACCCATAGCTGTGGATGGTTGCCATGTTCACAAGGTTCACAATACCCACAGCTGTGGATGGTTGCTGTGTTCACAAGGTCAACAATACCCACAGCTGTGGACGACAAATGACACCATTCTCATTGGCTCTCAGACCGCATAGGGACCAGGCAAAAAGGCAGCGGTTCCGGCGCACAATATTTGCGTAAGTCTTTTTATGATGTACTGAACTGATTTGCTATGGTGCTGTTTTGCCCAAGGCAAAAAGGAATTTTGTTGTGTTTGTGACTAGACAGCAAAGTAGTAAACTTGTTGTGTTCAAACAAAGTAGGGCCATTCACAGCAGAACAAAGCATTGTACAGTAAGCTTTATTAAATGCCAAAACACTTCTCCTAGCAAAGGTGTAAATCTCTTATTGTTGCACAGGTAATTATTTGAAATTCTTACTGAGTACAGAATTGTTCCTATTACTTAATATAATATTCATTTTCCACTAACACTGTTCAAGATAACAGTTGGCCGAATTATTTTTTTAAACCTGACAGAAACACATAAATCTAGTCCTAGCCTGCACTGTGTTTCATAACCATAAAAACCATACTTGTTGAAAATTTGATGTTATAAAGAGCTACACAGTACACAGAAAGGAAACTACATTCTGCCAAAGTCAGTGTCATTCCAAGTTTTCACGGCTAAACGAGTGATAGATATTCTTATTTATGAATGAACGGGAACACTTTCTTTCAGGCTTTTTACATGCCATTATTATACAGTGCATTCTCCTACCTAACAGCTTTTGACAAGCGCATTTTTTAATAAACAAATAATGACAGCGAACGGAAGCGCAAAGATTTTTTTAATGGTAGAAGAACACCACTTAAGTGATAAAAACCATACGTATTAGTCAATAATTATTATATAGCAACAATGTTCATTTAATGAGCATTGTTGTCATTTAATGGGTTCAGAAATATTGTTAAATCAGATTATGTCAAAAACAACCCAAGTTATCAAACATATCCTGTTTAAAATACACATTCTTACAACATTTAATATTTACTGAAAATGACCCTAACTCTGGTCTCCTGTCATAAGTGCCCACATCTTATCTGACAAAGTTAAACAACTTCAACAACAAAATTAACTCTTATTAAGTTCTTGTAAATGTTTACAAAAATACTGAGATAATTTAGAAGAAAAATATGAAAATGTTCACGAGTTTCAATAAAATCACCTAAATGCTGAAGATTGGTTATTATGTTATTACATGTATAACACAGGATACTGCTGACATAATTCAGCTGACGTTGACATACTTGCAGAAATCAAACACGACATGTTACGACAGTGATCTAATAGTTTACAAGACTACAGGAAGAGTTTGTCAAACTTCAAAGATAAACCAGCATTCATAGAGCTCAATGCAACAGAATATACAGCCACATAAGTCATTTCTCCAAGTATTCTTCTCATAAATGTCGGACGCATGTAATCAAAGCTGCAGATCGACATAAATGTTTATGATCACCGTGTGACAGTAGTGTCAAAGTATGCGTGGAGCTTGCTAGAGAAATTCAATAATTCTGCCAGTAGTGTCCCTAGTAGACGTTGTTAGATGGGACGGGACCAGGCATCGTGAATCAATAGACATAGAGATGTGAGCAGATTCACTAAATGGTGTATGGTGTAACGTCAGCTTTTCTCTATACTTCAAAATTTTAAATCAGCATTATTTTTGTCTTGATTTCATTATGTATCATATAGTGCTACTAATATATTTGAAAATGGTTTCAAATATGTATATTTTTTTACATTATATTCGGACCCTTTCAGAAATTAGTCATAATGAATGTGCCTTTTAAATGTATAACACAAGTTATATAATTATAAAAAGTATCTTGACTTAATTGTTCCAACTGTAGACAGTTGCAATTCAGTTTTTAATGAGCTACTTTCCATTTAAAAAATACTATACACCCTGTATCAGAGCCCACGCTAGGGTGTGTGGAAAGGAGTAATGTACCCCTTGCTGTTGAAAACAAGGGGTAAAAATGAAATTAAGGGGTAATATGTTCGGGTTTTCGACCGCGTATGTGAGTGTCCATCTGTACGTGTGAGTGTATGTTTTTAGTCAGAACAATGATAGCCTGTGATTGTTTTAACCACACAGATAATGTTGTCTTCCAATGACATTCTGTAAACAGCTGGCATGAGTAGTTCTCGGATGATGAATGATAAGAAGAAATGTACATTTAGCACATCGTCTGCACGTGTCATACAGATGAGATTTTTTTCAGGTACCAATTGATCTTTCATATAATTAAGGCCAGACACGGCAGGTGGATAGGATTATTTTATAATTTATGCAAATAGTCCAATTTATTCTACCCAACTTATAGAATTTAGACGTATGTAATTGTCAAACAAGTAAACTCTTTAATGATACCAAACATAAAAGCTACCATAATCTAGCAGAAAACCATTTTGAGTATTTGTGTCAAAAAACACCATTTCACCTGGGGTGTCTGGCCTTAAGATTGTCATGAAAAATATGCAAAAGATAACCAATTTATTTTAATATTATTTATTTAAAAGTTCCAGCTTCTGCCCTGCAAATATTCATATTCTGTTAATGAATGTTCAATATGTTAACTTTCTGCACAACTTGCCCTGCGGCTGTGAATGCGCATGTTCTGTGGGTGTCCAACGCATTATTTAAGTAGCTAAACGATATTCTTATCTTGTTTCTTGTTTACAATGCAACCATTCCACGTAGACAAACATACTCTTAAAATATTGTATGCGCCTTTGTTCTTAAAACATTGCCGCGGCATGCATCTGCTGTGAGCGATAACACAAGCCAGTGGCGTTCCCAGACAACGTCGAAGATGCTCACCGCCGATGCAGTCCGCGGCGCCAGTTGGACTGCAAGCATGTGCATATATAATGATACGTAATATTACTTGCAAGTCCACACATTGTCGAGAAGTTAAAATAAATAAGTTTTTTAATTTCAAAAGCAAACCCACTTATCTTTTTCTTTCTGTAATTTTGACCTATATTATAACCCCGGCAAGAAAATAACCACGTCGTAGTCCTAGTCCCAGAACTTCCAAACTTCTTCACAACATGTCAACAGTATCTACGACACATGTATACAATTATACATATCACGTGTAAAATACACTTACTATCTTATAACGATCACTATTTACAAAAACGTAAGATTTTGTTGTGTTACGGCGACGTTTTGCGATTGATTTAACAAGATTTAACAAGATTGCCATACAAAGAATTAACTCTAGATGGCAGGTGGACAAGGAAGCCCTTTGGCTTATCGAGAGTCCAACCCTTTTATCTACATATATCCAGCCTTTCTGAGGTATGTGTCGATTTTATTTTAAAATATATTCACACTACTAGCACCCACACAATCATCAGATAATCTGTTCCATTCATTCAGTCCTTTGTGAAAATGAGAACTTTCTTACGTCTAATCTACACTGCTCCTTTACTAATGTAACTTCGTGTCCTCTAGTCTTTCTACCTTTCTTAACTGAAAAAAACATATTTCTATCAATATTTTCATAACCATTCAATATTTTAAACACTTCTATTTGATCTCTCAATCTCCTGGTCTCTAGTTTTGTTAAACCACATTCTTTTAGGCGTTTTTCATAACTAAGATCCTTCAGTTTTTGTATCATTATAGTCGCTCTCCTCTGTACTCTTTCTAGCATATCTATGTCCTTCTTGCGGTATGGCTTCCACGCTTGTATACAATATTCTAAATGAGGCCTAACTATTGTTTTGTACAGCGGTATTATTAGTTCTTTTTCTTTATAAGCTATATTTCGCCTAATCAATCCAAGGATTTGATTTCCTTTTGAAGCTGCAATTCCACACTGCTCCGAAACCTTTATGTCAGCACTAATTGTAAGCCCTAAGTCTTTTTCTTTTACAGTAGTACTTAGTACAGTTCCCCCCATTGTATATTCTACATATTCTTTCCCATGTCCTGTGTGAAGGCATTTACATTTCCCAAAATTGAACAACATTTGCCACTTTTCAGACCATTTGATCAACCTGTCAAGATCATCTTGTAAATGCTGTCTATCTCCATCACTTTTAATCCTTCTAATGACTTTTGTATCATCTGCAAATTTCAACACCTTGCTAGCTATATCATCGTCCAAATCGTTTACATATATTAAGAATAATATAGGTCCCAGTACTGATCCCTGTGGAACCCCACTCAAAACTGATTTGTTGTCATCTGTCAATCAGCCATTTTTCTATCCAGTTAATCATACCATTTCCTATGACATGGGCCTTTAGTTCAAGCAGTAATCTTTGATGTGACACTTTGTCGAAAGTTTTTTGAAAATCTAAGTAGATGATATCTACTGGTGATCCATCATCTACCCACTTAGGATGTCTTCCAAAAAACATAATATATTTGTTAAGCATGACCTCGCTTTTAGAAACCCATGTTGAGATGGGTTTATCAAGTTATGTTTAACAAGAAAATCCACCATGTGATCTTTAATTAGTCTTTCTAATAATTTACAAATCACCGATGTTAAACTAACTGGTCTATAATTATTTGACTTGTTTCTCGAACCTTTTTTAAATAACGGTATAATGTTTGCTTCTTTCCATTCTAAAGGAACCACTCCCTCTTCTAATGACAAGTTGAAAACTGTTGCAAGCGGTATGCTAATTTGTTCTACAATTTCCAATAGTAGTTTGGGTGGAATACCATCCACTCCAGGTGATTTATTATCCTTTATAGCCCTAATTTTCTTAGCTACCATTTCTGGGGTTACAATAAACTGTCTTAAACAGTCTGATTCTGCCCCGTTGAACTTAGCCTCTGGTACTAGCAGTGAACTAATGTCTTCTCTGGTAAACACTGAACTAAAATACTCATTCAGATCTTCTGCCATTAAGAATCCTTCTGATATTATATTTCCAGCACTATCTTCTAGAGGACCGACCTTATCCTGAACTTTCTGTTTGCTTCGAACATACGCATAAAAACTCTTGCTGTCATGTTTTATATTACAAGCTAATTTATATTCATAGCTTCTCGTTGAATTTCTAATTTCAGCTGTAGCTTGGTTTAGTGCTTCTTTATAAATGTTGTAGTCTTCGTCATTTTCAGTACGTCTATATGACTTCCACATCATTTGTTTATACTTAATTTTTCTAATGGCTTCTTTTGATAAGTGTTTCTTTTTGGACCGTTTCCCGTGTTTTTTGAAGGGAACAAATTTGACGATGATGCATTCAATTTCACTCTTTAAAGGAAATAAAAATAAGGCATTAGCTAAAATCCTTTTTCCATGTGTACACAAAGTTTAACATTGTATGTAACATTTGACAACATTAAAAAAATAAAAAAAAATACATTTGTACCATAAATTCGATTTTAAGCCCGTCTGTGAAGCGATTCCCGCGGAAAATAAAATTTTAATGTGCTAGGCGATCACGTGGTATCGTGACGTCACTTATGACACGCACTCGCATCAGGCCGACCCTTTCCATGCTTTCAGAGCATGTTTACAAGGATAGCTTTTGGGTCGAAACGAGCGTCAGAACGAGTTATTGTGCAATATTCCGACGTAATACAAACACTAATCATCATAGAGGAACAAACATTTATCTTACGGTTCCACATGAATCGAATTTTATTCAAAACAACGAATGCGAATGGGCCTACAAGTCAACTAGGTTTCGCAGAGGTTGGGCTCGTTTTCAGAATAATTATATTGAATGCAACCAACGGGAGATAATCTACACCAATAAACATACATAGCAAACATATATCGTATCCAGCTACATAAAGTAACGTGTATAATCTCATAATATCACTAGAATATCGATATATGAAGGAGTTGTACAATTTATCATAACAACTTAAATCAGTCAGAGAGTTTCCGTTGGTCCCGCTAGCTCAGTGGGTAGGCGCGTTGGTTACTTGTTATTTATTTTACAATCGGGTGACGCCGGTTCAATCCTAACAGCATGCAAACTTTTGATTTTCTTTACACTTTTTTTGTTTATGTTTTCACGAAGTAATATAAACAAAATCATTTTATACTATAATGCACTGTTTGTAAAGTTTTTTATTTTTGTAGTAATTATTTATTCGCCACAAAAATGAAAACATGGTCATTATATAACGATGTTTCTAAATTTTATTTATCCAAACAAATATAATGTAATGGATATATAATTTATTAATTGTAAATATATTGTACGGTAATATATTGTAATTATATGTGAAAACAGATTGAGATATGTCTGGATAAATACAATTCAGAAACACCGTTATATATAATGACCATATTTTCATTTTTGTGGCGAATAAATAATTACTACAAAAATAAAAAACTATTTACAAACAGTGCATTATAGTATAAAATTATTTTGTTTATATTACTTCGTGAAAACATAAACAAAAAATTGTAAAGAAAATAAAAAGTTTGCATGCTGTCAGGATTGAACCGGCGTCACCCGATTGTAAAATAAATGACTAGTAACCAACGCGCCTACCCACAGTTGTTATGATAAATTGTACAACTCCTTCATATATCGATATTCTAGTGATATTATGAGATTATACACGTTACTTTATGTAGCTGGATACAATATATGTTTGCTATGTATGTTTATTGGTGTAGATTATCTCCCGTTGGTTGCATTCGATATAATTATTCTGAAAACGAGCCCAAGCTCGGTGAAACCTAGTCGACTTGTAGGCCCATTCGCATTCATTGTTTTGAATAAAATTGGATTCATGTGGAACCGTAAGATAAATGTTTGTTCCTCTATCATGACTAGTGTTTGTATTACGTCGGAATATTGCACAATAACTCGTTCTGACGCTCGTTTCGACCCAAAAGCTATACTTGTAAACATGCTCTGAATGCATGGAAAGGGTCGGCCTGATGCGAGTTTGAGTCATAAGTGACGTCACATCTCAGCATCCTGAAAAGCGCGCCAAAAATATGCATATTCGAAAATGTCCGGATGCACACCATAAAATGTGGAATTTCTAATTCATTGAATTTTTTTGATTTTTTTTTGCTTGGTGGACGTGGAAATAGATAGCAGGATGTAATATAACATGAATTCGAGCAATAGATGTTTTTATTCCCTTTAAGACATTCCAGCATTCTGTTGCTGTCTTATTCTTCAGTGTGTTATTCCAATCTATCTTTGCTAAATATTTCCTTATGTCCTTATATTTTCCTTTGTGGAAATTTCTCCTGTACTGCTTTTTACTATTCCTTTCTGATTTTACTTTGATGGTAAAATGTATCTGGTTGTGATCACTATTCCCCAGTGGCACACATATCCTGACATTGTCAACTAATTCATTCTGTGAGGACAAAACTATGTCTAACACATTCTCTCCCCTGGTTGGTTCTAGCACATGTTGAGAAAGGAAACTATCTTGTACTAAAACTAAAAACTTGTGGTCCTCACTACCCATACTCTGAGGAGATTTCCACTTTATATGCCCATGGTTAAAATCCTCCATAATAACACAGTCCCGTTTGCTCACTTCCCTTATAGCGTTTTGTATTTTTTCATTCTCTTCTATGCTTATGTTTGGACTTCGATAAACTAATCCAACCGTTAACGTTGAGTTTCCTGTAACTATGTTACACCAAACAGCTTCTTCGCAATCTGCTTCTCTTTCTAATTTTATTTCATAAGCCTGGATAGATTCTTTAATATATAAAATAACTCCACCTCCCCTTCTTCCTATTCTATCTTTAACATTACATATCCTGTCAGTCCCAATTCGGCATCTGATATATCGGTGGTTGACCATGATTCGGTTAACCTATTATGTGAGGGTCAACATCTTCTAACATAATGTTTAGTTCATTTCTTTTGTTTACTATACTCCTTCCATTTAAACAAACACATTTACATCTAGCTTCAGAACAGTTTTCCAGTCTGTTCTTTGCTGAATTATTTTTGCTGTCTTTATCTATGCCTCCAGTTTCAGGCTTCTCTGCGAGTCCCCCCTGTGAATTTAGTCTATGACATAGAATTGCTATGACAATGTGTTACAAAACACTTCCTGGACAATGCTCGCGGCATGCGTCCGGTTCACGGGAGCGCGCGCTCACCGGGATTGGTATTACCAATTGGATCACTAGTAAAACATATCAGTTTCCAGACCAGTGTTCACAAAACTTCACCCGCTATCATAATTTTTGCCGACGCAGTTTTCTGGCGTGGCGAACCCCGACTGCGTGCACCAGGGCAGGTTAAAAACATGTCACTGCCGATGTGTAGGTTCACGCAATGGTGTCCAAAATAATGCATGAAATGCCAAAAATCGTGCGTATATAATATATGCATAATTTTACATTAACGGGAGCTCTGTGTATATATTGATTATGATAAGAAAAAACTTTGGTTGCTTAAAAAAGTTCCTCTGTGATGTTGAAAATAAAGTTGATAAATGATTTATATTACCAATCGCACCAGAAACAGTAATTAATAAAAGTATTAATAACTAAACAAATATGATACCACTTCCTTGAATGGATGGAAATTCTGTTTTCTTGGCTTGTCCACTGGTCAATGTTCACCTCACAAGAAACTTGGCTAAAATATCTGAATATTTTGTGCATATCTCTGGTATATATATATATCTAGCAGTTGTTTTATTCAGGTTCGTTACCTAACACTACCAAACAGTGATGCCAACAGGGCTAGCACATGTGGATGGGAATGTATCACCCTCTGGGTATAGGGCCAGTGATCCCAAGTTAACACACAATGCTCCTGGGCCCTAAACCCTGGGCCCAGGTTGTCGGTAACACCTGGAGTGCCATGGCTCAAACAAGTCACCCTGGTACACAAAGGTCTTCAACCTCTTGGCAGCCATGTCTTATCTGTGGTTTGTTAATTAGATAATAATTAATTTTGTTCAAATATCCTAAGATTCCTGTGAAACTTCCTGTGAAAAATTGTCAAATGACTGGCTAATTAATTAAGTTCTGTAATCAAGCTGGATGAGTAATTGGTTCACCAAGTAATTAACTTATGTTATCAGCTCATTAGATGACCTTGTAATTAGGGTATTCCAATTAGACAATTGACCTTGCTGATACCCCAAGTTGGGCTTGATTTCATGCTCTATGTCTAATGAGTTATGCCTCTTGCACTAGTGTTTCTCTTTGTAAGACGTCACATGTTCAAGTTATACCTTCCATGCAAAGAGTGCAGAAATTCAGTTGTACGACACTTAAAAAAAGCATGTCTAACAAATGATACCAAACCACATGAAACACTACACCAAACTCCTCACAACAGATAAACATTTAGCCTCAATTACGTAAACTCGAACTTGTGTATCTTTCACCAGTTTCCATAACAACCGAGTTAAAACACAAGATTATCAGGTGATGCTGAGCCTCTGTCTCGTAGCAAGCATGTCCTGCGAATGGAGCTATCTTATTTAGCAGGTCTGCGGGGGCATTCCCACACGCAACCGATTCTAGTATCATGCGTTTGTGTAGGTAAAGAACTGAAGATATTCTCTGGTTGCTGTTCCACCCAGGATGTGTGCAGCTGGTATCTGGATGCAGTGATGTTATGACTGTTAGATGTCTGCTTTTTTGGCTGCTGCCTGATAAGTGGCACACTGGCACAAACCCAGCCTATGTACACACAAATGGTATGTGACTATGTATTCACTGAGGATACTGTGGCCAGGCAGGTTAAAAGGAATTTTGTTGTTTTAACAATTAGGCAGTCAATTGCCCTTCTTCAGCCCCCCCCCCTTCCAAGAACCAAGTCAACCCTGAACAAAACCTACATTCTCAGATCTGTTTACTGAACATTCTTCAGGATAGTTCGTTTTCAAATTAGAAACTTTCATTTTTCATATCCAAGAATCTTGTTAAATTACCTGGTAGAGGCTTTCGTTGACGTGTCACGCCGACTTCATCAGTACCTATGACGCTGAATGACGTCATCGTACACGTGAGGTAGTTCGTAATTGCCCTCGTCTCTGTTGATGACAGAGACGAGGGCAATTACGAACTGACTCACGTGTACGATGACGTCATTCAGCGTCATAGGTACTGATGAAGTCGGCGTGACACGTCAACGAAAGCCTCTACCAGGTAATTTAACATGATTCTTGGATATGAAAAATGAAAGTTTCTAATTCTCAGATCTGTTATTCCAACATTGCAATTAAAAGCATCATAGCAGACAGTTGTAATCAAATGGCAATAAATTATTAAGTTTCATTTCATATTACCACCTGCACTAGAACAGTTTACCAGAGAACATTATAAAACATGTAATGATTAACCTAGCCACAAAACCACTGCAGACAAGCTAAATCAAGCAATTGGAAAAGAGAATTATTTCAGCTTCAGAGCACAACCAAAGGCACCAATTAGGCACGTGGCTACGTGTCCAAATTAAACATGTGCAAATGAACTGGAGCTAGCATGACTAACAATCTGTAAGGATCATGCAGTGCCTTTTTAAAATGCAATCATGGAAAAGACTTGTATGCATATAAAATAATTTATGAACGTATTCATACTTTAGTGTGCACTGTATTCTGGAGCACATGTACTTTTAAATATACCGGTAATAGTACTTTAAAAATCACTAAAATTATATTCTTTAATTTTAAATATTAATTTATAATTATATAGCTGACAAATTGAAAGTAAAAAAAATGCTTTCTTGTAGGAGCGAAAACTGAACGTAAATATGCAGGTTATGTGGATGAAATGTCATCTGATAGATATGTACATACAGATCTTGAAAATAATATGATATCAGACAGGAAGCCGATACAGAGATTTCAGTGGCTCTTGATTGAGAGAAACAAAACTCCAAACAAACAAATGCTCCATATATATGTATTGTAAAGAGCTTGCACATATAGATTTTCAGGCACAATCCTCAAGTCATACATATAGATGAAAACTAGGATCCCAATCCAAATGACTACATCTTTATTTATAATAATACTAATTAGTTGCAAACAAATGCAAAACTCAAGAAAGAAACTGAAAATAGAGCTTTGTTGTATAATGTATGTGAAAAGCAACACTTTCTACAGACTGGAATTACTCATGAATATATATATCCATCTGACATCATCATCCGTTTCAACTCAATTCTACCATCTGAAGATACTGTTTCCATTACCCAGGGCCTTGACTGTTTGGTATCAATGCCTACTTCTGCCCTCTAGGAAACCCTTGCAATTTCACGCTGTACAGATTCACATTTTTGCATTTACCCCCAGGCTATCATCCTGTGGGGTAAGCTTCTGTCATATCGCATGTGTGGCTCCAACAGTCCTCGAAACTCAACACCAAAACAGTGAAACACCACCGGACCTAAGAGAGCTAGGGATGGTGATGTGTGTTTTATGTATGGTAAGTATGTGAAAGTACCTGCCAGATTCAGACAGCTAACAACCTGCACATATCCTGTCTCATTTAATGATTTATGCAGATACAGAGTCTTTTGGGTGCTCAGAGAAGGCTTTGGTGCTCACATACTTGCATAAAGCTACGCAAGGCAGCCAGACCTAGAACAGATCTACAGGGCTTTCATTGTGTGGACTCTGAAAGCAGCTTGCAATCAGTTTGAGCAGTGAACAATGCAGGAAAATGGGAGTATTGGCAGTCTAAGGGATCTTCTCAAAGTCTGTGGCATGATCTTCTTTTTATGTTCAGCTCAGAACTCTGTATGTGGTTAGAGTATTGTTGAGCTTGGGCAGATCAGACAACTGTTTGTTCACTGGGTCTGTCTGGAATTTACAGTGACAGATAAATATGTTTAAATCTGATTTTGAACTCTGCACTTTTCACAAAGCCTATTTATGAGAGGAAGAATGTGCTGCCTGCTTACTTGTGGATCACAACACAAAGACCCAGACTTTGAGGAAGTTTGTTTGGTTTATAAGCAGACAAAAGTTAGCGATTAGTTGTTATTTTTTGCACTGGCAAAATTATACTTCAACACTCAAACTGCAATTTTTAAATACAAATTTGTGTAATTATTGCTTCCTATTGCATTTTGGGTTGGACACTGCATGTACCGCTCGAGACCGATCTGATCCATGTCTTACGTTTGCGGAACACCCTCTCAGACCGAGTTCATACTTTGCCAGTCTGTGAATACGGGCCTTGTAGGTGTAGACTGGTGTTGTGTGGGTGAAAGACTTGATTAATGACTGTTGGTCATGCAAGCCTGTCTCTTAGTAGTCTTACCTTTGACGGCGGCGTCGGCATGGTCGATGTTGTTCAGCGTCAGTCGCAGGAGGGACGAGTTGAGACGTAGATCTCCTCTGCTACCTGTGTTCATTAGGAAGATCCTCGTGTCGTATTTCCTCACGATACTATCACATATGTCGGGGTCTCCAATCCCCTCTACCGTCACCATCTTCTTTTTCCACACGCTGTTCGTCCAACCGCCGGGCAGGGTGTCGACGATGTCGTTACCCTTCATCACCCGCTTTACCTCCACCTCCGCCTTGCGCAGGCCGGGGTGGTTCAAGTCGTCATACAGGCCTCGGATGGTGCCGGTGAATATGACGTTCGCCTGTTCCTCTCTCGCTTCCAGCGGTTTGTCGACGCATTGGACGCGTGATTTCAGCACGGAGTTGTCGAGCGAGTCGCCGACGGCGTTGACAACGACGGGGGACGAAATGAGTACGACGAGACTGCACAGTCTCGCCCACATGGCGATGCCGACCGTGTCCTGGCCCAATCCGGCGCAGGTGCTACACACAAACCGGCCGAAGAAGCGTGCCTTCTGCACAAGAACACTTCTCAGTCGAATGAGTAGTGTCCGCCGGTCAACGCTCCACTGACCACGGCGGCTTGCCGCTTGTCAAAGGCGCCGGGCGATAAACACTTTCCGCGCCGCTCGCGTGTCCTGCTCACAGCTGCAATAGACGCTATCACTGCCGCCACGGGCTCTGCGGCGAGATACCGAAAAGAGCCGACCTGTGCCGAACGCGTCCGTGTGTAGCCGCTCAGCGCTGTTTCATTCACTGATTCGCAGACGAGACCGACTAGGCCCAGTGACTGGGCTGCGTGCGTTAGAATGACTTGAAATTAGATTGACCACCAAAGCGATGAATGGGTAAGTGGCACGGCAGAGCTAAATTAAGCACCACCTGCTATAATGCGACGTTTCATTGGTGCACGGTTTTGCTGCCACGATAGTGACGCTCAAACGTTAGGACGCGCTGACGGTGTACTCCCACCATATGTTCAGAAGCTAGGGACATGTCTCCTGATTGTATATTCATAAAAAAACATTGGCTTGTATCGCTGCATCGGCTCGTTAGTTCCGGCGGGCTTTCCTTTCGAAACTTGCTTCTCTTCATCTTGACGTGTCGGCTTTGAACCCCGAGGGAGGTGGGGAGCAGACTCTCGCACACATGGCGGGTAGAGACTCCTCCTGCGCTGCGATACTCGGCGGTGTTGGTTGTGTTTTGACAACTTGCCTACTAATTAGACTAACGCGGTTTAAAATCTGGATGTCGCCATAAGGGATGTGACAGGGGTCTAGAAACAGGGGACATGAACATTCTAGTGATAGAACAGTGTGAATTAGAGATCAGGAAGTATTCAATATCGCAGATAACTTTAAATTAATTGTAGAGTCCACAGGTTATGTGTTGAACTTAATTGTGTGGATGCAAGAACCGTGGATATGTTTACTTCGTAGGCCCGTAGCCTACCACGGAAGGGCAGGATACATACAGATAAAAACATTGGACTCTCGATAAGCCAAATGCTTCATTGTCCACAAGCCATCTGGGGTTCATTCTCTGGTTGGCAATCTTGTTAAATATTTGTTAAATAGCCCATCTCCCATCTGTTTCGGGGCCAACCATCCACACTTTTTAAGAGTCAGTTGGCCCACCAATCCCACCTCAACCTCGTCCTCAGGTCTATTGTTTGCCCAACCTCCCACCCCCAACAATCCCCCATCCACACCAGGGGGCGTAACAAAATGTTCATTTTTGGCACAACTAACTCCACGTATCACCCTAGCTCTTAAGTAGAACAGTCAAGCTGAGTAATCCAAACAAAAATCTGCGGGTGGTTAGCATCGAGTTTCGCCGAATCGACCAAGAGCGAATGTAAGGCGGCTGCCTGCGACGCATAACAGTAATTTCTGCCCGGATAACTTTGTTTATTCTTGTTACGGTAAACCCTAAAATGTCACTGCATGTCATTCCTGTTACGGCAACTTTCTGTTGTGGGGCAATAAATAATTACTAGAAGAAGTACGTTTGTTTATGTTTGGTGTATAAAACGTTGGCAATGACCATTACACCATTAGCCTTAGGCCATCTACCGGCCAAGGCCCTATTTTCTGTGTTACTGTACGTGTTACAAACTTACATCGACGTACTTATATGTAAGCGTATTTATTTTTCAGTTTAGAGCCCGTAGACGTCTTCCTCCCGTGGATATGTTGTGAGGCGGGGGTCCACGTCACTTGGTCTCGTCATTTCTCTGTATGTCATTCGTCATCATCGTTCCCGTTCTTCTGCAACGTTCTTCCACTCTCGGTCGTTCATACACACCTCTCTCGTCACGCTGTCTTTCCGTCGTAACTTTAAACTTCCTCTTCTCCTGTGTTCTTTTTATGCTTCCCAATGATCATGTTCTCATTGTAAACCTTTTCTCGTCTCATTCTCCCGAAGCCCTGTCTATCTCAGTCTGCTCCCAACTAGTCTACTTTCGATATTTCTTCATGCACTCTAACTCTCTTGCGCATGGACACATACTATGCAAGCATATCCATCGCTTGATGATTTGCTTGATTTATGTTATAGTCTATGGACTATGACTTCCTTCGTTGTCATCAAAGACACAGCTAAGCTGACAGCTCGTGTAGTTTCAATGTAATTTTGTTGTAAGGACCATGTAGGCTATTTAGCGCAGAAGTGGGAGATAGACTGTTGAGGTACCACGTAGAAAATCCATGTTTTAGGTGGACACGACGTAATGTGGAGGATGGAAGATAGTGGGACGGATGGGGAATTGAGAGATGACAACCGGAAAGAGATGAAGACGGATAGGTGGAATGGTTGAGACGGTGTGACAGGGGAATGCGAAAGGTGGAGGATCACAGCACACGAATGGAGGCAGCGGAGGCGAGGTGGTGTGTGGCATCGGTGTGGTGAACCAGTAGAGATGACGGTGATACACATTGAGGTGTGTTATAACTAGCCTACAGTATGCAGACCCGTAACCAAGTTCAGTATGTATATATATATATATATATAACGACAACATACGCTGACCAGATATGTATATAGCACCGCGCTATGCAGACCGATGTATTAAGCACACCATTACATACTCGACTTCATAACCAGTATTGATGTGAGTGATGAATCAAATAACAAGCAAACCTACTGCTATAATAACAACAGGTAATATAACGACATTCGACGTTCATATAAGAGGTTCTTTAACGGCACGATATGCAAAAAAAATGATTGTTTTTTATTAATATCAGTAGGAATACCACAATTAATGTGCAGCAGAAGGGGCAGTGAAGACAGATGGTCTTGGCACGTTCAGATTGATTCACTTGAAATTGCAGAGACTCTTTCGTTTCCTTGGGAAACGGTGTGCAAAATAATTCTCCATGTTATTGACATCAAAAAGAACATCATATTGGATGTGCATCAGTGCAAGCGAGGAGAGACGTTCTTGGTCCATACTGGTCCACATGAAGGTTTCCAGGCGCCGTAGAGCGCTGGCACTTCTTTCGCATTCGCATGGCGTTACGGGGATTGTATACGCCAATTGCAACAACACATAGATGTTGGGGAATGATTCTCGCTGGCATTCCTTGATTGCCTTTGCACAGCTGTTTTAGTCCTTTGGATCTTTGCCGCCATGACGCTGCTCCCGTCGATGCAACTCTTCTGGTGGCATGCTCGGAGATGGCAAATCACGGTTGTACACGGCGATTGCTTCTGCAAGTTCAAGGTTCTGCTTGCACAACACTGCTTGGACCAGGCCTAAGAGTGAAGTACTTCTCTGGGATAATGCTGAAATCCCCCCTCTAAAAAGTTATCGTATCTGCAGGTTTTAATTCTGTGGAAATTTCATTGAACAGCTAAAAATGATTACTGATTGCTATGCAGCTGGTTTAGCGGGAAAACGGAGGTGGGTATGAGGGTTCCGACCGGGGGGGTGGCAGAGTTCGTTTTCGGAGGTGGTTCGTAAAAGTGGGTTTAATCCTAACCCCCCAATATTTGTTAATCCCAATCCCCCAATATATGTATCATATTTACAAGTTTTAATTCCGCACAAATTTCACTGAACACCTAAAAGTAATTATTGATTGCTATGCAGCTGATTTAGTGGGGAAACGGGGGTGGGTGAGGCATAGGCGAGGGTTCGAGTGGGGCTCGTTTTTGAAGGAGAGTTTCGTAACCCAGGACCTCCCTGGTCACGGGCCTTATAATTGTAACGCATGCAAGCTCGCAATATTTTCCGACGTCACAAGGCAAATCTAGATTGTTGATAATACGACACAAGTATATAATTTATACATGTTCATTTGTCAGCTATGGTTTCTAAACGCTATGCACATTATAGAGCTATATTGGACGGTTTCACGTGCAACAAAAACGGTTGACTGATATCATTGAGGCGCGGAGTTCAGTTTTCGTTTCGACCACTTGGTAGGCATTGGAACCACAAAGACACGTGGCGCCTTGCAACGGGAACATTGTATGTCACCGCAGTGCTCCAGTCACACTGTTGCATACCGCAACTTCAATTATTATACCGATACACGGAATTCGATACGCATCGCCAACATTCACAACAATGCGTTTTTATTGGAAATCAGATTGTGTTCAAGCTGAACACACGCACGCACGGAAGCGCACACGCGTACACCCACAAAACATACGCACGCACGCGAACACGCACACACACACACACACAATGACAATAGCCGCTTCAATAACCCAACGTATATGAAATTACCCAATCCTGCCGCTACAATCGTACGTTTTCCGTCAAATAACCGAATTTTACAAATATACGACTGGTTCCACGTTGCACTGACACAGATGCAGGTAGACAAACCGGTAATCAAGATAGTAATTTATGTCCGTCTGAATGCATTCCCAAGTGGTTAATCAAATTAATAGTCAAATTGCTCTTCTGTGTTTGTGTAAGCAGTTGGCAACATGGATCTTACTATTATATTAGACCCCCTACACCGAAATTGGGGTTAAATTGTTATTGACATTGAACTTTTCGAAGCATTTGCTCGCTCGCAGTGTCGTGTCTATGATATAACCCAATCAAGAAACGTAAAACATTTTAATTATACTCTAGGAAACGCAACACTACAGGACACCAACAGTCATCCCTGTCTAGGAGTATGTATCACCAAAGATCTCACCTGGAACAAACACATCCATTAGATTACACCATCAGCAAACCGTAGCCTAGCATTTATCAGACGTAATCTCTACTCGTGCCCCCAAAACAACTGCCTACACAACCCTGGTCCGACCACTCTAAGAATACTCATCATCCGTGTGGGACCCACACATCCAGGTCCTCATCAACAAAATAGAAAAAGACCAAAGACGGGCAGCTCGCTTTTGTCGATTATACATCCAGTGAAACTGGATGCGTGTCAGAAATGTTAAAAAAATAAACATAGGACAACAAACAAACAGACGCCTAACCATATTCCACAAAGCCATCTATGGTCACTTATCTTTGACAGTCGAAAACCTCCTCCAGCCCGTACAACGCCTATCACGGCATCTAAATAGCAAAGCATTCTACACTATCTACACCAGCAAAAACTTATAAATTTCCCTATTTTCCCGAACACTAAAATATTGGAATTCCCTACCAGATACAATAGTCAACACTATTCAGACAAGCTTTAATACACGACTAATAATCCAACTAGCATGCGCACCCAACTCTGACCGTATGACTCCTAAGGAGTGTTGGCCAGTACTCAACCAAGACCAATATCTCGAAAGGTGGAGATAAGCATAGTCAGCTATTCGTGTTCTATACTAAAATAGACTAGCACAACAGGTGACATTAGCGTCGAAACGTGGTCAGGGTGAGGCTCACCAATAATTTAAATTGCATCCCTTCGAGACTCGCCAAAAACACCTCGAAGCTCTCCAAAATCCTCAATTTGCATCCCTTTGAAGCTCACAAAAAACACTCCCAAAACACAATGAAGCTCTCCAAAAAAAAAAATTGCACCCCCTTGAAGGTATCAAACAAAAAAACAACTTGAAGCTCTCAAAAAGCCCAATTTGCACCCCCTCTTGAGACTCGTCAAAAACCCACCTTGACGTTATCCAAAAACCTCTATTCGTCCCCCCTCCAAGTCTGCCCCAAAAACTTCAAATTGCACCCCAAATCCACCTACCTTTACTAAACATTGGGGAGCTAATTCTAGCTCCATCCCCCACCTAAAATATTGGGGGCCGAACACCCAAGCCCCCCCCCCGGTTCTGACGCCTATGGATTATATAAAAAAAAAATTAAAGCCAAACGGGCCTTGACCTCATGATACGCCACTGGCGGCTTGCACCACCGCAGCAATGACTTTTTGGCGTGTGAGAAACTGCATTGTCATTAAGTGCTCCAATCGGGCCTTAGGAGTCGATCAAAAAGAATGAAATAGAGTGCATCGTAGATAAATTTGTTCCCTTCAAAAAACAAGGGAAACGGACCAGAAAGAAATACTTATCGAAAGAAGCCATTAGAAAAATTAAGTTACAGCTGAAATTAGAAATTCAAAGAGAAGCTATGAACATAAATTAGCTTGTAATATAAAACATGACAGCAAGAGTTTTTATGCGTATGTTCGAAGCAAACAGAAAGTTCAGGATAAGGTCGGTCCTCTAGAAGATAGTGCTGGAAATATAATATCAGAAGGATTCTTAATGGCTGAAGACCTAAATGAGTATTTTAGTTCAGTGTTTACCAGAGAAGACACTAGTTCACTGCCAGTACCAGAGGCTAAGTTCAAGGGGGCAGAATCAGACTATTTAAGACAGTTAATTGTAACCCCAGAAATGGTAGCTAAGAAAATTAGGGCTATGAAGGAAAATAAATCACCTGGAGTGGATGGTATTCCACCCAAACTACTAGTGGAAATTGTAGAACAAATTAGCATACCGCTTGCAACAGTTTTCAACTTGTCATTAGAAGAGGGAGTGGTTCCTTTAGAATGGAAAGAAGCAAACATTATACCATTATTTAAAAAAGGTTCGAGAAACAAGTCAGAGAACTATAGACCAGTGAGTTTAACATCAGTGATTTGTAAATTATTAGAAAGACTAATTAAAGATCACATGGTGGATTTTCTTGTTAAAATAACTTGATAAACCCATCTCAACATGGGTTTCTAAAAGCGAGGTCATGCTTAACAAATATGTTATGTTTTTTGGAAGATATCACTAAGTGGGTAGATGATGGATCACCAGTAGATATCATCTACTTAGATTTTCAAAAAGCTTTCGACAAAGTGCCACATCAGAGATTACTGCTTAAACTAAAAGCCCATGGCATAGGAAATGGTATAATTAACTGGATAGAAAAATGGCTGATTGACAGAAGACAACGGGTAGTTGTTGATGGGGAGGCTTCAAACTGGAAATCAGTTTTGAGTGGGGTTCCACAGGGATCAGTACTGGGACCTATATTATTCTTAATATATATAAACGATTTGGACGATGATATAGCTAGCAAGGTGTTGAAATTTGCAGATGATACAAAAGTGTTTAGAAGGATTAAAAGTGATGGGGATAGACAGCATTTACAAGATGATCTTGACAGGTTGATCAAATGGTCTGAAAAGTGGCAAATGTTGTTCAATTTTGGGAAATGTAAATGCCTCCACACAGGACATGGGAACGAATATGTAGAATATACAATGGGGGGAACTGTACTAAGTACTACTGTAAAAGAAAAAGACTTAGGGCTGACAATTAGTGCTGACATGAAGGTTTCAGAGCAGTGTGGAATTGCAGCTTCAAAGGGAAATCAAATCCTTGGATTGATTAGGCGAAATATAGCATATAAAGAAAAAGAACTAATAATACCGCTGTACAAAACAATAGTTAGGCCTCATTTAGAATATTGTATACAAGCGTGGAGGCCATACCGCAAGAAGGACATAGATATGCTAGAAAGAGTACAGAGGAGAGCGACTAAAATGATACAAAAACTGAGGGATCTTAGTTATGAAAAACGCCTAAAAGAATGTGGTTTAACAACACTAGAGACCAGGAGATTGAGAGGAGATCAGATAGAAGTGTTTAAAATATTGAATGGTTATGAAAATATTGATAGAAATATGTTTTTTTCAGTTAAGAAAGACTAGAGGACATGAAGTTACATTAGTAAAGGAGCAGTGTAGATTAGACGTGAGAAAGTTCTCATTTTCACAAAGGACTGTGAATGAATGGAACAGATTATCTGATGATTGTGTGGGTGCTAGTAGTGTGAATATGTTTAAAAATAAAATCGACACATACCTCAAAAGGGCTGGATATATGTAGATAAAAGGGTTGGACTCTCGATAAGCCAAAGGGCTTCCTTGTCCACCTGTCATCTAGAGTTAATTCTCTGGATGGCAATCTTGTTAAATCTTGTTAAAAACGACGAAACTGTATAGGCCTATTCCTGCAGCCGGTGTGGCAGTTCATCTCCCCCGCCGGATATCTCCCTCTAATAAACAAGCTCAAGAAATTAGACAAAAAGCATACCAAATGTTTCACATTGCAACATATGCATTATAAAACATTCTATAATCAACTGAAATAACTTCGTACATTTAAACGTATGAATTAATCGGGATCAGTTATCCCAATGTCAAAACATAGCTCTATCCACAAGCCACCGTGCTGCCTAATCTTCCTATTGCTCGGTATGGTGGCAGAGGGGAGAAGATGTCCAGGGTGGAGGGAGATATCCGGGGGGAGATAGAGTGTTACACCGATGTAGTCTGGTCTGAAATCTCATCAATGTGCTTCTATAAAGTTCTAGAGGTTTTTTGTTGAAAAGTGGATAGACCATTTTTTAACATAATTTGAGGGTGCTGAATCCGATTTTGGTATCTGTCACCCTGTCCCGTCACTCTATGACGTTCAAAATGGCAAATGAAAAATGGCCGCCACCGAGGTAATTTCTGCACACATTTTGTATATATCGAGTTTAAATAGAACACTAATGAGCATGATCACAGTAAAGGTGCTTCAACACACACCTAAAACAACATCCCCAAAACGTCAGCGCTACTTTTATCAGTGTTTATGGTGGCCATCTTGGGTTTTTAAATGGTGACCATGACCAATCACAATTAATAATATCTGAATATCTAAGAGACGTAGACGTTTTATTTTAGATTTACCACACCCCCTGAAACATTCTCCAAAGCCAGAACTACTCTTATCAGTGTTCTGATTATTGTTTGTGGCGTCCATCTTGGATATAAACATGGCGACTATGTACAATCACAATTTGTATCATATCTGAACTAATAAGACACACACACATATATATATAGAACATTGATTTCAGTTTCAGCACACACCTACAGAGACTCTCCGAAGCCAGAAATGTTGTTATCAATATGTTGGTCATAGCTTAAGGCATCCAGTTTGGATTTCAAAATGGCTTCCATAATCAGTTACTGTTTTTCTCATATTTGAACTTCTAAGCCACAGAGATATGTGATATTAATTGCTACACCCACATATTAGGAGTAGGAATTTTTTATTTAAACAGAATTGAAGTGAATAGAGGTAGCTATCTTAAATTTTACGATGGTGACATTTATCAATTATTCCAGTTCTCATAAGAATTGTGTCCTTCACTTGGCGGGCAGTTGATAGAGGTACTATTTTACAATTAACACATTGTTGTGTTAGAGAGTGTGCCGCCAAACATTTCTCAGTTGCATTAGTCATTACAACAACTGTAATTTCTTTATTTGCATTGTGGCGTGCAGGGCAGGTGAGATTTTCTGCACCTGCAGCGTAAATTCATGTAGTAATGGTGCAGCCACAGGACATCTGGCAAAGGCACGATTAGGGTACAGGTGACAATGACATCAATATTGGCACTAGTTTGCCCTCCTCTTTTATCCATCCCATGCATTCGGGAGGGGGTAGATCTAAATAGTTAACATAGGCCCATCTCCACACTGCTGCCTGGTAATGTGACCGTTTCATGTGGTAGGATAACGCATCACTTGCTGGTGGAAGGGACTCGATTGCATGTCATTTGACGAACAACTGTGACCGAGTTTTGTTGTCTGTATCCAATCCTTGAGCATTGTATAGTCTGCAGACAAATTATTCTGCATCTTTCGTGATGTCTTCCGCTATGTCACCTTTTTCCAGGTTTTGAAGTAGCTGATGGCTATCCCGAGACCACTATTCTCTCAGCACGACTCTGAACGAAGTGAAGGATCATCCTTGTGTCGGCTTCTTCATGCCTTGCCTCAAGCTTTGATGTGTCCACATCTGGATTTGTTGATTCCATCCTTTCTTCGTTGTTGAACCCACCGACTACTACCATTGTTTTGCTATGTTGTTCTTGTCCAACAATTTGCTCCGAGATGAATCTTATCAAATCCGCCTTGTTCTCTGCAAGTGCGATGAACTAGTTCCAATCAGATATAGCAACGACACATCGCTCGCGATGTTCAACGATCCTCCGTATTGGCCTTTGGCACGCCTTTTTCTTGATAACAAAAACTACAAACAATAGTTCGTTTACGATATACAGAAGAGGTGACAGACACCAAAATCGGATTCGGAAATACCCTTAGAAGTTTGATTTTAAGAAAATTCGATCTATTTGACCTTTGAAATTAATAGAAACAAATAGTTTCAACCGCACGCTCACTGGGATGATTGTCTGGTAAGAAAGACTACTAAAAATAGTTCGTTTGTGATATACATAAGATGTTATATGCTCATTTAAATGCCAAATGTGTCCCGAAATCACCTCGGAGGGGCCCATTTTTTTATTTGCCCTTTTGAAGGTCAAAGAGTGACGTCACAAGGTGGCAGATACCAAAATCGGATTCAGCATCCTCAAGTTGTGTTAAAAAGGTTGTCCACTTTTCCAAAAAATGCCTCTATATATGTTTGATTTTCCCGGTCCTGCATGATCACTCGATCTGTTCTGCCGTCTCAGTCATAGGCTTACTTCTCCACTTATCCCAATCTTCAACCATTTCCACCCACTCTCGGCTGTTCAGTCCTGACCTTTAAAGATATCCCTTTTCCTCCCTCCCTCCCGAAATGCCCTGCGCCCACTAAGTTTCGACTTTTTGTTGTCTTATCCGGCGAATGTAGGCTGCAACATTTCTGCTTTTATCAGACATCCACCGTGTGGCGCCACTCGTTTGTAGTCACGCTGTCTATTCAATATGCATGCTGCCCCCTGCTGATAAACACAGCAAATACATCAGGTTTTCGCCAGGCCATGTTATCATTGCCTACGATTTCATTTCAAGTAGGCCTACCATCTGGTTTGGGACTGGTAGCACGGCTGGATCTGGGGAGGGGTGAAAACTCCAAATGCACCCCAAGGCTCGCAAAAACAACTGGTGGCCGAACAAAATTCATATTGGGTTGGCTGAGCCGGAGCTTCAGCACGATGCTGTCGGATCTTGACATCGGAAGACGGAGCGATGGGGATGCCTTTGGAATTTTTTCGCGGCGACGTTCATAATTTCAGAACGTCTAGGGGCACGTAACGGGGGCATATTCAAGGGGCACGCCGTTCTAGCGCAGGCATATCCCGGAGAAATTACAAATAGCTAGGGCGCACATGCGCCGCATGCCCCTGGGTCCGCCTGTATCGATCATTCCCGTGCACTTGCCGCAGATCAATTAAATATCGCCTTCAAAGATGTTGCTGCAAGGGAAACTATGTGAACTGTTGTTTGAAAGTCTTAGTTCGTGACAAAAGGTCATGGCCAGTTAGTATTAGTCTGCGTCGCTCGACTCGGTTTCATCTTCTTTGACATCTGGGTGCAACAACGGGATATCTTCACTGTGTGCCAGACTTCTGTATAAGTCATGACGGACTGAGGGTATCACAGTAAGCAAGTCCAACAAATCCTTTAGCTTCAAAGGATTGATTTTAACTGGGCCGTTGTACAGTTGAGTAAACACAATGGTTTCCAGGCCAGTATCTAAGCGCCGTCCCCTTGTCTTTCGGGAAAGTTCAAGCTCAAAGAACGAAGCATCTTCATCACAGCTTTAGTAGTGTCTCTTTTTGAAACATATCCACTGGGTTTTCAACCAGCATACATCATCCCGATCAGTGCATTGTTTCCTGTTTACAACGTGATTTGCCAGTCCACCAGAATTCAGAAAATATCTTTATGCATAAAGCAATTAATAAACAACTCCCAGAGAGCATGTCTACAGTGTGTCTACGATCTGATAACATTCATAACCACAACGTAAGAAATCAAAGTGTACATTACATCCAACAAATAAGAACAAACACTGGGAAATTTACAATAAATTATTCAGGTCCAATTTTCTGGAATACCCTACCTCATCTTCTGCAGCAACTTGTATCCGTAAATCAGTTTAAAAAAGAAACTAAAAGAGCTATTGCTGTCTAAATATCTCTGAACTCTTGAAATGTCTTATTTTATATTCTACTCATTGTAACATCCTGGACTATAATGTCATATTATCGAACTCTATAATATTGTTGGGCTGATTCTTTCCTGCGACACGGTCATGGATAAATTAGTTACGTTTATGATCAGTCGATCACGAGTCTTGTTGTTTTGTCATTACGTGCAATTGTTTCATGGTGGCAGCGGTTCGAAACGAATTAACGAAGAAACCACTCAACGTAAGGACATTGCTGGCCCACTACCTAACGAATTACATAGATGTGTTTATCGCACCACCAACGTGGCAACAATAGTGAAGCCGAACTACTTTCGCGTACATCACTGGGCCCACGAACGTTTACGTTGACAAGCGCGTGTGAATACATACGAAGCCATTCAAGTGAAGCGGCGCATCTACTAGAAAATCCGTGAAGACATCGACGAATCGACTCAACAACGCCCCTTAGCCGTTGAAAACCTACGCTAGGCACGAACCTACGACCGTACGACGACGTACGCAGCGCGGCAGCGACGACGGAACAAGACGTCGGCGATTCTATCAGCTCGAATGACCCAACTCTAGTGTCATCTAATTCGCCAGACGGCGGTACGTGTACTGCGAGTGTCATCGCGACACGCTCGTATGAACTCATCCGCTAGGGTGTAGCACTGTACCTCGTGCTAGCCGCAAGTCGTTGTGTGTCTGAATTGAGTGACTGTCAATGAAAAGATTGAATGTCGTAATACTAGCCAACACACTACACAACGTAATGTCTGATCACCCAAGGATGGACTGGACTAGTGCAGACGTGCCAGGAACATTTAGGCTGTTTAAGCAGAAATGCCAAATCTACTTCACCGTAAAGGACACCAAGAAAGAAATGATGGTGGACCACATACTACTATACGCGGGAGATGATGGCATTAAAATGTACAATTCCTGGGCACTAACAGACACTGAGAAAAACGACCCAGACGTAGTGTGGGGGAAATTCCAGGATCATATTGAACCAAAAGTCAACTTTCGCCTACAGAGGTTCTACCTGCAGAAGTACAACCAGGCGGCCGGAGAGTCCATTGATGATTACGTCACGCGATGTACGCTACAGGCTCAGAAGTGCAGATTCAGCCCGGCAGAGGCCGACGAACGGTTGATTGAACAGTTGATTATTGGAACTAAGATACCTGAAGTACAGAAACAACTATTAGCCCATGACGAAACGCTAACGCTGGAAAAGGCAGTAAACATAGGCCGAACAACTGAGGCTTCGATTAATCACATGAGTCAGTTGCAGGGAGTGCAAGATAACACCGCCGTGCACTATGTGAACAGAGCTAATAGTAATTCTGCTAGACGCAGCGACGGCTGTGGATACTGTGGACGGTCTCATCAAAAAGGGGACCAATGCCCCGCCTTCGGTTCTACGTGCAGGAAGTGCGATGGCAGAAACCACTGGGAGTCAGTATGCAGGAAACCGTTATCAGGGGGCCAAGGAGGACGTCACGGCCGATCCAAGTCACGTGACACGCGTCCACGACGTCACTATGACGGCCCATCCCGCGGACGACGTGGCAGACGCGGCAGGCGCGACACGCCAGTCCATGCAGTAGGCTTAGAGCGCGAGCCACGCGATGAAGCAGCTGACCAGTTCGAACACCTCAGTTTCGCATCGATGACGACACTTAACAGCACCAAGGATACACGTGACGAAGTATTTGCGACACTAGACGTCAAGCTACCTAGTGCACGCAACGGCCAGACAGCCGATCTACAGGTCAAAGTAGACACCGGGGCACAAGGAAACATACTTCCACTCAGAATCTTCATGAAGATGTTTCCCGAAGCTATGACGGGACAACACCCGACCCCCGGAGCGCTCACGCTAAAAAACAACACCATCCTATCTGCGTACAACGGGACGCGCATACCACAGTACGGGACGATCAAGCTACCATGTCGGTACCACCAAGGCGTCTGGGTAGATGCTGAGTTCTACGTGGCAGAGACAGACGGTCCAGCGATCCTAGGACTCCCAAACTCTCGCCAACTCAGACTGGTAACCTTACACTGCGCGATTGAGAAGTTAACTGTCGAACAAACCGGCACACGTGACACAGATGCAATCGACTCGACGCAAACGTTGAAGCAGAAATACCCAGACCGATTCGACTCGTTGGGCAACTTCCCAGGAAAGTACCACATCGTCACTGATCCGGATGCGCAACCGGTCATACACGCGCCAAGAAAGTGTCCTATTCAGATGAAGGAGGAACTTCTGGCAGCGCTCAACAAGATGGAGAAAGAGAATGTCATCAGGAAAGTCACTGAACCGACCGACTGGGTCTCGAGTCTGGCATTTTCTCGCAAGAAAGACGGTACGCTGAGGATATGTCTGGATCCCAAAGATCTCAACAGAGCCATAAAGCGATGTCACCACAAGACACCCACATTGGAGGAGATCACACACAAGTTCACGGGCGCGAAACACTTCTCGAAGCTCGATGCCAAAAATGGCTACTGGTCCGTAACACTTGACGAGGAGAGCAGCCTGTTGACGACTTTCAACAGTCCGTTTGGGAGGTACTGCTTCATTCGGATGCCGTTCGGGCTCATCATGTCGCAAGATGTCTTCCAACAGAAAATGGACATGATCCTCGAGAGCTGCCCAGGCACCGTAGGCATCGCGGACGACGTCGCTGTATTCGGACGCACCGAGGCGGAACACGACGCCCACCTACATAACTTGATGAGAGTATCGCGAGAACACGGCCTGGTGTTCAATAGTAAGAAGTGTACGATAAAGGCGCCACACATCACCTTTTTTGGTACTGTATACGACGACAAAGGTGTCCATCCTGACCCGAAGAAGGTCGAGGATATTCACATGATTCCAACTCCAACCAACGCAACAGAACTGCAAGAGTTCCTAGGCATCGTCACCTACATGGGTCCGTTCATACCCAACTTGTCACAGAGTACGGCAAACCTGAGAGACCTGCTCAAGAAGGACGTCGACTTCCAATGGTCACAGGCATCAGGAAGTCTTCGAGAAGGTCAAGTCAGCAATCTGCACGGAGACAACACTGGCTTACTTCGACCGTGACAAGGACACAGTCATACAAGTTGATGCGTCAGGGAGAGGATTGGGAGCTGTCCTGCTTCAAGAAGGACGACCCATTGCGTATGCATCCAAGAGTCTGACAGACGCTGAGAGAAGATACGCAAACATAGAGAGAGAACTACTCGCTGTTGTGTTTGGAGCCGAAAGATTCCGAACATACGTCTACGGCAAGCACTTTGTGATCGAAAGCGACCACAAACCCTTGGAAATGATCCAGCTAAAGAACCTGACAGCAGCTCCTCCTAGACTGCAAAGAATGCTTTTGAGAATCCAACACTACAACGTCACAATCAAGTACAGGCCGGGAAAGGAGTTGCTCCTGGCAGACGGTCTATCGAGACTACCAAACCCTCAAAGCAGAGACGAAATCGACCTCGATGTCATGGTCAGCATGGTACAGTTCTCGGACAAGATCCACGAACTACGGAGCGAAACATCAAAAGACACGGTACTCAGCGATCTGCTGAACGTCATCGTCAAAGGGTGGCCACAGAAACGCGACGAAATCCCGAGAAACTTGCGGCCATACTGGTGTTATCGCGACGAGCTGTCCGTAGAGGACGGGATAATCCTGAAAGGTGATCGCGCACTGATACCCGACAGTATGAGGGCCGATGTGATGCAGAGATTACACGCGGGACACCAGGGCGTAGAGAAATGCAAACTGAGAGCCAAAAGCAGTGTCTTCTGGGATGGTATAAACAAGGACATCGAGGAGGTCATCAAGAGATGCGACGTGTGCCAGACACATCAACGGACAAACCCCAGAGAAACACTGCTACCACACGTACTGCCGACACGACCGTGGCAGATTCTAGGGACCGATCTATTTCACTACAACAACTCCGAGTACTTGATCATCGTCGACTACTACTCAAAGTTTCCGTTTATACACAAGATGCCGACACCGTGTACCAGCCACGCAGTAGTGACGGCCACGGCGGACATCCTCTCGGAACACGGCGCCCCGGAGAAGGTCATGAGCGACAACGGGCCGCACTACGACTGTATCAACTACCGGAAGTTTGCAGAGGAATGGGGATTTGAGCATGTAACGAGCTCTCCTCACTTCCCGCAGTCGAATGGTTTCGTCGAGCGTAATATTCAGTCAGTGAAACGCACTCTTCTCAAGGCCAGGGAGAGCGGAGTCAATCCGCACAAGGCGATGCTTTGCCTGAGAACGACGCCAATAGACCATCACTTGCCATCACCGGGCGAGCTGCTCTACACGCGCAAGATGAAAGGCGACCTTCCGATTCAGCTGAGAAACGTCCTGACGCACCGAGACGAGATACACACACGACTACAGGAGCGTCAGGACACGCAGAAATCGTATCACGACACGCGTGCACACGACTTGCCTCCACTCACGACAGGGCAGCAAGTGCGCATGCAAGACCACGTGTCAGGCCGGTGGCAGCCAGCCACTGTGACGGCAACCTGCGACGAACCGCGCTCCTACCTCATCGAGGCGCAGAACGGTCGCATCCTGCGGCGCAACCGACGTCAACTACAAACGACGGGGTCACCGCGACGAGTACACTTCGCTGACGAGACTCCGACAGCTGAAGGCGGTGAAGTCACATCACAAGTTCAGCCGGCGCAGCAGCAGGCGACATCACGTCAGCAACACGAACGCGCACGAAGAACAGACGACGCGACGCAGCTGTCCTATCGAACGAGGTCGGGACGAGCAATCACACAACCCGACAGGCTCGACTTATAGCCTAACACTGAATAATTAATTGAGTTGCCATATTACCTTAGTAAAATATGTGCCACAGTAGATTAGTTGCGATATTAAATTAGAATAATATGCGCCATATATAATCCATAGTTGTAGTTAATGTTCTCGTTACTTAGTAAAAATGGGGGATGTAAAATCCTGGACTATAATGTCATATTATTGAACTCTATAATATTGTTGGGCTGATTCTTTCCTGCGACACGGTCACGGATAAATGAGTTACGTTTATGATCAGTCGATCACGAGTCTTGTTGTTTTGTCATTACGTGCAATTGTTTCACTCATAACCTACCATAATTTGTCATGGTATTATAAATGATTGCGTTTTTTTTATTTTATTAAATATATTACTGATGTTTAATCTGGTCAAAAACTATACCATGTCCTAATAAGTAAGTTTATTTATTTAGCAGACAATTAATTTCATTTATAAAAAAAACACCTTTTCATGTATATACTATTCATCTTGTTCCAGTTGAATGTACTGTTTTAATGTTATTGTAGCAGGTACTATAGTTAAATACTATAGTTGTCATAGAGCTGCCACACTGTGGCAGGTATTAAGTAAAAGGGTATATTTGACACATTAGCCATCAAGGGATTGAGGTGTCAACCTGGGCAGAATCCTGGCATTGGCTGGTAAAGCCACATGTTGTTACATAGACTCTGCTATTAAAACAGCATTACACCTATTTACAGGTATGTTACATTATTTAACAAGATTGCCATCCAGAGAATTAACTCTAGGTGGCAGGTGGACAAGGAAGCCCTTTGGCTTATCGAGAGTCCAACCCTTTTATCTACATATATCCAGCCCTTCTGAGGTATGTGTCGATTTTATTATTAAACATATTCACACTACTAGCACTCACACAATCATCAGATAATCTGTTCCATTCATTCACAGTCCTTTGGGAAAATGAGAAGTTTCTTACGTCTAATCTACACTGCTCCTTAACTAATGTAACTTCATGTCCTCTAGTCTTTCTATCTTTCTTAACTGAAAAAAACATTTCTATCAATATTTTCATAACCGTTCAATATTTTAAACACTTCTATCTGATCTCCTCTCAATCTCCTGGTCTCTAGTTTTGTTAAACCACATTCTTTTAGGTGTTTTTCATAACTAAGATCCCTCAGTTTTTGTATCATTATATTCGCTCTCCTCTGTACTCTTTCTAGCATATCTATGTCCTTCTTGCGGTATGGCCTCCACGCTTGTATTATCTACCTTTATGTTACTGTAAACTAAAAGTGCATAGTCTACTTATATGTTATTTTGAAATACATGTCGCGTTTAATTGTTACTTATTATATTAGTGTTATATAGCCATTAACAATAACTAATTGTCACCTATCAGATATGTCAATAACACTATGTCTACAAGTGTTTGATACAAGACATTGATACTGTTGTAGCAGTTGTTTCTTGTATCTATTGTATTGTACATGTACTGGACAGAGTCCTGGCACTGGCTGGTAAAGCCACATGTTGTTACATAGACTCTGCTATTAAAACAGAATTACACCTTTTTACAGGTGTGGAGTTGTAGTGATTCTCTCGAACTACCGAACTGAGCGGACCGCCAGAGTGGCACCCAATGTGGGGCTGGAGAGGCTGCATCAACAGCTTGTTGAAACTTGGGACACTGATTGTAGACAGCCATAGGCCTGGTCAGCCACTGTGACTGGCAGAGAAGCAGCCAGGGAGTGGTGCTGCAGGTGCAGGTGTGACTGTCTGGCTACTGCACTGGGCAAGTGCGGTGAGTAGTGGAAATAGATGAGAGGGGTGACATAGTAGAGGATAAAGGGGGTGACATAGATCACCAGTTGCTGGGTCTAATCAAGACCATGTCTACTTCACAAAAGGAGAAATTGCTAGGGTCTCCCACAGAGGAGACATCTGTGAAGCAGGAGCCCAGTGAGTCTCCGCATGTGGGATTTTCGCCATATGTATTGCGGGAAATCCCCAAACTGCCAGTATTCTCTGGAACCGACAAGGTTGCCACATATTCGAGGTGGAAATATGAGGTGAATTGCTTGGTGGAGGAGTCACAGTATACAGAATGTGATATTATCACAATTGTGAGGAAATCAATGAGAAGCCCTGCTGCAGATGAAATGATCTATTTGGGAGAAAAGGCTACACTCGCCAACATTCTCTACAAATTACAATCACTGTATGGTACAGTGATGTCAGGTAATACCATACTAGAACATTTCTACAGCGAACCGCAGTGTGTAGGTGAACCTTGTACAAAGTGGTCGACAAGACTGGAAGACCTCTGTCATGTTGCTGTGGAAAAGGGTGTTGTGTCTAGGGAATCCATGCCCACTATGTTGCGAGACAGATTCTGGGTAGGCCTCAGGGACTTGCAGATAAATAATGCCCTTCGCCACAGAAAATATTCTCTAAACTTCGAGGAGATTGTGATCGAGGCGCGGACCCTGGAGGAAGAGTTTGGAAACCAGAATGCAGTGCAAGTTCATGTACAACAAGGGCAACAGACAGAACCAACCTTGCAAGCTCTTGTGAAGAAAGTGGAAGAGTTGGACGGAAGGATCAAGAAGAGACAGTCCAGGGCACAGATGAAACAAAGGAAGGAGTCACTTACCTGCAATGGTTGCGGTATACCTGGACATCTATATTTTGGTTGTCGCAAGAATACCGGCATCGAATGCCACTGTTGCAAACAGAAGGGGCATTTGTCCAAGAGTTGCAGAGTGCATATAAACGCAAATTGATCCCTTTTGGAGGACAAAAAGGGGTCAGTAACAGGAAACATAATCACAGCCCTACTTGTGACTTGGTCGGCGGCTCGTGCCAAATCGGGATTACCATTGAGGGTAAAACATGTACAGCATTATTCGATTGTGGGTCTATGGTCACGACAGAGAGTTGACTCACCTTACCCTGCAACCCTTGTCACGACTAGTTGACATTGAAGGTGCTGGAGGACAGTCGGTACCTTACCTGGGTTACATTGAAGTTGAGGTGAAGTTGCAGTCGTCTACGGGAGAAAGTGAAGGAATTGCTGTGCCAGCATTTGTTGTGCACCCTAGTCGGTCGAACAGAATAGTGCCTGTTATAATTGGAACTAATTTCCTGACAGCCTTGAGAGCTCGGAATACCCCATTCCATGATACAGCCATCTTAAAAGCACTTGCTCACCTTGACCAATCAGAAGTCACAGAACAGGAAGTAGCAGTGTATTCATGTGGCCACACAGTGATCCCTGCAAACACATCTATCATTGTGAAAGGAAGAATGGAAGCCCAGAAAGATTTCTCAGCTGGCATGCTGCAACCAGCAGAAACATCCCCGGGAGAATACTCATCCCCGCCTCAGATGTACAAGTTGACAACAGCCACCAAGTTGATGTCGTCCTAACGAATGTCTCATATAGGGAAATTAAAATTCCCAAACGACAGAAGATAGCGACTATGACGAATAGTGTCATTTTAGACAGGGATAAGACTGTTGGAGACTTAACAACACATAGTGATGTGTTGAGTAATGGAGATTGCGGCAAAGGTAAAAAGGGTGAAGTACCAGTGAATCTAGATGCCACAAAGCTCTCGGAAGAACAGAAGAAAAAGGTACAAGCACTGTGTCAGGATTTCTGTGACGTTTTTGCCTCTCGGACAATGGAGCTAGGCAAAGCTGTAGGAGTGAAGCAGATAATTCGACTGACATATGAAACACCATTTCAAGATAGACCGAGACGCATTCCTCCAGCAATGTACGAGGGAGTTAGACAACACCTGAAAGAGATGTTGGCATGCGGTGCAATACATCATTCGCACAGTCCATGGGCCTCGAATGTAGTCCTAGTGCGGAAGAAGGATGAGGGTTTGCCCTCGTGTCTGGACTTCAGGCGTTTGAACAGCCGGACAATCAGAGATGCGTACATGCTGCCTGTGATTGAGTCAACGCTGGACGCAAAATGGTTTACATCATTAGACCTCCAGAGAGGCTACTGGCAAGTGGACATACAGGAATGTGATAAAGCCAAGACTGCATTCAGAGTGGGAAACTTCGGTTTTTATTAATGCAATCGAATGCCTTTTGGTCTCACGAATGCTCCTGCTGTGTTCCAAAGGCTTATGGAACACACTCTGGCTGACTTGACCAATGTGTTGGTCTACCTGGATGATATCATCATTCATTCACGGACATTTGCGACTCACCTTGAACATCTGGAGGCTGTGTTTACTAGTCTGCGAGCAGCTGGTCTGAAATTGAAACCTGCGAAGTGTCATCTTTGCCAAGAAGTATTTAGGCCACATCATCTCGGAGGCAGAGATCGAAGCCGATCCAGACAAAATAGAGATTGTAAAGGCATGGCCTATACCGACACGAGCTTCACCAAGTACTTGGGTTTTTCGGCTACTACCGTCGCTTTGTGAAGGGTTATGCTGAAATATGCAAGCCCTTACACAATATGTTAAAAGGGCAGGAAAACAAGACATCTGTAAATAAAACCACCAAGATTGTGATGACCACAAGTGCAATCGCTGCTTTTAACAGACTGAAGGAAAGACTAATAGAACCACCCATTTTGGGATATGCTGACTACAGTCTTCGTTTCGAATTACACGTGCATGCATCCCTACACGGCCTCGGAGCAGTACTGTATCAGGAACAGCAAGGTCTGCAGCGAGTCATAGCCTATGCAAGTCGTGCACTCAAGCCAAGCGAGGTTAATTACACAGCCCACAAACTTGAATTCCTAGCATTCAAGTGGGCAGTGTCTGAGTAGTACCAGGACTATCTGTACGGACACCAATTTGTGGTCATGACTGATAACAACCCATTGGCCTATGTCTTGACTTCTGCAAAGCTGGATGCGACAAGTCACCGGTGGCTAGCAGAACTTGCAACTTATGATTTCAGCATCAAGCACCATTCGGGAAAAAATAATGCTGATGCCGATGCACTCTCTAGAATGCACACAAAGCCTGCACAAGGAGGACACTTATCTGAACCTGTGGTACAGGCTGTGTGTGAGATGGCAGCAATGGAAGACGATGATGGCACATTTGGCCTGATTGAGGTGATGTGCTGCAACCAAGCAGCTGTAACCTACGATGAGGAACTGGTAGATGCCGGAGGGACAAAGATTAATTACCCTAATTGGGAGTTCGTCCAAAGTGAAGATCGGGTGATCAAGAAGATGCTAATGTTACTGAGACAGGGCAGCAAACCCAGTCTAGATCAACAGCACAAACTAGAGCAGGAATCACCAGAGTTCAAGATATACATGAAGGAATGGGATAAGCTATGTATACGAGATGGTTTGCTTCACAGAAAGAGACTACACCAGGACGGCAACGAATCGTTCCAGCTAGTTCTTCCAACGGCAAAGAGAGACGAAGCAATGATGGGCCTGGTCTGCATGATCATGCAGTTAGGCCACTTGGGAAGAACTAGGACCCTAGACCTTGTTCGTGCCCGATTCTTCTGGCCACACATGGCGAAGAAAAGTCAACCCAGATCGTGCACCACTTGTGAACATTCGCACACACCAGCTGTTTGAGATTGTCTGTATTGATTATCTAATCCTGGAACCATCAAAAGGAGGGATTGAAAATGTATTAGTCATGACTGACCACTTCACTCGGTATGCCCAGGCTGTTCCAACATGCAATCAAACTGCCAAGACCACAGCAAAAGCTTTGTATGACACATTTCTACATTATGGTTTTCCACAGAGACTCCATTCGGACCAGAGTAGAAATTTTTAGAGTCATGTCATCAAAGAACTGTGTCAACTTGCAGGGATTGAAAAAACCGAACTACACCGTATCATCCAATGGGAAATGGGCAGTGTGAAAAGTTCAATTCAACACTGATGAACATGTTAGGTACATTAAGTATAACGAAGAAGGCCAACTGGAAGGCTTATGTACCAACATTGGTGCATGCTTACAATGCTACCAGAAACGAAGCAACTGGTTTCTCGCCATTCTACCTGGTATTTGACAGACACCCACGACTGCCAATCGATATGGCCATGGGTGTAGAATCAAGTGAACGTCAAGCAGAAGTGGCAGACCACACTAATTACACCTAGCAGCTGCGGGAACGGTTGGAATCTCCTTATAAGATTGCTACATCAGAAAGCAACAAGTCTGCCAGGCGTCATAAAAGACACTACGACAAACGCGCTAGAGGAGGAACAGTTAACATTGGTGATCGCGTTTTGGTACGGAACGTTGGCTTGCGAGGCCGCAATAAGCTGGCAAACCGGTGGGAAGAAGATATCTATGTAGTGAAGAAGCAGCCGGAGAGAGAGATTCCTGTGTTTGTGGTGCAGCGAGAAGGAAGGTGTGGAGTCAAGAGGACACTGCACCGGAACAAGTTGCTACCAGTAAACTTCCTTCCGCTCTCTGCGAAGGAGAAGGAATGCAGGGGCAGGGACAGAGAGGCGCGGTGGTGTGTCTGTGCGCGGCTCTGAGAGAGAGAGAGGAAGAAGAAGCAACACTGACCGAGTACGAGTCGGATGATGACGACTGTGTTAGAGTGGTGATGAGGAAGCCACTTGATCCAGAGGCTGTGCCTGCCGCATTAGAACGTGCGTCAGAAGGAACATCTGGAAACATAGATATTCCAGATCCCAATTCCGAGATGGAACTACATGATGAGGATGGATGCAGGGAGTATCAGGTGTCAGATGAGGAAAGGGACGAAGGAGAGCTTGCTGAGGATGGAGACAAGGAATCGGAAGTGTCAGATGAGGAAAAGGGCGAAGGAGAGCTTGGTGAGAATGCAGAGATTCCGGACATTGCTGAACGCTCACCGTGTCGGGTGAGGTTGCCATCACCAGCTGTGTGTAACCGGCCTAAACGGGAAATACGGAAACCTGCTCGTTACACTGACTTTGCTCAACAAGTACTGACTCCTGCCTTAGCACTGTCCATGTTTAATCAAGGATTTTGTGATGTACTTGCTAAATTGTCTTAGACAACATTTGAACATGTGTTCAAGAGTAATATGTAGTATTGTGCATACTATTGGAATGTCGGGACGACATTCATTGATGGAGGGGGTAGATGTAACAGGTACTATAGTTAAACACTATAGTTGCCATAGAGCTGCCACACTGTGACAGGTATTTAATAAAAGGGTATACTTGACACATTAGCCATCAAGGGATTGAGGTGTCAACCCAGACAGAGTCCTGGCACTGGCTGGTAAAGCCACATGTTGTTACATAGACTCTGCTATTAAAACAGAATTACACCTTTTTACAGGTATGTTACATTATTTACCTTTATGTTATTGTAAACTAAAAGTGCATAATCTACTTATATGTTATTTTGAAATACATGTTGCGTTTAATTGTTACTTGTTATATTAGTGTTATATAGTCATTGACAATAACTAATTGTCACCTATCAGATGTGTCAATAACACTATGTCTACAAGTGTTTTACTTAATATGTTCTGTGTTTGATACAAGGCATTGATACTGTTGTAGCAGTTGTTTCTTGTATCTATTGTATTGTACATGTACTGGACAGAGTCCTGGCACTGGCTGGTAAAGCCACATGTTGTTACATAGACTCTGCTATTAAAACAGAATTACACCTTTTTACAGGTGTGGAGTTGTAGTGATTCTCTCGAACTACCGAACTGAGCAGACCGCGATATTATGTTGTAATTTTATGGAATAAGGAACCTGACTGATATAATGGTGATTGTCCAGGTGGTACTCGACATAAGCCTCTTGGGGTTTCCAGAGGATCTCCTCGGTGGCAGTATTGTTTTTTTGTAATCCATTGTAAATATATTCAGAAATGTGTATTGTGACCGAAATAAAGTTCTATTCTATTCTAAGACTGAAACTTCAATTCAGCCAAACCCGGCACAAAATAACCACGAAAAGCTGTATTGTGTGGTGGTGCCATCTAGTGGATAGTTTTGAAAACACTATAAACTATGTTCATGTTATAGCTAAAATAAATGGGGAAACGAGGACTTTACAAAAAATGGCTGAGGTCTAAAGCGTTAAACATGTGCGTCTTTAGAGTCTTTCTGAACGCCGATAGACTTCCGTAGCACTTAATAGCAATGGACAGTGCGTTCCATAGCCGCCGGCCAATCACACGAAAGGACTGGTCACCGAAACTGGCCAGCTTCGTTCGTGGAAATTCAAGCAAATGCTGTTCACACGAACGTGTGCGTCCCGGACATTGTTTCTTTAACAGGTTGGCCAGATACAGCGGCGCCCTCCCGTTCGGACTTCGGAACACATGAAGGATTACTTTGAACTCAATTCGGCATTTGATCGGCTGCCAATGTAATTCTTTTAGAATCGGAGTTATGTGGTCACGGCGAGGTGTGAACGTGATGATTCTGGATGCCATCTTTTGGTTTCGCTGGAGTTTGTAAATGTGGATGTAATGTCCTATTTTATATTGTACCGTTCTAACCCGGGAAGGGCCCCGCGACTGGGAGTCGAATGATAAAGATGTCATATTTATTTTCAGTGCAATCTGTTGTAATAGTTTGTCAGACAGAGGTTGTTTGTATGCTTTATTGATGGCAACGCAAACAGAAACATGCTCCACTCCGCCATTATACGGGGGCTGTCCTACTGTAATAATTGTCCTCGTAAATATCATAGCAGCTAAGTATTATAGGTGGCGACACTTTATAGTCGCGATAGTACATCCCTCCCTAAAATAAGAAATGTCACAAACACGGACTGTTACTAATAAACTAAAAAAGTATTAAAGTCTAATAAAGGCATAGTCAGTGATGTATGCGAGTGTCTACATAAGTTCGAGCAGCCGTTGTGGCGGCTTACGAAGACGCGACGATCTTCTCGGTTCGCCTACTACGACAAGCGACGTAGGGATGTCGTCGTCCGCCACAGGCAGCGTTGCCTCTGGAATGTCTGCCAACTCACTCTCGTCCTCGAAGTCGTCTTCGACGTCGTCTTCAAGTAACGGTTACTCGAACGGAAGTAGGCGAAACATCGACGTGTTTCTCGTCACTCGCGATCCGTTAGCGCGACGAGCAGTTACCATTGAACCCTTCCGACTGGTCACAACCAACGGATTTGGGTCAAACGGTGTGGACAGTTTGCCCTTCTTGTGTCATCGCACGAGCACAACGTCGCCCTCGTTGAGGTTTGACATTTTTGCTTTCGACCTCTTGTCAGCTCGTGTTTTCATGCGGCGCTTTGCGGCTGCATCCTTCTCTCTCGCGGCCTTATCGTCAGCAGACACGTGTTGCCCGACTTCGGGCAGTTTGGTGCGAGGATTTCGGCCGAACATTAGTCGATGAGGGGTGAACGCTGTCGTCACATGGGGAGTATATCGATAAGCTCTCAGAAACTGTCGCATCTCTTTCCTCCATGCTTTGCCACTGATGTTGGCTGCCTTCAGTGCTTTCATGAGTGGCTTGTTGAAAGCCTCTGCCTGAGCGTTTGCCTGAGGCCAGAGTGGCGTTATCTTGCGATGACGTACGTTGTTCTCCTGCAGGAACGACTTCCAGGCGTGTCCGTTGAACGGCGGCCCGTTGTCTGACTTCACGACGTCTGGGTAGCCAAGAAGGCTAAACACATCGTCGTCCACAGGGATCACCGTCTCTGCTGAGATGCTCCTCACGACCTTTACTACTGGGAAGCGCGAGAACTCATCCACCATTACTAGTAGATATTCTCCTGTGGGAAATGGACCGCAGAAGTCTATGCTGATCTCCAGCCATGGACCTCTTGGTAGTGTCGACATCGTTAGCGGTTGTGTCTCTCGACGTGTAGTATTCGCTTGACACGGAATGCATCTTTTAACTGCTTCTTCTACCGCCACGTCGATTCCGGGGAACCACACTTTCGAGCGTAGTAATGCCTTTGTTTTGGACATTCCTTGATGTCCCTCATGAGCTAGTTCGATGACGCGTTTCTATAGAGTGCTAGGAATGACAATCTGGTAGTCTCGCATCACCAAATCAGCACTCTCATTGACTGTCAAGGCGTCTCTCACTTTGTTGTAGCTGCACAGACTCCCATAGTTGACACCGGTTCCCTGATACTGCACAATGTCATGCCATTTGTTCGTCTGCACTAGCTTGATGACAGCCTGAAGTGTTGCGTCTTTGACCGTTTCTCGCTTCACCTCCTCGACAGTCAGTGCAATCGGTGTTGCAACGGAAACTAGTGCGTTCACATACTGTTCTGCCATCTGCTGTTCCCGACACTGTTTGATTTGGCCGGATGTCGGGACATGTAATCAGCGGGGTTGCTGGCGCCGGGACGATACTTTATGATCATGTTGTAGGACTGGAGGCGTAGTCCCCAACGTTCGATCCGCAGCGGAGGCCTTGCCTTCTGCCAGATGGCCTCAAGAGGCTTGTGGTCGCTGAAGATTGTGAATCTAGGCGCACCCTGGATGAACCTGTTGAAGTGCTCGCATGCCCAGACTACAGCCAAAGCTTCGCGCTCTGTCTGACTGTATCGCGTCTCGACATTGGTCAATGCCCTACTAGCATATATGACCACACGCTCCTCCTGGACCAGCAGTGCTGCTAACCCGACTGGGCTTGCATCGGCCACGATCTCGATGTCCTTCTGCATATCGAAGTATGCAGTTGTTGTCGACTCCTCTAGACTAGCTTTCACCCTCTGGAATGCTGCTGCTTACCTCGCACCCTATCTCCATTCCGTAGTCTGCTTTGTGAGCTCATGCAAGGGCTCAGTGACGGTTGCAAAGTTCGTTATGAACCTGGCGCCGAACTGCGCCATGCCCAAGAATGAATGAATCTCGGATGCGTTCTGCGGCTCCTTAGCCTCGTGAAGGTTGGCTACCTTCTTCGGGTCGGGTGAGACTCCCTCGCTAGAGAATACAAGTCCGAAAAACTCAATTTTCCTTTTGCCAAACTCGCATTTCTCCAAGTTCGCTGTGAGTCCCGCCTTCTGAAGTCTCTCTAGCACGTCATTCAGTGCTTTGTCGTGATCACTCTGGTCTACACCGAAGACCGCGATGTCATCGCTGATATTGACGGCTCCTGCCACCCCTTCTATGACTGTCTGAATCTCGTGTTGAAATACCTCAGCGGCTGAGTTTATTCCGAACGAGAGTCGCTTGTACTGGTACAGGCCTACATGCGTTGAGAATGTCGTTATGTAACGACAGGATGGGTGTAATACCAATTGATGGTATCCTGACCGCAGATCGATCTTACTGAAGACGGTCGCGCGTTTGAACTTTGTGATTAGCTCATCTAAGGTTGGCGTCACGTATCGCGTACGCAGAATGGCCTTGTTTGCCGCTCTCATGTCAACACACAGCCTGATTTCCTCCGTTTTTTTTTGTTTAGGCGGCGTCACAACTCTAGATACCCACTCTGTGGGGCCTGACACTTTCTATTATGTCAGCGGCTTCCAGTTTGGCGATTTCCTTCGCGACCTTCTGCTGTTGGTGAAACGGAACACGATTGTGTCTCGCTGCGACAGGAGGCACCGATTTGTCGATGTGAAGTTTTACTTCCACGCCCTTCAGACAACCAATGCCAGTCCACAACTTGGGAAAACGATTGACCACGATCTGACCGTACTCGTCCGAGCCTATGACTCGACACACGCCGACTCGTAGAAGACCCAGCAACTCTGCTGTCGCCTTGCCCAGCAATGGCGCAGCGTTCCCCTCGACGATCAAGAACTCACTGAGAACTGCTCGGCCATCGTCTAGCATTTATTAACTGACGTACATGAATCGGCGGCGAGCTGTACGGATGAATCTTGCGATGACATGCGGTTAGTGGAACACCCTGCTCAACAAGCTGTTCTTTGCACGCTGTGTTGATGATGTTGCATGTCGACCCAGAATCGATCAGCATGTTTGTTTTTATGTTGTCAACTGTCACTGTCACCGTTTCGGCATCTGTAGTTGAGAACGTATATTCATCGTCATAGTCTTCCTCAGGCTCAGAGCCACTCGTCTGCTCACTGACGTATCTGACATCATGCTTCGATTGGGGCTGTGCACGTGACTGAGCATGCGTATTGTTGTAGCCGCACATTTTACTGAAATGTCCAGTCCTGCCACATTTGAAGCACTTCGCGTTGCGAGTGCACTGACATGCCTCAGCCCTGTGTCCCCGTCGACCACATCTTGTACAATTCTGTTGTCTGAGTGCCTTGGGCACGGTTGGCGCTTCGTGTTTTGCTGTTTGGTTATTTGTTTGGGTCTGCTGTTTCGCCTTGCTCCCTCTACCATACACGAACGCTCACCCCTTCAGTGATTTGTGCCGCTTGCCGTTCCGACGCTTCCATTGCAGCAGCGAGGTCAAGGACGCGCTCCAATTTAAGGTCCCTCTCAGCCAGCAGCTTCGTCCGTAGACGTTTCGACCAGCAGTCCTGGTCCCTGATGAAGTCCTCTATCTGGTCTCCGAATTCACATAGGTTGGCTAGTTGACGCAGGCGTGTAACGAACTGCGCCACACTCTCCCCATCATTTTGTCCAGCTTCTTAAAGGCTAAACATGTGTCTGTTGTATGACGTGTTTTTACGAGGCGTAAAATAAGCTGTTATTTTAGCCTTGGCTGATTCGTACGTAGTGCCAGTATCAGCTAGTGTGAAGAAAATGTCCTGCACTCCTGCACCAGCGCAATGTAGCAACAATTGTCGTTTCTGGCTATCATCTGTGACGCCTGACGCACCTACATACAGTTCGAATGAGCGAAGCCATCTTTCCCAACGTTGACACATACTATTTGCGTTACCGTATGCATCGAATGGCTGCACCGCCTGTACGTTCAATGCGACCGCCATCGGTTCGGTGTTTTTACTCGTCGCCAATGTAATAGTTTGTCAGACAGATGAAGTGCTTCTCTATGATAGGTATAATGACGTTCAGCGATGCACAAACACTCGATCCAGCCTGATCGGCTAACTCACCAACTGGTGTTTATTGGGCGTAGTGATACATGCGATAATGTAGTTCGCTATAGCAATTATGGTATGTGCTATATCACAACATCTCCCTCTGCAGAAATAAAAGTGAACGATAAACGTAGAACTAGAACAATAATTATGAATATTGTAATTGTATAGTCAATTAATAACTAGTCAAAATTACTCATTGTTGAATCTGGCCGGCTTCCTGATCACGCGCCCTGATTGTCGGATCGCTGGTTCGGAGGGCTGTGTGTCACCGGTCGTTGTGACGGGCGCCGCGACCGGTTGGTCGGAGGTGTCGTCGTCGTCCAGCGGGTCACGGAATGTCACAGATCTTGGAGTTGGCGTCAACACCAGCTCTCTCAGATGGGACCTTGTTCTGCGCAGACGCGTGCCATTTGGCGTCTGTACGATGTATGAACGCGGTTCTGTGCTCTGCGCGATGATCTCTCCAGGGCACCATTGGTGTGTTTCCTTGTTCAGGATTCGCACGCGTTGCCCAGCATGCAGCGGAGCGAGCTCTGGACCCGCGTGTCGGTCGTGGTCCCGTATCATTCGATCTCTGCGTCGCTCGAGTTGCTCGTTGTTCGATTGCTGGCTCTGCATCAGCGTCGGGTGGTGACTCGGTAGGATAGTGCGCACAGGTCTGTTGAACAAGATTTCACTCGGGCTAGATATATGACTATCCAGCGGCGTGCATCGATGGTGTTGTAAGGCAATTAGCACGTCGCTGCCCGTCTTCGCACATTTCTGTATGATCGCTTTCACCGCCCTGACCTGTCTCTCAATGAGTCCGTTGGATTGAGGATATCTGGGTGATGTTGTAGTGTGTTTGACGTTCCACTTCTTACACATGTCGTGGAATGGTTGCCCTACATACTGTGGGCCATTGTCAGTCACTATTTCCAGTGGTGGTGAGAACATGCTGAACCATTCTGCTGACATGTTCGCGATGGCAGAACTGGTTGTTGACTGCATCTTCTGGACGAGGTAGAACTTTGAGTGAAAGTCGCTAATCAGCAGGTAGTTGTTTCCTTTGACCTGGAACATGTCGCTTGCCACTTTAGTCCACGGTGTTGATGGTACGTCGTGGGCGAGGAGAGGTTGTTGTCGGTGTTCTGGCTGATTCTCCTGGCAGGCTGCGCAGGTTTTCACCATTGTCTCAATGTCTTTGTGAATGTTTGGCCAGTAAACTGATTCACGCATCAGTCGTCTGGTCTTCTCGATTCCGAGATGTGCTTCGTGGAGCTGGCCTAGGATGTCTTTCCTCATCGCCTCAGGAATGATGACCTGTCTCCCTTTGAAGATGACGCCATCAGAGATGCCAATTTCGTCGCGATAGGACCAGTATTGGCAAAGGTCCTGTGGCAGATCTCTGATCGTGTCGGGCCACCCGCTGTAGACTACTTGCTGGAGGGCTCGCAGTGTGCGGTCTGAGGTGGACAACTCTCGAAGCCGAGCACGTTTGTCGATGCTAAAGTTGATTAGATCGATGCTGTCGATGACGTTTTCCTCTTCTTCATCTTGCACGACAGCATCCACAGCCACGTCCAGTGGGATCTCAGCGTTGTTCTTCGGGTTGGGGAGCCTCGACAGAACGTCGGCAATGATCATCTTGTTGCCTGGTCGATACACAAGTTGGAAGTCGTACCCCTGTAGCTTGATCAGGAGTCGCTGGAGACGTGGAGGTGCACTCTTCAGCGGCTTGTTGTGTATCGTTATCAAAGGCTTGTGGTCTGTTATGACAACAAACTGCTTTCCGAACAGGTAGGTGTGGAATTTCTGGATGCCATTTACGATCGCTAGTGTATCACGTTCGATGTTCGAATAGGCTGACTGGGCTGGGGTGAGTGTCTTCGATGTGAACGCCACGGGTTTGTTGTTCTGCAGCAGACAGGCACCCAACCCTTTCTGCGATGCGTCGACTTCCAGCGTCGTTTCCTTCTGTGGATGGTAGTACGCTAGACATGATTCGTTGCTGATACATCTCTTCAGATCGTCATAGGTGTGTTGGTGGTCCTCGTGCCACGCGAATGGTACGTCCTTCTTGAGGAGTTCTCTCAAGGGTGCCACCTTGTCCGCAAAGTGAGGTATGTACGCTGCAAGGTAGTTCATCAGGCCGATGCATCGCTGCAGGTCCTCCTTGTCCTGAGGGGTCGGCATCATGCGTAAGTCCTCAATCTTGCTCGGGTCCGGTCTAATTCCGTCTTGGCCGTAGACTGACCCGAAGAAGACGATCTCGTGGGTCTTCACGACACATTTCTTCGAGTTGAAGACGAGACCTTCCTCACTGGCGAGCTGCATCAGTCTCAGCAGGTTCTTGCCGTGCTCCACGTCGTCTCGACCATACACGACTACGTCGTCTGCGATGCCGACGCAACCTGGCGTCCTGGCTAGTATGCGGTCCATGGCCTGCTGGAATAGGTCTTGGGATACGCACAGGCCAAACGGAAGTCTCTTGTAGCAATACCTGCCGAAAGGAGTGCGGAAGGTCGTCAGTTCCTGACTGGCCTCGTCGAGGTGGATGGACCAATACCCAGCCTTGGCATCCATCTTGGAGAAGACGCGTGCCTCTGCAAACTCAGGATTGAGCTCTTCTAGAGTCGGTATTTTGTGTGGGCACCGCTTGAGGCTGTCGTTGAGATGCTTAGGGTCTAGGCAGACTCTCAACGAACCATCCCGCTTCACAGTCGTGGTGATTGATGAGCACCAGTCCGTGTGGTACTCGATCTTGCGGATGATACCATCACTCTCCATATTGTCCAATTCTCGTTGGAGTTTCTCTTTGAGGTGAATGCTGCACTTGCGTGGTGCATCGATTGATGGTTGCACATCTGGTTTTAGTACTAGGCTAGCCTTCCCATCGAAGCTACCTATGCGGTCGAACTGCTCTGGAAAACGCCTCTTCAGATCATCAACGGACTTCACGGTCACCGCATGTTGGGTTGTTTTGTCTCTCGACTTGACTGCATTGATGGTGACGATTTTCATCTGTTCACATGCTCGCAAGCCTAAGATTGCTGGCCCGTCGACATCGACGACGTAGAATTTGTACTTTCTCCACTGGCATTCTTTGTACTGGCAGAGTATTTTCGTTGCACCGCAGCATTTTATCTCGCCACCATTGTAGGCTGTCAGCGTAGTGTTCGGTACGGGCTCAACTTTGGTTGTCCACTGGTCACCGTACATTTGTCGTGCTATGCATATGGGCAGTGTGTTGCCCGAAGCGCCAGTATCAACCTTCAGTTTGAGTTCGTGGACGCCCTTCATGTCAGCGCACACAATGTTAAGTTGAGCGTACACTTCGTCACGTGGAGTGTCTGTGCAGCGACCCGGGTTTTCTGTCGTCATCGTGCTGAACGACTTCGTGTAGACTTCGTCTTCACTTTCACTTTCGTAGTCCGGGTTCTCGTTTTCTGTTTGGTAGCCGGAAAGTTCATGGATTGGTTTATGTGGTCTGCGGCGACTGTCACGTCGGCTTCGGCTCTTTGGCTGGCTATCACGTCGTTTGCGATACCTTTGTTGTTCATCTTTCTGTTTCTTCCTACAGCACTTGGCCCAGTGCCCGATGCCATCGCAGTGCTTGCATCTGTCTTTGTATGCAGGGCACTGCCTCGGTGCGTGTGACAATGCACAGTTTCTGCACGCGTTTCGGTGCTTTACCTCACTGATTGACGTGTGATGTGTGGATAATGTTTGTAGGGACGCTTTTCCGGCGGCTATGGCCTCGTACTTGCGTGCCTCTTGCAGTACACTCCTCATGTCGTACCCTTTGTTTTGGTCTAGCAAATGCTTCTGCAACAGTTCATGAGGTGTACTCGCTATGATGAGCTCAATGACTCGCTCCACTAGCTCACATTCATCAAAGTCGCACAAACTGCCTTTATGACGCGCTCTGTTGACAAACTCGTCTGTACTTTCTCGCTCTGTTTGACGAAATGTCATCAGTTCCATTCTGTGGATGCGAAAGTTCACCCGTATGTCTAGTTGGTCTTCAAACAGCTGATAGAGTTTTGCGGGATCTTGCTTGTCTGTGTCTGATAGCATTGACGCATTTAAACGCTTGAGTCCTTCATTACCAACAGCAATCTGAATTTTGATTGCCTGTTTAGCTGGGTCAATGACATTCTCGTCTGTGAGTATCAAATGTAATTAGCTGTTTAAAGAGTTTGAATGTTTCTGCGATGTTATCGCCTTCCCAGTTCATAGTTGGGTATTTTGCCATTGTTAGCTGGTTATGTGTTGCACAGTGTATAAGGTATAGCTACTGTAGCCTGGCGACCGCTTTTATGGTTCCGGCTTTACGTAGGCTTACATAAAACTAACGCTGTCACAGTTCACAAAGACGCTAACGGTGTGCATGTACGATGCTGTCGCCTCCTGGTGATCAGTTGACAACTTCTCCGACGTTGGTGGCGCCTTCTGGTGATCAGCTTTGACTTCTTCGACGTTATCTGCGTGACGCCATTTTGTTTGACTTTCGTTTCAACTAAACGTTTCGTTTGCGGCTTGATAAGCTGGTAGCGCATTCAGTAACAATAGTTATAGTTCGTACACTGTTACCGCTGTTTGTAGTCGATATTCGCTCGTTTTTACCGCTGCCACCATGAAGTGCTTCTCTATGATAGGTATAATGACGTTCAGCGATGCACAAACACTCGATCCACCCTGATCGGCTAACTCACCAACTGGTGTTTATGTGATACATGCGATAATGTAGTTCGCTATAGCAATTATGGTATGTGCTATATCACAACAACAGAGGCTGTTTGTATGCTTTATTGATGACCACGCAAACAGAAACATGCTCCACTCCGCCATTATACGGGGGCTGTCCTCCTGTAATAATTGTCCTCGTAAATATCATAGCAGCTAAGTATTATAGGTGGCGACACTTTATAGTCGCGATAGTACATCTGTTGTAGCCTTGCGTAGTATAAGACGTTACAATTCATTACAGTGGTCACGTGGTAGTCCACCCAGCAGCGGGTTCCAGTAGTCCAATCTAGATATGACGAAAGCGTGCACAAGTGATTTAGTCGCATCTGTTGTGAGGTATCGCCTGATACGACTGATGTTGTGGAGGTGCATATGCAAATGGCATTTATGTGCATGGTTAGTCATGTTGAGGGATGGATCGAATACAACGCCAAGGTTGCGAGCACTTGATGATGGAGTCATAGTCGAGTCACCAATAGTGATACGAATGTCCTTTAGCAGTGGCAACTTCTGTTTAGTACCAAACACCATAGCACAAGTTTTCTGATCATCTAGCTTCAGTAAATTGATCCGAGACCATTCACCAATTTCTTCTAGGCAACAGCACAGACGATCCATTGAGTTCAGTTGGCCATCTCCACATAAAATTGCGTGTCGTCGGCATATTGGTGATAATCCAAGCCAAATTTATTGATGACGTCGCCAAATGGTGTGATATATGCAATGAACAGTAATGGCCCGAGTATGGAACCTTGCGGTACACCAAACGGCACAGCAGTTGGGAAGGATTTGACACTTCCAATACGAACGACTTGATGCCGATCGGACAAGTAAGATCTGAACCACTTAAGCGCAGCGCCAGTGACACCGAATCTGTGAGTGAGTCTGCTCAATGCCACAACTATGTGCGACAAAACGAGCAGAAGTTCATCGATCGATTCTCTCACTGTCGAGGTGGGAGCTGGGTCTAGGTCGCACGATTTAGGTGGGGCATCCATGATGATATTCCTGATTTCGCCTGGTAGGGAGAAGGAAGACAGCTCCCCTGTACAGCAGTTGTTGGTATCCAAATTTGTTGTTACCATTTGCTCTGTCAAAGCTGATAGACAACTCACAACAAATATTGCTGATCTTTTCAGAAAAATAGTCTGAAAAGATACTCGCCATTTCAGCTTCTGGCGTGTGGGTAGGGAGTACAGTTCCCACTTTGCGATGGAGTAGACAGTTTACAATTCGGAAAAGTCGTCGCTGGTTCTTGCCTGTGTAACGGATTATGCTGGAATAGTAGACAGATTTTGTTTGGGTAAGTAGTGCATTCACTCTCTTGCACTGATCAACGTACACTTGTCTATGCATCTCTTGTTTTGATTTTCTCCAGGATTTTTCTCTGCCGTTTCTCTCGTTTCTCAGCCCCTAGGTCGTCGGTTTACCACGCTATATCTTGAGGTAATCGGACATGCTTTTTTTGCATAGTCGCGTGCGAATCAACTAAGCTGACTAGCATATGATCGTACTGATCAATAATTCTTCTACGTTCAGCAAGTCAAGATGATCCGAGCGGAACAGTATAATGTTTTGTCGGAAAATCACTGCATCAATAGTGCGTAATTTGCGATATTTGATTTTCATCAAACCAGTGCGATGTTGAACAATGTATATGTTGAAACTCACCGCAAAGTGGGTAAAAATACCCATGTCCGTAACGGTAACATTTCTAACGTCCGAGCTGCGGGTCATGAGTACATCAAACGTGTGTTCTTTTCTGTAGGTTGGCCCGCGAACATGCAACACCATTCCTGTGGCATTCACATGATTTATCAGTCGCCATGCATCAACATCTGTAGCGTTGTCAATATGAAAGTTCAAATCTTCCATGATAATCAGAGGTCCAGGTTTTATGGCATACTGGTCGATGAAACGGCCCCATTAAAAAAATTAACCCACAGTAATTGACAAGCCATTTTTCGCTGATGGCGGGGGGCTGTAAATGACAACGATTCTCATGGATGACGTAGGTGTTTTCAGCCGGCACTCGAAACGCAACGGTATCCTGTTTGTGTAAGACGATTTCGGATTTATCGATAATAGCGACACCGTTCCCTTTGCCGGTAGGGCGAGGCGTGTGCTTCATGGAATATCCATTTGGTAAATGTCTGTAATCACACTGACGTCTCTCGAAGGCATCAAAGACGTTTCGCATATCGCCATCATATCGAGATGGTTTTCAAGTATAAAAACATTGTGATCCACAATGGCGAGTGTTTTGTTCCGACACGTACGATTGTGCGTTAATGTAACATACTCGTACCCTTGGTCGGGCTGTATGGTGACCTGTTTATATAGTGGTAAAGTTATTAAATTTTGTAAATGGCAACGTCGGTACTCTTGCATAGTGAATTATTGTCCCGATCTGTTTTGCGACTTTACAGCCGCCACGGGGTTTACGTCTCATAGATGAACGCTAGAAGATGCACAGTTGCACAGTTGATGAAGAAGAAGGTTCACACATATTGTCACCCGAGATCTGGAAGACCTGGTTGCATTGGCATCAATAGACAACAACTGTGTCATTGAATAACGCACCACTGATGCCATTGTTGACACATACGCGTGCTGAAGTGCGTCATGCGTCACTGCGTGTCATCGGCGGTTGCACAAAAGATGTTCGTGGTCCGGTGTTATCCAGGAATAGACCACAGCATTCTGCTTGACAAGATTGCAACCGGTTCTCAAAGCAAGCGTAGACGAATGTCGATTAAAAACCATAACAGTCCGGCACCAGTAATCATTTTCAAGTAAAATGTAAACGTCCGAAATAATGTATGTACCTTTATAGACACCTGAGAAATATTAAATCGTTCCGTGAATTAAAATACATCAGACTTGTAACAATAATACCACTGTCGTGGGAGCTACTGCCAAGCTCTGCACCACACCCAATCCCCTATAAGCATTGACTTTGTTCACCTCCTCTCAGCCAGCTTCCGAATATGCTTATATGCACAAGAACCAACGTCATTTGCACCCCTCTTTGTGAAACCGTCATACCACATGAATATAATGCTGGGTTGTCGTGGAGATAATGTATATCAAGGTTGTAGGTCCAAAGTTGCCTCTTGTAGTAAACTGTCCCGGTTGGAATGCAGGGTGTTGGGAAAGGAGCTTTCTCCAGATCAAATGTAAATGCCTCATAAGTTTGGTCCTGTTCTAGTTTTTCCTTTTCATCCCTCATCGACTGCCTCACTTTCTCAGCTTTACGACGATGGAGCTCAAGCTCAACCTGCAAGACTCTTTTCTCGCCATCAGTATCTGCCACATCTATTTTGACCTTAAGGGTGTCGCACGTTTTGCACGTAAACTTTACAAGGAGGATGAAATGACAGGTCAAACTCTGTTACAAAAACCCTACAATAAACGCATGGAAAGCAGGCCCCAGTAAGTCGACAGATAGACCGCGCTCTTCAAGAAAGAGTGCTAGCAAACAGACACAAATTTATGCCTATCGTCAAAACCATCGTATTTTGTGGGAGACAGAATGTACCTCTACGGGACATCGTGATAATGGCGAACACGTGACCGCACCGGGTCATAATCCAGGAAACTTCCAGGCTTTACTACAGTTCAGAGTAGAAGCAGCTGACGAAACACTTAGACAAGATTTTGCTACTGCTGATTCACGTGCTACTTATCGATCAAAAACTACCCAGAACGAACTAGTCTCACTGTGCACGTGGTGGCGTCATTCGTGATGGTATCCTGGAGGAAGTCCGTCAGGCTGGATTTTATTCTATATTAGCTGACGAAGCAGTTGATAGAGCGAATCATGAGCAAATGACATTAGTACTGCGTTTCTGCGATGCAAGTGATGAGATCAGGGAAGAGTTTGTAGAGTTTGTGGCCTGTCCGTCTACGACGGGTGAAGCTTTCGCTGAAATAATTATCAACAAAATCGAGAATGACTGGAATATACCGCTGGGCCAATGCGGCGGACAAACAAACGATGGCGCGGGAAATATAGCCGGCTCGCAAAGGGGAACAGCAATAAGAATACGCGAGAAGAGTTCAAAAGCCATATACACCCACTGTTCTAGTCACAAACCGAACCTTGCTTTTAAAGCAATGAACATTACCGCCGTTAGGAACACGATGGACAATGCAGACAAGCTGATCAGAGTATAATTTTTTTCGCCGAAGAGAAAATGCAAGGATAGTACAGAAATATAGACAGTTAGTGAGGAAGCTAAAAAAGACAAGAGTTGAACAGATTATTCTGTCAGGAATGTTGCCAGTAATGGGAGGAAGGGGGGCAACGTATAGAAACTGCAAGAGGATGGCGATCAACGCACTAGTTGAGCAGATGTGTGAAGAAGAGGGGGTGGGATTCACATATTTATGGGGATACTTTGTTGGGAGGGAGGATATGTACATGAGGGATGGCCTCCATCTTAGTGGAAAGGGGCAGCAGTTTTCTCAGAGAACCTGCTGCGATCTGTTGAAAGTGGGACAGGTTGCATCTATTTAAACTAGATTCGCAGGGGGGACTCACAGAAAAGCCTGAAACTGGAGATATAGATAAAGACAGCACAAATAAATCAGTAAAGTACAGTCTGGAAAACTCTTCTGAAGCTGGATATAAATGTGTTTATTTAAATGCAAGGAGTATAGTAAACAAAAGAAATGAACTAAACATTATGGTAGAAGATATTGACCCTCACACAATAGGTATAACCGAATCCTGGACCACCACCGATATATCAGACGCCGAATTGGAACTGACAGGATATGTAATGTTTAGGAAAGATAGAATAGGAAGAAAGGGAGAGTTACTTTATATATTAAAAAATCTATCCAGGCTTATGAAATAAAATTAGACGGAGAAGCAGATTGCAAAGATGCTGTTTGGTGTAACATAGTTACAGGAAACTTAACGTTAACAGTCGGGTTAGTTTATTGAAGTCCAAACATAAGCATAGAAGAGAATAAAAAAATACAAAGCGCTATAAGAGAAGTAAGCAAACGGGATTGTATTATTATGGGGGATTTTAACCACGGGCATATACAATGGAAATCTCTACAGAATATGGGGAGTGAGGACCACAAGTGTTTAGTGTTAGTTCAAGATACTTTCCTTTCTCAACAGGTGCTAGAACCAACCAGGGGAGAGAATGTGTTAGACATAGTTTTATTCACACAGAATGAATTAGTTGACAATGTCAAGATATGTGAGCCACTGGGGAGTAGTGATCACAACCACATACATTTTACCATCAAAGTAAAATCAGACAGGAATAGTAAAAAGCAGTATAGGAGAAATTTCCACAAAGGAAGGTATAAGGACATGAGGAAATATTTAGCAAAGATATACTGGAATAACACACTGAAAAATAAGACAGCAACAGAATGCTGGAATATATTGAAGAGTGAAATTAAGTGCATAGTCGATAAATTTGTACCCTTCAAAAAATAAGGGAAACGGTCCAAAAAGAAACACTTATCGAAAGAAGCCATTAGAAAAATTAAGTATAAACAAATGATGTGGAAGTCATATAGATGTACTGGAAATGATGAAGACTACAACAGTTATAAAGAAGCACTTAACCAAGCTACAGCTGAAATTAGAAATTCAAAGAGAAGCTATGAACAACAATTAGCTAGTAATATAAAACATGACCGCAAGAGATTTTATGCGTATGTTCGAAGCAAACAGAAAGTTCAAGATAAGGTCGGTCCTCTAGAAGATAGTGCTGGAAATATAATATCAGAGGGATTCTTAATGGCAGAAGACCTGAATGAGTACTTTAGTTCTGTGTTTACCAGGGAAGATATTAGTTAACTGCCAGTACCAGGGGCTAAGTTCAAGGGGGTAGATTCAGACTATTTAGGACAATTAATTGTAACCCCGGAAATGGTAACTAAGAAAATAAGGGCTATGAAGGATAATAAATCACCTTGAGTGGATGGGATTCCGCCCAAACTACTATTGGAAATTGTAGAACAAATTAGCGTACCGCTTGCAACAGTTTTCAATTTGTCATTAAAAGAGGGAGTGATTCCTTTAAAATGGAAAGAGGCAAACATTATACCGTTATTTAAAAAAGGTTCGAGAAACAAGTCAAATGATTACAGACCAGTTAGTTTAACATTGGTGATTTGTAAATTATTAGAAAGACTAATTAAAGATCACATGGTGGATTTTCTTGTTAAACATAACTTGATAAACCCATCTCAACATGTTTTTTTAAAGCGAGGTCATGCTTAACAAATATGTTATGTCTTTTGAAAGACATCACTAAGTGGGTAGATGAGGGATCACCAGTAGATATCGTCTACTTAGATTTTCAAAAAGCTTTCGACAAAGTACCAAATCAAAGATTACTGCTTAAACTAAATGCCTATGGCATAGGAAAAAGGTATAATAAACTGGATAGAAAAATGGCTGATTGACAGAAGACAACGTGTAGTAGTTGATGGGGAGGCTTCAAACTGGAAATCGGTATTGAGTGGGGTACCACAGGGGTTAGTACTAGGACCTATATTATTCTTAATGTATATCAACGATTTGGATGATGAAATAACAAGCAAGGTGTTGAAATTTGCGGATGATACAAAAGTGTTTAGAAGGATTAAAAGTGATGGAGATAGACAACATTTACAAAATGATCTTGACAAGTTAATCAAATGGTCTGAAAAGTGGCAAATGCTGTTCAATTTTGGGAAATGTAAATGCCTCCATGCAGGACATGGGAACGAAGAGGTAGAATATACAATGGGGGGTACTGTACTAAGTACTACTGTAAAAGAAAAGGACTTAGGGTTAACCATTAGTGCTGATATGAAGGTTTCAGAGCAGTGCGGAATTGCAGCTTCAAAGGGAAATCAAATCTTTGGATTAATTAGGCGAAATATAACGTATAAGGAAAAAGAGCTAATAACACCACTGTACAAAACAATAGTTAGGTCTCATTTAGAATATTGTATTCAAGCGTGGAGGCCATATCGCAGGAAGAACATAGATATGCTAGAAAGAGTGCAGAGGAGAGCAACTAAAATTATACCAAAACTGAGGGATCTTAGTTACGAAATACGCCTAAAAAATGCGGCTTAACAACAGTAGAGATCAAAAAATTGAGAGGAGATCAGATAGAAGTGTTTAAAATAATGAATGGTTACGAAAATATTGATAGAAATATTTTTTTCTCAGTTCAAAAAGATAGAAGGACTAGAGGACGTGAAGTTACATTAGCAAAGGAGCAGTGTAGATTATATACAAGAAAGTTCTCATTTTTACAAAGGACTGTAAATTAATGGAACAGATGCTGATTGTGTGGGTGCCAGTAGCGTGAATATGTTTAAAAATAAAATCGACACATACCTCAGAAGGGCGGGATACACATAGATAAAAGGGTCGGACTCTCGATAAGCCAAAGGGCTTCCTTATCCACCTGCCACCTAGAGTTAATTCTCTGGGTGGCAATCGTGTTAAATCTTGTTAAATCTGGAGAAATGGATTGAGGGTGAGGCAGATAAGGTGAAACTTAATAAACTCTGTCATACTCGGAGGGTTGCACGCCATGACGCGTTCAACATCTTCATCGGTTTACACGAGGTCATTGTGAACTCCCTGGAGGAAATACGTCACAGCAGGGAGGAGTGGAATGCACAAAGCGCGAATGATGCCACGACGCTTCATCTTTCCACCACACAGTTTCCCTTCTTTGGTGCATTGATCACAGCACGAAATATCATGGCATATGTACAACCAATCAGTGTAAGTTTGCAATCAAAAACAATAGACATTGTCAAAGCAACTGACTAGATTAATACTGTGATTGGTGCACTGAAGGACATTAGGGAAAATGTGGAAAGTTTCCATGACGAGTTGAACTCCAAGATGACTAAGATGGGAGAAAGAATAGGGGTGAAACCTTCACAACCACGCACACGAGGACGTCAGCGAAATCGTGATCTAATGCCCCAGCCGAGGACACCAAACAGTATTACAAGCGCAATATAACAATACCTATGCTTGGCCAGTTGCTAATGGCGTTGCACAGTAGATTTGGAGAAGATCTCGAGCAGAGCGCCTCCACTCGCGCATTCTATCTAGTACCATCACTGATCTGACACACGGCCGAAGAAGTTGACTCTGTAAACATAGGCGAGTGTTTTGCTGTTTACAAGGGAGATCTGCCAAGTCCATATGCAACATGGATTCCGAGTTACACTGTTGGCAAAGATGATGACGACAGGATGACGTCACCGAGCTGCCCAACAATGCAGCATCTGCGCTGAAAGCTGCTGACAAAGCTTTCTTCCCTAATGTGCATACCCCATTGTAGCTATTGTGCACCCTTGTCGTGACGATATGTGAATGTGAACGCAGCATCAGTGCCCTAGGGAGACTGAAAACGGACTGCACGAATGGCTTGGCCTTGCTTCACATACACTACAGAAGTAACATAGACGAAGACGCCATAATTGAATGGTTTGCTCAAAAACAACCACGGCGAATGGAACTTTAGAATATTTTGGCAGATTAATGCAGATTGATAATTTGTACCAGGTCATAGTGCAGTGGCGCGGGAACGAAATTCATACTGGTGGCTACCGGAGCTAAAAAATTGTCGCCGCCGCGCCGCCGCATATATCTTCACATCTTCCTTCACCTTTTGGCTGTCTCGGTTGGCTCGACTGCGATAGAGGGTGGTGCTTGGGAGGGGTGCTTTAGAAAAAAATTTCGCCGCCGCGCCGCCTATTATACTTGGAGGGGAGGCAGAAAACCTTGTCTGCCCTCCAATAGCACACACCTTTTACAGTGGACAAAAATAAACATTAATCGTCTCATAATTTTTTATTTCCACCCGCCATTGCCGATCGCCCCTGTTCCCGCGCCTATGTCACAGTGTGGTGTTATTGTACAACATTACGTACATCGGTATATGCCACGCAGCAAAGTGAAGCTAGATCGGAATGAAAGAGCTACTTAATATTTTACATAGCGTACACTACTATTAGTTGTCATAATTAAAGACGCAAAACCTGACATGGAGTATGTACGTTGCAATGCGTTTATTCTACATGAATCGTCCATGAGCTTGGCTTTTATCATAGACATAGACCTACACATATATAGCCACATTTAACAAGATTTAACAAGATTGCCACCCAGAGAATTAACTCTAGGTGGCAGGTGGACAAGGAAGCCCTTTGGCTTATCGAGAGTCCGACCCTTTTATCTATGTGTATCCCGCCCGTCTGAGGTATGTGTCGATTTTATTTTTAAACATATTCACGCTACTAGCACCCACACAATCAGCAGATAATCTGTTCCATTCATTTACAGTCCTTTGTGAAAATGAAAACTTTCTTATATCTAATCTACTCTGTTCCTTTGCTAATGTAACTTCATGTCCTCTAGTCCTTCTATGTTTCTTAACTGAAAAAAAAAATGTCTATCAATATTTTCATAACCATTCAATATTTTAAACACTTCTATCTGATCTCCTCTCAATCTCCTGGTCTCTAGTGTTGTTAAACCGCATTTTTTAGGCGTATTTCGTAACTAAGATCCCTCAGTTTGGGTATAATTTTAGTTGCTCTCCTTTGCACTCTTTCTAGGATATATATGTCCTTCCTGCGATATGGCCTCCACGCTTGAATACAATATTCTAAATGAGGCCTAACTATTGTTTTGTACAGCGGTATTATTAGCTCTTTTTCCTTATACGTTGTTTCGCCTAATTAATCCAAGGATTTGATTTCCCTTTGAAGCTGCAATTCCGCACTGCTCTGAAACCTTCATATCAGCTCTAATGGTTAACCCTAAGTCCTTTTCTTTTACAGTATTACTTAGTACAGTACCCCCCATTGCATATTCTACCTCTTCGTTCCCATGTCCTGTGTGGAGGCATTTACATTTCCCAAAATTGAACAGCATTTGCCACTTTTCAGACCATTTGATCAACCTGTCAAGATCATCTTGTAAATGCTGTCTATCTCCATCACTTTTAATCCTTCTAAACACTTTTGTATCATCCGCAAATTTAAACACCTTGCTTGTTATTTCATCATCCAAATCGTTGATATATATTAAGAATAATATAGGTCCTAATACTGATCCCTGTGGTACCCCACTCAATACCGATTTCCAGTTTGAAGCCTCCCCATCAATTACTACACGTTGTCTTCTGTCAATTAGCCATTGTTCTATCCAGTTTATTATACCATTTCCTATGCCATGGGCCTTTAGTTTCAGCAGTAATCTTTAATGTGGTACTTTGTCGAAAGCTTTTAGAAAATCTAAGTAGACGATATTTACCGGTGATCCATCATCTACCCACTTAGTGATGTCTTCCAAAAAACATAACATATTTGTTAAGCATGACCTCGCTTTAAAAAAACCATGTTGAGATGGTTTATCAAGTTTTGTTTAACAAGAAAATCCACCATGTGAACTTTAATTAGTCTTTCTAATAATTTGCAAATCACTGATGTTAATCTCACTGGTCTATAGTTATCCGACTTGTTTCTCGAACCTTTTTTAAATAACGGTGTAATGTGCATTGTGCGTAGGCTATGTCTATGTTTTTTATACGGGTAGGATAGGAGGAATGGGGCTTCAACGGTGATGACCATGCAGCGGACATCCCTACAAAAGGTGAAAAGCTGCTGAATCCGCCACTGTTATTCCCCGGGCCCTCCCTAAAGCAGTAGGGCCTAAAGGCTAAAAAGAACCTCCATTGACATGTTAATGTATGCCTTTTTGGTGGTTTTCGGGGCTGCATGTCTCTTCGTGTGCACTGTGTTGTAAGATTTTAAAGAAAATGTACAAATATTCCAACGATATCAGGAAGTAAACCCATGGTGCTGTCGTGACCACCAACGAGGCAATGCTAATGGCAAAAATAAAGTGTGGTCTTACTCTACACCCATCCGTCGTCACCATGACCTATTGCCCTTTGCGTTAAATGTGGAGCGTATACACATTAATACGCTGATTTAATGTTAACCTAAAACGCTTGAAAATTGCAATGCGGCATTACCAAAATAACCAGTTGCGGATACTTAAGTAAAAACTGGTTAAATGTTAGCAATGTGTAATGAAACTGGACATTAATATGTAGGATTACTTTTGTCGATGTGGACTTTTTCATGTAATAATAATTTCTATTGGCCTGCAGATTCTCAATTGACCAATGAACGAGTGTGTTGCATCAAACGTATTTATATCCGTTCGACGTGTCGTCTCACGTGAAGTCATAAACGTAGTGGGTAAGTCAGCGTCAAGTTGGTGTATTTTCTAACTGCGATTTACCACAACCTACGCCGTATTCTTACATAGTATATATTATTGTTTTCAGCTAAACCCTACAGAAGTGGAGCGAAGTTGTCTACGCTTCATTTTAGGACGGACCTTTCCGGATACAGTACTGTAAGTAAATCGGCAAATTCGCATTTGACACGAAGGGGTGCGTCATTTATGGACAGAAGCCATTTTGACTGGTAAAAAATACGGCCACTTTTGATAACATCCGAAATCGGGAACAACCGTGCCATTGTTAATAATATCCGTCCAATAATTATGGTATCATAAACACATAGCTCTTTATTGTACATTAACGCTGGATTATGTCATGACGTGTGTATCAGTTTGTCGCTGCCGGCCCGCAACATCTTGGCTTGCCAGTGCCATTCTTGGCCATGCCATAGGAAATCCAAACCTAGTTCACAGCAAAGCCAAAGGGTACTTCACTCCAGTAGGTAGGAAGTGGGATTTTGTATTCATAAATAAACAAAGCTGATCAATGTTCACAATGAAGTTGTAAATTAGCGGCGTGTCTTCACTGAAATGCCTGCGTTACTACCTGCACAGTGACAGTGTGGTTTTCTATTTCTAACTCATCATTTCAGTAATGCAATTGTAATAGTAGTATGAAGGACAAGCTTTTTGCCTCATAAACATGAATTCTGAATGAATGTAATCTTTGTTTAATATATAACCACCTCATTTTGTTGTTGAATGACTTTGTGAAAGTTAAAGAACAGTAAAAATATCAAGATACAGTGACACATTTCCTTGCAGAGTTCTTTTTGATTTTATGGAAATATCCTTGCAGGGTGCACAGTGGATTTAGTTGACAGGTAGTCCGTCAGACTAGCTGACTCAGAAACAACTAGTCCTCATATTGTTTTACTAGTCCTTAAAAATCAATCGTACTGTTGTATCATATATGTGTGACAGTTATGGCACATAGTAAAAGTGGCTTTATTTCATAAAGAAAACAAGCCGTTTCCCATTTCAATTAAATGTTCGAATAAACGTGTCATTGATAGAAACAAATACATGTGATTTCGTAGATCCAATTGCAAAGTTATCAGAAGAAATGACTAGTTTAATCAGGGTCAGCAAACAGGAGTCGTGGACAAGGCGATGCCAGCAGAATTTGAAGCCTGACGGCGACAAAGGACCGACATTGTCGGACTAAGTTGCATCATTTGCCCTATACTTTTCATTAGCGTTTCCTTTCCCGAAGCCGACTAAACAATCAGTAACATTGCTGGCGTTTAGTAACTTGCTAAAATAATCACCCAATGCAGGAATAACGTAACTACCATCACAACGGGATAGCACGTAACGATGTCTGTAACCCGCGCTTGTATGTTTGTCCATGTCGCTCACCACTCATGGTCGCTAGGTGGCACTACCTATCCTACGCTAACCGGATGTAAACAGCCGCCATTTACATTCACTGCGTTCAGCAAGTTTCCCATCTGACGGTCGTACGGAATATTTAGCTGCCTGTGATAAAATGCTATCTTACTGTCTGATTTTGTTTTATTCCATCACAACACCCAACTAGCGTATACATAGTGTAAATTAATTTACCTAATAACAGCTAGTCCGATGGGACTGCTCCACTAAACATGGACTAGTCAGATCACTGAAACTACTCGTCCGGGACGATCGGACCGGCCTTATTTCGCAGCATGTCCTTGCCATCTACTATGTATGTATGATTTATATGTTGACAATGTTGAATGTTGACCGTGTTCAGCAAACAACATACAACCACTATATCATGTGTGGCAGCACGTGACAACCATGTACAGAACTTTATCTAGAGACCTATCCACAAGTCTTTTGGATGTGCTGAATCAGTTTTGGACAAGGTGATATTTGTGCTGATGGACTGTCAGACGGGGTGTCGTAGTGTTTGTGAAAATAAAAATTATTGACCCGCATATGTCACGGTCTTTGGGTTTCCTAAATCCAAAATGGATCAATATTTTTGATCTGCAATTACCATTGGGATAATTAAACAGTTTGTCCTTCCCCGACCACAATGCTTGACTTTGTTGACATGACACCACAATTCAGTGTATTATTTTTGAGCCGAGTGATCCCTCTCACTCCTTAATGCACCCACTAATCGCTCATGTAGGGAACGATTTATCGCTCGTGTTAATTGCCATTATCGCTCGCGTCACCAGACCTGCTGCATGTGGTGCCCTCTATCTGCAAAATATACACCCATTTGTTTAAAAGAAAATCTGTTCTTGTCACGTAAATTAGCGTTGGTACGCAGTTGCTAATGTTTCCAGAGCCATGGCTTGGAGTTTGCTTATTGCTTAACAGGATTCTTGTCAGTCGGCCGTCGCTTGACAGTCATAGATCATTAATCAGCTGCAATTAGCGGTGAAATCAAAACTGTCATGGCTGCCGCAGGACATTTGGCTTAATCATCAGTGTCTTTACGCTGCTGTAATTTTCTGTAACATCGCTAGTGCTCCCTGTCTCAAATGTTTTATCAGCATACACCATTTCAATCTGTGCCAATGCTTGTTGTCCCGAATTGACCCGATCCAATCAATCTTGCGTAATGGATACCTCTATGGCATGGCTAGTCTAGATTACGTTTTGGCATGACTGGGCATTGGCGTCACCAGATGGACAAACAGGAATGCCACCTAGCTGATAAAAATAAAACAAATAAATCGCTCGCACTAAATTATTTGGTATATTTAGGCAAGCAATTTATCGCTCGCCTGGTTTTTTCAAATGTGAAGCACTGATAATTAGCGCATGATCAATGATAATAATAATACAACGGTTTCCATTGGCCAATATTGCTGAACTGGCATAATGGACTAACCATAGGATTGCTCTATTCCAGTCATGCTTGACAGTTTGTATGACGACTCCAATTCTGTATATTTCACGATCTTCATCGGATTAATCATGTCACAATAGAGGATAAAATGCAGGGGCCAGTGGGACCTCACTAAATGTGAATCCTGGTTAAACATACCAAATTTATTTTGGTATATTATGTCATTGATTTTGGTAGATTATGACTGGATTGGGGCCTTTGTCATTGTTTACAATTACTGGAGAGGCAGAAAACAACATCTAATTTGAGAGTTACTTATAAGAAGTTCTTCAATATGAAACATGGCCACAGTATAAAAACATTTGAATACATTAACAAATAAGATATCTGTTAAGAGGAGGAGCCATCTAAAGTGTGCCCAGTGTACACATTAGTCATGCAACACTGTTCCATGCATGTGAGTCCAAAGGGCCAGTGGACTTCTTCACATGATATCAATTACCAGGCAACAGCTGTTTCTTTTATATCTTTTCTGTGGTGTTTGGTATGATAGTAGATATAATGTGAGAGTTGGTGTTGCTGAGAGCAAGTGGACATCAGAGCTAACTATTAGAGTACCTTTGGAAGGGTATCCACTAAGTTGTATCAACTCATAAAAAAAAAATATATATACCCGATAACATAAATATTTAATTATATGACTATATAGACAAGTTTTGGTATGAGTGCAGATAAATTTAGACAAGTTTTACTTTTTTGAATTTTTTGCTATATTACAATGTCTTAAATTTATGTACATAATGAACTTATGTTGTCATACGCTTATAAATTAATGTGTTATTTACGTTGTTTCTTGTGACCTATTTTGTATGAGTGTAGACATTTTCATTAACAGTTTTGGACACTTAAGTGTATAGTAGATTTTTTTGACTGGATTATTTAATTTTTTAGTTGACAATTTGTGTTGTGTAACAGGTTTACTCAACTTGAATCCAATTTATATAGTTCTCTAACAAACACAACTTTATGCAAATTATTTACTAAACTATGACTTCAAGTATGTATTAGATAAGGAATATATTTTTTGTTATGCATTTTAAGATATTCTAAAATAGATTAGAAAACTATTACAAGACAGGTGCTGTGAAAAGTATAACATATTGCAGGACAGAAAAGAGGTATTTTTTATTTATAAAGAGTATATTCTATTGGGTTCATTGTATCTGTCAAAGTCAATGAGAATTATATGCGATATAAAAATCCCAGTATGACGCATGTACAAATTGACGTGAAACATCATTGTGGTAGGCATAATAAAACGTTTTATATCTAAAATATGATTTCACCAATATTCAACATGTTTTCAGGATGTGTATGAGAAACAACTATGTCATATGCCACCATTCAGTTTTTCCTTTCTGAAAATATTTTGCTTCATGTCACACATTTGGGCACATACACCGTAGGTTTATTCTACGTTGTATTTATTCTCTGTTCCAGTGAGTACTGTATGACTTGGAACTGAACACCGATTATGAGTTCGGAGCTTCTCACTGGCCAGTCTGTGCTGACTGGCCCCGCAGTCATGGCAGAGCCTGGCATTGGTGCCGACTGTCGGCACACGGTCGATGACGAGGCCTATGAGCCGGAGTATGTCGAGGTGCCGACTTACGCCGAGGCGTTCCCGCCGCTGCCTGGTGCTGACCCAGCGCTCGGCGATGTCGGACGTCTCGGTAGTTCTGGGGCCGGCAGCAGTGCGCCGTTGCCAGTTGCGTCCTTCGGGAAATGGAACAACAAGATGTCTTTGAAGTCATCCCAAGTCACCCAGGTATAGCCGACGTGATAGGACTTGTTTTTTGAGTCAGTATTTGTGATTTATGAATTGTGTATGGACCATCAAGTCCCCCTGTTATGCCTATGATGCTAATAGAGTACTGAATCGACTTTAAAGGGATCATATCAGATTCTAAGCATTTATTTTCATCATGTATAATAGGTAGGTGTTCTTTTTCTTATTGGCTGTGCAAGGATTGATCTAGGGGGAAAAATGTGCACAAAACTGACATGGAACTTAAATTTTTTCTGCATCATCGATGCAAGGCCACAGTCCTGATAGATCCGTACAAGTGTTACTGATACAGTGTTCCAGCTAGGTTTTGAAAAGGACAGGAGCACATGCCAGATGGAAGGCACTTTTACATGTGAGTGACATCTTTGAGGGCACATTATGGAAATCAATTTCTAGATAGTCAACTTGAGCATTTAGTCAATATTTATTAAATCGAGCTCCTGGCAGTATCAGAATTACTAGTTAAGTACTACTAGCTAAGTTACTCAACGTTGCCCGGGGGAAAAATGCAGTCAAATGTATCAGACACCCCTAACTGCATTAATAAATTGTAACTGGTCGCTGGCCTAGTTGACAGTTGTTAGGACAATGTAATGTTGTGTATCTTAGCAATACTACACAGTCACACTTGATGGTTGCAAGGTGGCTTGTTGGATTGTATCGTTGTATACAGGCTGACCAATCAGCAGGCGACACAAACCCTGTGAACATACAATAAAAATATAAGTAATCATGAAGATACTGGTCATAAATGTCACTAAAACATTATTGAGTTATAACAATATATATCAACCATACTCACATATATATGCTATTATAAAAAGAACACTGACACTGCAGTTGATTCCAGTCGCTCAAATTAGTACTACACCAGTCCAGTGATATAGCTCTGCCGAATAACACTACATGTGATGTCATCATAAGTTACAATGTGATATTATAATAATATATCTACAGCTCTCACACATTATCAATTATTTAAGAGAACACAAAACACTGCAGAAACCCAGCCACTCAACTACTACACCAGTTATATAGCTGTGCCGAATAACTGTTTACTTCATCTTAACAATATATCATAATAGCATAGTAACGTATCTACCACTTTCTCGCAGTATCAAAAGAACACTGCCAAATAAACAATTCAAGTCACCAAGGCATTAAGTGTCAGAAACACAGCTGCCAGTACAAACTATCAAGTCTATGAAAAGAATGGTAGATATTAAATACTAATCAATGTGCATAAATGTAGTGAATTTCACCATACATACAAAAGTCGCCATATTAACATCTTGTGGTAGCCGTCTATATTTACCACTAAAACAGCGGAATCGAGGCACGGTGAAGCCTGACGTTCAGAAGTGAAGGAGCGCACCGTGGCGAAGATGTTGCTCAACAAAACGTTTTTGACAACCTCTGCTATGAATAATCAGGTTGATAAAATATATCTGATTAATAATACAACATAGAACATTTGCATGATAAGTTACAGAAATAAAAACCAACGTTATATCTATTTGCACAAGTTTTATTAAATATAATTATATAGATTCAGAATACAAATATGCTATGGACGAGTTTGTCCAGGTTTTTTTTGTTAAAAACGATTGTTTCTATTGCGTACGGCGAACTTTGGGACTACCTATATATAAATTATAACCATTTTAAGATAATTTGGAGTTTTACCATTTACAATGTTGTACACAAAAATACACTTTATAAGAATAAACCGTTGATGAACATTTAACCATTTTAGAGACGTTAACATCAGAGATGTGGGTCCTGTGATGGCACCCCAGGATAATATGCATTCCTCGATTCTGTAATTTCAGTAGTCTAGTTATGTTAGAATCTGAACAAACATCCCAGAAAGTACTACAATAGTTGAAATGAGGCAATACAATAGTGTTATAGGTATTGTCATAGGCTTTCATGGTTAAAAAAAGAAAAGAAATTATGACATTTGTACAACACATCCATAGTTTTTTATTAATTAAATATTTGAGAGATTTGTTGTTACACAAACATAAATATTGTAATGCAGGATTGTCTTGGGCCATTTCTTTTCATATTGTGACATTTTTTACTTGATCTGGAGACTGCCACTCCTGTGTGGCATGCTTCATTGCACCAGTGACACATAAACCTTGCCTGTTGTCAGGCACATCTGAAAGCCACCATGGCTTCACTTGTGCAAGAAGGTGTGTGTCAAGGTGTTCAGTGTATGTTGTGTTTGTGCAGGTGTTCTGTGTACCTGTGGAGGAGAGACGCTTCAAAGAGATGATGGAACAACAGTTTGGTGAGAAGGGAGGCACCCAGGCAAAGATCTGCAGCAACATCATGACAGAAACAGGTACTGCTTTTTCCTGTACGTGGCTCTGTTCTTATTGATGTTGATTGTTGTTGAGTAGACCTGTGGATATTTGTATGGTCAATTAACCTAATTATGGAGCCAGACTGTCATTGCAACAATATAATTATACTGGACCACTTTTTGTATGGAACTCCATAAAATGTTAATTATTTGTTGTTGGCCAATAAATTTCAGTTTTATTGTTATTTAGCCTGTGATTTCCAGTTGTGTGCCATTTCTGCTTAGATGTTAGGCACGAATTCAAAACCTTAATTATTACTGCAATTGGCAGTGTCATATAGTGTGGTTTTGTGGTAATAGTTAGAATTTATGAAGATTTGCTGTATGCATGTGTACAGTGTCTATGTGGTTCTGAAGGTGGTTTGTGCTGTTTTAGGCGTGGCGATTGAGATGAGCTTGGCAAAGGATGAGAGTCTGACAGTGGTGATCACGGGTAAGGCTGATGCGGTGATGAAAGCACGCAAGTCAGTTGTGCAGAAGCTGCAGACGCAGGCGAGCTGTCGCATCCAGATTCCAAAGGAACATCACCGTTATGTGCTTGGGCCGAAGGGCAAGAAGCTGGCTGACCTTGAGCTGGCGACTGCCACCAAGATCACAATCCCACGCCTGGAGGACAACTCCGATGTCGTTCTGATCATTGGCACGAAGGAAGGCATCGAAGTAGCACGGCACGAGATTCAGCTGATTTCCGACGAACAGGTGGGTGCTTCACTCCTGTCTCACGTTGTCAGATGTACAGTGAATACCAACCTATACAGTACCTAATCCTGCAGAGGTGTGTAGCTAGCTAACTTCACCTGAATTTTAAAATGTTCACAAAAATTATTACACAGTAAGAAGGTGTGGTGATGCTCACTGTTATTCCTGTTTTGTATACCCATGGATATAAGGAACAGTGCCAGCATGTTCCATTATAACAATCGCCACCACAATACCTCCAGTGTAACAGACATGCTCCAGACATTAGGATGGAGATCCTTATCAGACAGAAGAACTGATGCAAAACTATGTATGATGTACAAGATAGCAAATGGCCTAGTGGGTATACCAGCAAACCAATACCTTATTCCTGTAAATATAGTCACTAGAAAACAACATTCCTTATCTTACCTTATCCCTCACTCCAGATGCAACTACCACTTGTATTCTTTTTTCCCCAGTACCATTCGACTTTGGAATTCCCTCCCTCAATATATTGTAAATCAAAACAGCCTGTATGCGTTTAAAAGCAACATCCAGACTTTGCAGTACCCCATGTTTTAGACGTTAACAAGTTCTTCTGCACGTATTTATGTTTATTTACACGATAATTTGTGTTCTTATATATTGCACTCTAAAAACAAAACAAAAATGTCCTGTTCGCCTGCCATGCCATGGCACCGCCTGTATCCTCAGCATGTTGAGGCTAGGCGTGTATTGGAAGAAGAAGAAGAAGAACAACAACAAGTGTACAGTCAAACCTTGTTTTACAGTCACCACTGCAGACCTGCCTACTATTCCGGATTGTCCGGAATCATTCCGGAAAAACATCAAATTATGGTATTACGACGAGGGATGACAATATTACGGATTCTTTCGTTGTCACAATGATCGTCAATCTCTTCCGTGCTCCTCAAATTTAGCTTCACTTTATTCAACAGGTGGCAGCATATATACGCTGCTTGTTGTGACATGGTTTTTCATTCGCTGCTTCTGTTCGTAATCTAACCACATTTCCGCGCTCTTGGCGCTCAAACAAGAAGTCACGACTCAAGCGGCACGACATGATGGCGAGGATCGAAACGGCACACTACCAGCCAGAAAGAAACGTGTGCTGCAAACGGCACACATGCAGACATGGCCCGTATTGTCAAGTTTAAAGAAGGGGATCGGCTTTACATACTGCCGTATTCGCGAAATTTATTTTTCTATTTCACATGACATGGTGCCAGGGATAATTGCAGGTACTGACTACGTCGTTAGACTATTACTAGTGACAGAGTAGTGCCTAGTGGGTGTTGTACTTGTAGTGTCAGGCCAACTGACTGTACTAAGACGAAGTTAGTGTATTACTATTTATTGAGTTTAATCTATCATTTACAGGGATAGGCTTATATATTAGAGTTGAGTAGACTAGATGATGTCGACGAATAGCGTAACGTAATGTTTTGCCGTCCCCCGGCACGAATTTGTCAGGTTTGTGTTTGACTTTGATCTTGCCAAGCTATTATGCTGCGTAGTCTATAGCCTGGCCCTATGCATACTGGCTACAAATATTAATCCTAATGACACCACAAATAGACAATGACATGACACATTGTTATAATTTGTCATGTTTTTGTAGTCAGCATGCTGTTTTTGAAATTTACATAAAATCAGAATTACAATGTGTATAGACGCATTTGCATTACAGTTACGCTTTTTCACGTTTGATTTCTATCAATGCTAGTTATGAACATCTACCTTACCTTGTTAACTGAACGCTTCAAAACACCTCATAGTTTATTAGAGACGATTATGTTTTAGAGATGATTATGTTTTGGGTGTAATTGTCATCATAGTCACAGTATAAAAGTATTACTGAGTGGTGCTCTTTTCCCGACAATATCTGACACGGTTCTGAACTATTACTGACAGCATGCCAATATTCCTAAAAGTCAGTGTAAATGGGAAGATGGATTACTGACAGGAAGTCTGGGGTAGGCAGGTCTGCCACTGTAATACAGCCACCTCGCAATTAAGTTCACCCTATGACAGTCCCAAATTATTTCAATGTACAGTAAATGATAGGAAATTAGTCGTGCTAATATGGTCACTTCCACTGTGTAGTGTTTTCCCGTTGGCTTCTATGAAGGTTGTTATGCTGTTACTGTATACTCTGGGTGTTTGTTGTAGGCAAAGCTGGCTTTTGAACGGCTGCCTATCCCCAAGGTTTACCACCCGTTCATCTGTGGCCCCTTCAACCAGACGACGACCGCCTTGGCAGAACAGACAGGGGTGCGCATCAGTGTGCCTCCTCCGACGGTGAACCGCGACGAGATCGTCGTGTCCGGTGAGAAGGAGGGTGTGCACCAGGTGGTCAGTGCCATCATGGCCATCTATGAGGAGAAGGTAGGACTTCTACCAGACGCTTGCTTTAACCGTTTACACCTCACACCATTTTAATGAAACACTGCGATTTCCAACAGCTCTTGTATACATTCAGCAAGATATGTTTTCAGCCAGTGCTAACTCAAACACTTCCATGGCCATAATAAATACCTTTAGGGTATAGCAAATACACAAAGGTTCCAATGTGACAATAGCATAATGGTCGCTAAACTCCAATTTATCCAGTGTGCGCTTACTAGCAGTGGGAAATCAAGACAGATGTGTGTTACGTTATATATATTCTATGTCACATTCATGTCTTGCCATTTGTTAAAATTCTGTCATAACTTGTAAATTACAATTAGCCTTCTCATATTACATGTTTTTGCGTGAGTACCCCGTTGTCAGTAGCATTGAGCATCTTGCTTGGTTTGTTGTTTGCCAACCTCCCATTATTCGTGTGTGTGTTGTAGAAGCACAAGTGTCAGACGGTGAGTGTGGAGGTGCGCAAGTCCCAGCACCGTTACGTGATTGGCCCGAAGGCCTGCCACCTCAGTGAGATCCTTGCAGAGACCGGTGTGTCGGTAGAACTGCCACCTCTCGAGAGCTCCTCTGAAACCATCACACTGCGTGGCGAACAGGACAAGCTCGGCTCGGCTCTCACCATGGTCTACTCCAAGGTGAGGCATTTATGATGTTATTCTAACACTTTATGGTATCCTTTTTATTTTACATATATCCTGAAACCACTGTGTAAACCAGTCTGTTCTGTGTACATTATCACCATATTTGTTTGTAAATAATTTGTCCATCATTGTATGTAACTACCAGCAGTAGACAGTATGTGTCGAAACAGTGGTCGAGTGGTTAGAGCCTGTTGATTGAAAGGGTGTGATTAATTTTTACCTGTAGCCATTTTAAAACAGCCAAACTTTGCTCAGAGTGCCTTCTGGAAGAGACAACTAAAAGTTGTTCATCTTTTCTACTTGGTGTCTGCTAAGGGAAGCAAAAGATGCCATGAGTCCTGCTCGTGGGTCCTTGGACCTGTAAGAAGTGAATAGACAAAGTGAGCCAACGTAGTGACAGCGTGCTTGGTTGTTGCAGGCAAACAGTGTTATGATAGCTGAGGTGAGTGCTCCAGCGTGGCTGCACAGGTTCATCATTGGCAAGAAGGGCGTCAATGTGAGGAAGGTCACACAAGATCTACCCAAGGTAGGTCACCGATGGCTCACTCTGTAAGGGTAACTTTTCACCTGATACATAGTTCATGGTAGTTTACAGAGAAAAAAAAAAAATACATTGTAGAAAAGCTACTTATAATAATATTTATTTTATATAGCCAATGTAGTTCACAGCACTTTACAGAGATATATGGAAAATATGTTAGCAATAATACTTAATTTATTATGTATCATTGTACATAGAATTTTTGAAACAGTGACAATACAAATATAATCGTGAACCATTATAAATATGAGAACAGCAATATATTGTTATAAAATAAATAATTTAAGGTGAATATAAAATGTATAAGTAGACTAAGCTAAAGTAAGCATAACTTGTGCTAAAATGATAGGATAGATGCAAGAGAGGGTTGGTGAAGCCTTGCTGCTTCAAACATTGTACATTCTCACTTGTATTGTAGTTAAACTTGTTTGTTTTGTATATGTTGTTGCCAATGTTTTGAATAAACGTTCTTTCATTCATTCAGGTGCACATTGAGTTCACTGACGGTGAGGACAAGATCACTGTGGAAGGCCCACCGGAGGAGGTGGAGGAGGCTAAGGCCTCACTGGAGGAACTCACTAAGGAACTGGTACGCCTCACACTTTGTACCTTCTCTGTCTGCCTTGTGTACATACGGCAATGTACATTAAGTTAGCAGATAACTGTTTATAGTTAATAAAGTTGAAGGTATGCTAGTTGTATTCTATATGTGGAGGTCTGACTTCTGTAATACCTGTGTATTTATATGTTATCACATATTTGTAAAGTTCATTAAGTAGGAATAGGCGACAGGTTATGCACAGCGAGATTACAATAAAATACCTAAAACAGACAGATTGAGATGCTTCCAATGTGATCAAGGCGGTTTGTTGTGTTGACAGATGGGGAGAATGGCATTTGCTGAGATTGATGTGGACCAGAAGTATCATCGTCATATCATTGGCAGGAATGGAGCTAACAGTAAGTACATAGAGATCTGGATTGTGTCATTAGTGTGTGAAGGTTGAAAGCTTTATGTTACTCATTGTATGTTAGAACTCCACCTTTAGCTTAGTGCACAGTCTAAGATATTGCTAAAAATGTAATGATTTCGTCCACCCATTTGATGTTTCAGAATGTCAAATGTTGTCAATCTTTTGATCGTTGCTAATAGATAGCAAATATTCTTGGTGTTGGCGGGAACATGAACACTTTCAAGGCATGTTTGGGAAAAGAGACGACATAATAACAGTAATAACACCTTTTGTTTGTACCGCCTGATGTGGAGGTCGTCTTGGTCTTAGTTACTCGCATCAAGAACGACATGGGCGTGGCCATCCGCATCCCCCCGGACAACGAGAAGAGCAACATCGTCCGCATCGAGGGCAACCCCGAGGGTGTCGCGCTTGCTAAGAAGGAGCTACTCGACATGGTCACTAAGATGGTATGTCACTGTTATAATGATAATGACAATTGTGACCCGCCACAGTGAACCGGGTATTCAATTGCATTAGCCTATTCTGCACACGAGCCAAACGTAGCTGTCTAGGTCATGTCCCATCAGTTTTGTGATTTTGACATAAGTGCATACCTTATAATCTCGACCTTCAATGTCCTATTTATTTTCCACAACAAATAATCCAAACCTATTAAAAAATACTAAATGTTGCTATGCGCATTGTTTTGTCATATATCACAATTGTTTAATCTATTTTCTCAAAATGTTTGTTGACGTGACTTATATGACCAAACTTGCCTTGACACGTAGGCCAAATAGACTGTCCACTGGGAGTTTGCACTTCTTGTTCGATGTTCTATAGTAATCAGCTAATTGCTTGCGTGTGCATGTCGACAGGAGAATGAGAAGAGCCGTGACATCATCATCGAGCAGCGCTTCCACCGCACCATCATTGGCCAGCAGGGGGCACGCATCCGCGAGATACGTGATCGCTTCAACCAGGTGCAGATTACTTTCCCTGACTCGCATCGCAAGAGTGACGTGGTGACACTGCGCGGCCCGAAGACCGACGTCGACAAGTGCTACAAGTATCTGCAACAGCTGCTGCAGGAGCTGGTGAGAATACGACTCTCATTTATATATTATTTTTTCGATCGTTTTGTAGCTGATGTTTAGAAGCGTGAAGGACAAGTATGTTGTTGGTTGTTAGTTTGTACGAATTATGGTATGTCTAAAAATGTGTGCACCATTTCCAGTGACTGAGATCTTCCGTAATCTGTGTATACAGATATCCACTACAGAAAATGATACACATTAAAGAATTGCTAAATCTATAAACAATGCGGCTCCAGATGCCCTGAAGAACTCATCATTCACGTGTTACAATTTATCAACAAATGCTTAGTCCCTGAAATGACAATGTTAAAGGGAATAAAAAACATCTATTGCTCGAATTCATGTTATATTACATCCTGCTATCTATTTCCACGTCCACCAAGTCAACAAAAATAAAAAATTCTATGAATTAGAAATTCCACATTTTATGGTGTGCATCCATAATTTTTATTTTTGTAGTAACTATTTATTCGCCACAAAAATGAAAATATGGTCATTATATAACGTTGTTTCTAAATTTTATTTATCCAAACTAATATAATGTAATGGATATATAATTTATTAATTGTAAATATATTGTACGGTAATATATTGTAATTATATATGTGAAAACAGATTGAGATATGTCTGGATAAATACAATTTAGAAACATAGTTTTATTTATAATGACCATATTTTCATTTTTGTGGCGAATAAATAATTACTACAAAAATAAAAAAAATATTTACAAACAGTGCATTATAGTAAAAAATGATTTTGTTTATATTACTTTGTGAAAACATAAAAAAAAAGTGTAAAGAAAATCAAAGGTTTGCATGCTGTCAGGATTGAACCGGTGTCCCCCGATTGTAAAATAAATGACAAGTAACCAATGTGCCTAACCACTGAGCTAGCGGGACCAACGGAAATTCTCTGACTGATTTAAGTTGTTATGATAAATTGTACAACTCCTTCATATATCAATATTCTAGTGCTATTATGAGATTATACACGTTACTTTATGTAGCTGGATACAATATATGTTTGCTATGTATGTTTATTGGTGTAGATTATATCCCGTTGGTTGCATTCGATATAATTATTCTGAAAACGAGCCCAAGTTCGGCGAAACCTAGTCGACTTGTAGACCCATTCGCATTTGTTGTTTTGAATAAAATTCGATTCATGTGGAACCGTAAGATAAATGTTTGTTCCTCTATGACGACTAGTGTTTGTATTACGTCGGAATATTGCACAATAACTCGTTCTGACGCTCGTTTTGACCCAAAAGCTATCCTTGTAAACATGCTCTGAATGCATGGAAAGGGTCAGCCTGATGCGAGTGTGTGTCATAAGTGACGTCACGATACCACGTGATCGCGTAGCTCATTAAAATTTCATTTTCTGCGGGAATCGTTTCACAGACGGGCTTAAAATCGAATTTATGCTACAAATGTATTTTTCTGTATTTGTTTAATGTTGTCAAATGTTACATACAATGTTAAACTTTGTGTACACATGGAAAAAGGATTTTAGCTAATGCCTTATTTTTATTTCCTTTAACTTTTCCCTTACTGCACTGAAGTCTCAAAAGCTCCGCTGTGAATGTCCCTGTTTGACTGTACCAACACGAGTGATTCACATTCTTTCAGATCGTCAGCAACTACATGGCTGAGGTGCACATCTTCAAACAGTTCCACAAGAACATCATTGGCAAGGGTGGCGCCACCATCAAGAAGGTTTGTATCTCTGTTATAACCTCTTTGAAAGACCACTATCTATCACTGTAAGACTACTTTTTTATAACAGAAATCAGTGAATAGTAATGCTAACGAACGGGGCATTAGTACTGGATTAGATGTTGTCTAAATAAAGTTTATTATTATTAAAACAGGTATTTGGTTTCTCAAAGAGTGTCTGCACTAAAGTAAAGAACAGCATTGCACCTGTGAGCTTAGGTTCCTTAGGTTCCTTAGGTTTTAGTTATTATGACATGCCACTTGTGAGGCACGTGTATATATGAGAGGTGTTGCTGTGTGTAGATCCGTGACGAGACAGACACCCGCATCGACCTGCCCAGTGAGAACAGCGAGAGTGACACCATCACAATCACCGGCAAACGCGAGAATGTCGAGAAGGCGAAGGCGTGCATTGAAGCCATCCAGAAGGAACTGGTACGTAGGCGGAGTAACCACTGAACCTCGGTCAGCAGCGATGTATTGTACAGTTGCATGTTATGTTCGTGGCAGTACAGTATTTACCAATGACTGTTTATCTGTAAATTAAATGATGTAGTCAGAAGTAAAAAATAATTAGAAAACTGGTGACAATATCTACCGTGTTGTTTTTGTTTGAAATGCTTGTAATTATAAACCCTGGCAAGACATGCTAAGTTAGGAGTAAAAACTAACAATTTAATAACTGATCTCCCGGAATGAGAAATGAGCTACCTACTGATACATAGGCCATCACAGTCAGATCTTGTGTTTGTTTTATTTTAAGGGGACACGCTGCGGGATTTTCGATTTTTGTTTTCAGCGTATTTCACTAATAAAACATCTTAACTTCAACTTCTAATTTATAAATGTTCATATTTATGTGTCTGTATGTGAAATAAATGCTTCATTTGATCACCAGTGTTGATGAGAGTTCCTTTGTCTTGCGAACAAATGCAGAAATTAGGCGTGTTTCACTCCTTAGTTATCGGTACTTTGCCTTACTGGAAGCTGCCATGTTGGATATCAAAATTTAGCTCTTTCTCCTGGCTGCAAGACAGGCTTATCTGCGGCAGGAAACACACATTAGTATGCAGCCAATCGGCATTAGAACCCAAGCCGATTCTATATGAAAATTTCCTTATATGGCACAATGCTCCGCGGATCCGCATTCTCTCGATTCTGATTGGCCAATGGCCGACCTTCGGACCTCTCTGGCAAGCTACGACATAGCAACAAAGTGATTTTGTCAGTTATTAGTACACCATTTCTAGTCAAGATGCCGAAGGATCGCGGCGTAAAACAGACTACGACGAGAAAGTATGGATCGAAGAAGCGAGAACTACGGAGTAAACCAACCAACATGCCGGTGATAGCGCCGTGGCTAGCGGCAGAGGTCTGGCCCCGAGTGGCAGCGTGGTCACTGTGGAAGGTGACGTCGTGGAACCTGGTGAAATGGACGTTTGTGCTGGAGCTGACAATCAGCATTCTGTTCGCGACAAGTTTGCCGCAGCACTTGTCCCCTTAAGGGCCCAGTCGTAGCAATCCGCACCGAGTGTACCATTTGTTTTCAGGCAGGATTGGTGATCGTGGCAGTCGGTCACCATTTGCCACAACGAGGAGATTGGTGGCAGGAACTATGGACTGTGGTGTTGGATTTTCGGGGCTACATCGGATTTGTTGGTGGATGGATTCACCCTGCATCCATCAGAAGACGTATGTGAGACACCAGAAAGATATAGCCACAGCAGTGATGGACACCCCAGCTGGGCAGCGATTGTGATGTGGGTCATCATCAGTCGACAGTGCATGGAGGAAGGTGGCAAACACTGCGTTCCTCATACCGTCCAGATCATCTCGGTGGCTTCGTATGGCATTGCCATAGTACTTGGTCAGTTTCGTGATTGTAGCAGCTGTCAGCTTGCCGTAGCCCCTTCTACCTGTGACAACACCTTCTTGTCGACCCTCGGCTGCGACTTTTCTCAAGGCAGTGCCAAGCCTCTTTGACACGTGGTTGACGCACTCTTCTTTGGTAACCTGGCAGTCGTCTCCGTAGATATTCAGGGACACCAGGTGGCTGTACGTCTTCGCGTCGCCGTCTGACAGCACGGTGACGTAACGGAAGCCGTGTCTCTGTTCCGAGCGGCGCCACAGGATCTCTGCAACGGCAGCATCCATACCACCTGCAGTGCCGTCAAAGTTTGTGTTACACTCATGGGCTGCCTTCCACGTTCGGTACTCATCACTGTTTTTGTTCAGGTGGACCCCCACAGTGGTGCAGCCATGGCAGTATAAGCTCAGTACTGCATAGTCAATCACAAGGCCAGTGATCAAGTCGATGACACTGCCAATGCCGTAGTAGGACTGGTGTCCTCGAGTCATCCAGGTTGCATCGTACGATACATTGATGTCTCTCACGTCCTCTGGAGGGACACCAGACAGGTCGGCATATGCTTCTCTCACGTAAACAGCACAGGCATCGAGACAAGTGGTCACTGTGTCCATCACTGCTGTGGCTATCTCTTTCTGGTGTCTCACATACGTCTTCTGATGGATGCAGGGTGAATCCATCCACCAACAAATCCGACGAAGCCCCGAAAATCCAACACCGCAGTCCATAGTTCCTGCCACCAATCTCCTCGTTGTGGCAAATGGTGACTGACTGCCACGATCACCAATCCTGCCTGAAGACAGTGTCTCACTGCAGACATGTCCACAAATGGTACACTCGGTGCGGAATGCTACGACTGGGCCCTTCCTTTTGTCGATAACAACTGTCAAAGCTCCCTGGCAAACCGGGCACGGAAGGTTCTCAACGAGTTTCTTCAACGAGGCCACTTGCACAAAGAGACAACTGTTGTCTATCACGGGACGTTGAGGTTCGTCGACATCGGGCTCATCTATCTGTGACGAGGACGCGATCGACGGTTCGCGAACAGAATGCTGATCGTCAGCTCCAGCACAAACGTCCATTTTGCCAGGTTCCACGACGTCACCTATCACCGGCGATGTTGGTCGGTTTACTCCATAGTTCTCGCGCAGATTTCATCTGCGCTAACCGAGCCTGCTTCTTCGATCCAAACTTTCTCGTCGTAGTCTGTTTTACGCCGCGATCCTTCGGCATCTTGACTAGAAATTTCGTACTAATAACTGACAAAATCACTGAGCCATATTGTCTCACTTTGTTGCTATGTCGTAGCTTGCCGGAGAGGTCCGAATGTCGGCCATTGGCCAATCAGAATCGAGAGAATGCGGATCCGCGGAGCATTGTGCCATATAAGGAAATTTTCGTATAGAATCTGCTCGGGTTCTAATGCTGATTGGCTGCATGCTTAATGAGTGTTTCCCGCCGCGGGTAAGCCTGTCTTGCAGCCGGGAGAAAGAGCTAAAATTTGATATCCAACATGGCAGCCTCCAGTAAGGCAAAGTACCGGTAACTAAGGAGTGAAACGCCTAATTTCTGCATTTGTTCGCAAGACAAAGGAACTCTCATCAACACTGGTGATCAAATAAAGCATTTATTTCACATACAGACACATAAATATGAACATTTATGAATTAGAAGTTGAAGTTAAGATGTTTTATTAGTGAAATACACTGAAAACGAAATGTCACCAAAAATCGTCAAAAATCGAAAATCCCGCAGCGCGTGTCCCCTTAAGTCGTTTTGTATGGCAAATAAAACTGTTAGTAGTATTCTTTGTATAGGTGAAAGTGCACTTTTTTTAGTAGAAATCCTACTAACACAATGTGACCTCTGTCTGTAAATGAAGTTGGCAGCCATACTCATGGAGATGTGGAATGATGTGATGTGACATTGGCTTGCAGGCGAACATCAAGGAAGTGAGCATTGATATCCCACACAAACTTCACAACTCCATGATCGGTGCAAAGGGCCGCCTCATTCGGGCTATCATGGAGGAGTGCGGCGGTGTCATTGTCCACTTCCCACCAGAGGGCTCCACTAGTGACAAGGTGATTATCCGCGGCCCGAAGGATGATGTGGAGAATGCACGCAAACAACTCCTTGACTTGGCAAACGAAAGGGTATGTGTTTTATCACTATCTTCTGTGTAAAATATGAGACTACCAGAAGGTAAACTTCATTGTATTTATGTCATGTGCGAAGTTCAAAAAGTACATCCCGTAAGTGTTCACAGTGCAAAGTGTAACATTGAAAATATAATTATCCAAGTTTTTGTGAGATTGAGAAGTTATACATGAAGCGTGTGAACAAATGAAATCATGGAGTTTCTCCGATTGTCGTTTCAGAAAGAGGCAAGTCATGTGAGCGAGGTGAAGGCGAAGCCCGAGTACCACCGCTTCCTGATTGGTCGAGGTGGTGCAAACATTCGTAAGGTGCGAGACAGCACTGGTGCACGTATCATCTTCCCGAACAGCACTGATGCCGACCAGGAATCCATCACTCTGATTGGTAAAAAGGAGGCTGTCGAACTGGCCAAGGTGGAGCTCGAATCACTCATCAAAAACCTGGTGAGTGTCGGGTTTGCCATCCATCAAACAAATGGAGATGAAGTGTGCAACCTATGTGATTGATAGTTTGTACACATGTTATGATTTGAACAGCATAGTAATATATGTCAAACAAAGCAATGTAGCAAAAACATTACAGAACAGGAAACTATTTATAAAATAGCACACCAGTCCAAAATTTATACAGGCACAGGTAACGTTCACTGGAGTTCAAATAAAGTTCACTGGAGCTTGTATAAAGTTAACTGGAGCACAAATAAAGTTCACTGAAATAGAGAAAAAGTTCACTATAAGACAAAATACCCATTGGCATGTAGTGTCACTGATATACACCTTAAACTTCCCCAGGTGCGTAGGTTGAGGCAACTCGAGACTGCATTCAAGCCACCCTCCATGCACGTCGGGCCTCCTTTGTGCTGGACTGCACTTGCCGCCCATATTGTCGTAGCTGTGTGCCACTGTTGCACCAACCCCTTGGTTAAACTCTGCAATGGCCGAGCAAGTTGCAGTGACGACGCGTGGTAAACCACCGGGCACTTCAGCCAGACCTTGGAGTGGATAGATTCGTTGGCATTCTGCGTCACGCCCTGCAGACAGCAATCCACATCCTTCGCCAAGGGTGTGCCAACGTTCTCCAAGTGGGAGCCTGGTTCCTCGCCCGTCACAAGGGCCCAATGGAAGAAGCACCAACTGTTGGTGCCTGTCGGGCAGTGGTTGTGATGGGGCTCCTCAGTGGATGCAGCTTGGAAAAATGAGGCGATTATAGTACTCCTTATTGCACTCTTGTTTTATGTACAGCTGCAGATCGCTTTGTCATAGTACAATGTCAGTTTGTTGATGGCAGCATGGGTGAGTTTTCCAAGCCCACGTCCACCAAGAGTCTCCTTGATCTTCTTGGTGTCCTTGGCCAGGTTTTGCAGTGCCGGCCCCATTCGCTTGGCCACGTGGTTGACACACTCCTCCTTAGTGATGTCTACCCCCTCGCCATACTTTCCGGTCTCACAGGTGTTTGTAGGTGCTGGAGTCCCCATCTGACGGCATCGTCGTGTACCAGAAACCGTGCTTGTCAGCAGAGTTCTTCCATAGAATCTCTGCTGCTGTTTTCTCCATTGTGTTGGAGGAACCCGTGAAGTTGACGGTGCAGTCGTCATGTCCCTCAAACCACGTCTTGAAGCCAGCGGTGTCCCGGCCTCTGGCAGTAGAGTGACAGGATGGTGAAGTCAGTCACCAGTCCTGTCACTACCTCCACTACACAGTCGATACCATACATAGAGTTGTGGCCATGGGTCATCCAGGAACCATCAAAACTCACCATGAGGTCCTTGACACTGGATTTATCAAGGGTAGGGTCAAGTTCTTTGTAAATGCTGCGGATGATTTTGCAGACTCGCACACAACATTGTTTTTGCAACCTGCATGGCTGCATCTTTGATGGCCTTCGGATGTGTGATGAAGGTCGTGTGGTGAATAGCTGGCATGTCGAAGTTAGCGGCAGAACTTGACAAGTCCCGAATAGCCAACGCCCATGTCAACTGACGCAGACACACCTGACCTCACTACAACGAATGGCACGTTCGTCGCCTGCGTCCCTCCGATGCGATCCGACAACAGTGTTGAGTTGAGGACCTTCTCGCAGAAGGTCTCAAGACCACACACCATACCCATACCGAGGGTGCGGTCAACAGCTTGTATGCAGAGGGTGAACTTCCGACAAGAAGTGCATGGCAGGTTCGCAACAAGCGACGGCAACACGGAGCAGTGTACAATTACAGTCGATAGATCTGCACCATTATCTCCTTCACCCTCATCCGGGAAGCATGAGACTCCCATCTTATCCAGAAGGTCTGCTTAGCCAAACTTCCGCTCAGTCGCAGAAAATCTTTGAGGTGGATCAGGTGACACTGAAGGCCGAGTTGATGCCTAGGAACAAGTACATAAGTATTTCATGAACACAACTATTACTAACAACAAAATCCCATTCCCGTTACTATAGGTCTGTAGTATGTGTTACACCATTTGTTTATTTTATTAGTACTGAATTATATATATGTATGTAATAAAGGGACATACCAAGGCAAGTTGTACTAATATAAACCATAATTCCATTGAATAATGTACAAAGTATAACTCATCCCTCAAAGAACATGATCTGAGCATGTATATAATTATATCACTATCATTTTATGGCAGCTATAGTTCTGGCATGCCTGGATAGCCCCTGGACCTAAACATCAACACGACAACGGATATAAAATATAAGCAAACGTCAAATAATTTCTTGATACAGGGTTCAAAAACACTGTGTTTGGAGACAACAGGAATATATATATGAATTGTGTACACCGTCAGTGTTATCGAAAACATATAAAAAAGAAATTGAACTTACTCTGGGTGCCATTGACACAGGTGCTGACATCGTGGTCGGACCAAAGACGTTGCCAAAGGTTCATCGATGGATTCAACTCGCTAAGTCTTTCTTTCACGTGCTGACTGCAGCTGCCCAATATTGTGTCGCTTCGTAGCATGGAAACCACTCATTCGCTTTCGCCCAAATGGCATAGTGTTGTTTTAGAAAGCTAAAGAAACGCGGAGAATAAAATGTCGATCCTATCGAATTTAGCTGGTATTACAAGCTGACGTCATAGGTTGGACGTTAGTATTACATCCTTATCCTCAGGTTCCGTCATCACGTGTTACCACCCGACCAATTGTTGTAGGATTCCCCATTCCTTTGTCCCCAAAACCGCAAGAGTCTTTCGTAGGCAAAACAGGGCTTTCCCATGAAATGCTTCGATTATTCACACTTCGTTTAACAAAAAGACTTGGCAATGATAGGCATCACACAAAACACATGTATTGTGACATAAACATGTTTATTTCAGTAGTACTATGTATATGAATGGCAAGTTGAATAATTTTTATACATAGAAATGTCAATAACTCAAAACTCATTTTATTTCCAAAAATCCGTAAATTTCGACCCAAGCCTCCCCTTAAAGGTTCTGTGCAGAAATGTTGGTTTCTTTTTTTTTTTAATTTGTTTGTTGACATTCAGTGTTCAAAATTGTTTTTGAAAAATTGAAAATAGACAAAGTCTACATGGTATTTTATGTGAGGATAGCAAATTCACTTTTCATATACATATTTATTCACTTCAGAAAGCAAATTATTATTGCATGAAGTGTTAATAAATTAAACTAAGCTGTGCTGATATCGTTGATATCACTAAAAACACTAATATATCGCTGTATTGCATGGCAGGACAACATAATGGAGAGTGAGTTGAGCGTCGACCCGAAGCACCACCGTCACTTTGTGGCACGGCGTGGTGAGGTGCTGCGTCAGATCGCAGAGGAGTTTGGCGGCGTCATCGTCAGCTTCCCTCGAACAGGAGTCAAGAGCGACAAGGTCGTGTTGAAGGGCGCAAAGGAGTGTGTCGAAGGTGCCAAGAAACGCATCCTTGAGATCGTTGCTGATCTGGTAGGTTGAAGTGTACATTCTTCCAGGTCTATTGCCTGTGTTGCTAGTTGTTTAGTTATAGAATCATCCCAAGTTATGATGGTGATTCGTTACGACAGTGGCTTTTATAGTAGGTTTTGCCGAGTAGCAGAAAATTGAACACGTAGGCTGCTAAATTATACTGACTTCCACTATGCAATAACAATTTTGGGGAGGTGTATGATCATGTCTCGTTTTTATGTTTCAAATGTGATAAATGATGATACAGTAGTCCCGCCCTTCAGCGAACACATGTGTATCCAGACAGAAGTACTACTGTAGTCCCTCCCTTCAGCGGACACATGTGTATCCAGACAGAAGTACTAAAGTAGTCCCTCCCTTCAGCAAACACGTGTATCCAGACAGAAGTACTACAGTGGTCCCTCCCTTCAGCGAACACGTATATCCAGACAGAAGTACTACAGTGGTCCCTCCCTTCAGCGAACACATGTATATCCAGACAGAAGTACTACAGTGGTCCCTCCCTTCAGCGAACACATGTGTATCCAGACAGAAGTACTACAGTGGTCCCTCCCTTCAGCGAACACATGTGTATCCAGACAGAAGTACTACAGTGGTCCCTCCCTTCAGCGAACACATGTGTATCCAGACAGAAGTACTACAGTGGTCCCTCCCTTCAGCGAACACATGTGTATCCAGACAGAAGTACTACAGTGGTCCCTCCCTTCAGCGAACACATGTGTATCCAGACAGAAGTACTACAGTGGTCCCTCCCTTCAGCGAACACATGTGTATCCAGACAGAAGTACTACAGTGGTCCCTCCCTTCAGCGAACACATGTGTATCCAGACAGAAGTACTACAGTGGTCCCTCCCTTCAGCGAACACATGTGTATCCAGACAGAAGTACTACAGTGGTCCCTCCCTTCAGCGAACACATGTATATCCAGACAGAAGTACTACAGTAGTCCCTCCCTTCAGCGAACACATGTATATCCAGACAGAAGTACTACAGTGGTCCCTCCCTTCAGCGAACACATGTATATCCAGTCAGAAGTACTACAGTAGTCCCTCCCTTCAGCGAACACATGTGTATCCAGACATATGTACTACAGTAGTCCCTCCCTTCAACGGACACGTGTATCCAGACAGAAGTACTACAGTGGTCCCTCCCTTCAGCGGACACAGGTGTATCCAGACAGAAGTACTACAGTGGTCCCTCCCTTCAGCGAACACATGTATATCCAGACAGAAGTACTACAGTGGTCCCTCCCTTCAGCGGACACATGTGTATCCAGACATATGTACTACAGTAGTCCCTCCCTTCAGCGGACACATGTGTATCCAGACATAAGTACTACAGTAGTCCCTCCCTTCAGCGGACACATGTGTATCCAGACATAAGTACTACAGTGGTCCCTCCCTTCAGCGGACACGTGTATCCAGACATAAGTACTACAGTAGTCCCTCCCTTCAGCGAACACATGTGTATCCAGACATAAGTACTACAGTAGTCCCTCCTTTCAGTGAACACATGTGTATCCAGACATAAGTACTACAGTAGTCCCTCCTTTCAGCGGACACATGTGAATCCAGACAGAAGTGTCCCGACATTGCAGGTGTCCGCTCATCGGAGGGACAGGCATTTCGGTGCAGGAGTTCAGACTTCAGTACACCGGTACATGGACATGGCAGAAATACATCTACGCATTATTTGATAGTAATTAAACCCTATGCATATTTATGATCACTACCGGTATATTACTGTGTTGTACTAAAATAAGCAGTTGGTCTTGTAGTCATAATTATTGATTGTTATCCGCCCGGAACTGTCCGCCCGATTCCCATTTGCCGCTTGTCATCTGTGATTGTCTGGAACCACGCACTGCCACTAGTCTACACGACGGCATCGGATCAGCATTGTATTCTCAAAGAAGTTGCGTGATACTGTATGTCAGCATTCACTCTAACCAAAAACAACTCAAACGATTTAGATTTTCGTTCGCTAAAATACTTTGTAACTAATTCATAAGTTCATGAGTTTGGCTGCCGCCTACAAGATGAAAAATAGTAACCTGGAGATGAGCAACCGAATTATCTCATTTCGTCTTTCATCCAACTTGAAAGAGTTGTGTGTCACTTGATAATGCGATCCACCGTTTCATACACTAGTACCCAGTTTATGTTTTCTACCCACGGCTTTACAATCATGCCGTTTGGCGGAGCATAATTTTATGATACTTTCATATTATTTCACTGCAGATTAGGATTAATGTTGGACTGCATTGAAAACAATCTTGTATACGTCATATTTGTGAATTTTAATTACCACAAATTGCCACAAAAGGCAACACTAAGATGAAGATGGGGCTGGAGGCGCGAAGGCTGCCCGAAGACATGTTGACATCAGCAAACGTGATTGATGCCAGCGCAAAATAAACAATACCTTGCTCTACATTCATTCTGTCTACAGTTTATGGAGCATCATAGGAATTCTAGGTAGTCTGGACAAAAACAAGGAGTACAGCGAGGAAGACAAGATTGTTGTTACGGGTACAAGTGTAATTTAACAAATTCGGCAAAAAATCTTTAAATTAATTAATACTGTCCGCCTTAGCAGGGACATATAACCAAAATATCCTGTCCGCTGTCCGCATCCATGAGGTGTCCCGTCATCAAAAGGACATTAACGTGGCAAACTTAAAAACAATTAACAAACTGTCCCAACGTAGCAGGTGTCCCCTCGTCAGAGGATCCGCTGAAGGGAAGGACTACTATAGTAAATATTTTCATCTACGTACACTTCTTATAAAGGTAAGTTCGTATATAGTGCAGTATCCAGTATCCAATTTTCTCCCTGGTAGACCTCTTCAACTGAAGCATCTCGCTGTGCTGCAAGTGCCAGCCAATTTTCAGGCAAAAACTTGATAGATTTTGTTTGATGTAGGCATATTTTTATCCTAATAATAGATGGCAACATAATAGGAATACTGTAGGCTGATTAGCCTGAATTTCAAACAAGAACTGCAGAATTCTACAAAAAAAGTATCATTACTGCATGTAACACATGACAACAGTACATGTGTAGCCGTTGTAATGACCTGTGAGGGTTCATGTTGTGTGTGCAGGACGCGCAGGTGACGATCGAGTGCGTCATTCCCCAGAAGTACCACCGCACTGTGATGGGTGCCAAGGGCCACCAGGTGCAGGAGATCACGCGCGAACACGAAGTCAACATCAAGTTCCCCGACCGACCCACGGAGAACAAAGAAGGTACACATATACTCGATCTGTGTTGCAGTTTCTATGGTGTTTTTTTGCAACGAAACTGAAGTGTATATCCTGTTGATATACTTGCGTTTTACACCATGCATATGACTAATTATGTCATAGTCAGACAAAATTACTTTCATCTGGCCTCAGCCTTGCAGCTCCCTCCTCAGATGAAAGTTTGTAAACAATGATCTAATAATATCAATATATTAACAGTATCGGTCCAAAGCGTAAAATATTGATGTCCATTGTCAGATGAAACTGCCTCTGACCCCCCAAACAAAAGTAATTTCGTCTGATATCGGACATCAACGTTCTGAGATAATCCTAAAATGTTGCCGGATTTTATACTTGACGACAACTTTATGGGCATTGTTGCAGTGGTGGCAGCTCAAAGTGAGGAGACTCTCACGAACGGAGACGTGAGCCTGGAGAACGGCTCTGGAGACAGCGAGAAACTGGTGAAAAGGCAGGACATCATTATGATCCTGGGCAAGGCAGAGAATTGCGAGGCAGCCAAACAGGCATTGCTGGTATGTACACACAACTTCTTGCCATCATTTAAATTCGTTGGCACATTCATCCATCTGTTAACAACTTTCTACTGTTGTTCATAAATTATGAGGTCGACCAACCTTTCAATCTTGATGTGTTTCTGAGCTTGGTTTCCGAGGATTTAGATCTAAATTATTATTATTATCTTGATTACAAGAATTCTGTTGTGATAGCGCAGCATCTGGTCTTTAGTGGTGCTCGCAATATGTCATTCACTGGCAGGTTATTCACGCAACCAAGCAAACACATGAAATGTTTGGATACACTCTGTATGTGCCGTGGTTCAGTCTGCTGTCTCTTACTATTGATAATTATGTATCTACACAATGTTTAGAGGTTATTCATCCCCACCAAAATGCATTTAATTTTGTGGTTATTATTATTTAAAAATAAAACTGAACTATTTACTTTGTTGCCTGCCACTGCAGTCGAAGGTTCCCATCACGGAGGAAGTGAATGTGCCGTATGACTTCCATCGCTTCATCATCGGCCAGAAGGGTCGAGACGTCAGACGCATGATGGAGGACCATGACGTCAACATCTCCATCCCACCTGCCGATGAACACAGTGACGTTGTGCGCATCACAGGCGCGCCGGAGAACGTCAAGTGCGCCGTCGCAGCTCTCGAGGAGCGCGTTCAGCAGTTGGAGGAGAAGGTATGTTGGGTGGCCACGAGGAAGAGTTTAGCTCACTTTCTAGCTGTGTGTATATTATTGAGAATATCAAGGTCCTTTTTAGAGAACTGGATGTTTTGTAGAAGTTTCTGAATAGCATCGGAGGTGTTGAAGGTACGTCCTAAGAATTTATCACAACATTGCTATTGATTTATAATAAGGTATTAATAATAACATAATATGTTGATGTGTTGTATTGAAGTGGTTCTGAGATGGTCCCTTTGTTTCAGGCCCAGAAGAACTACCAGCTGGAGATGGAGTTGGAGGCAACATATCACCCCAAGATCATTGGTCGACGCGGAGCCGTCATCACAAAGATCCGCCAGGACCACGACGTACAGATCCAGTTCCCGGAGAAAGGCAGCGAGCATCCGGATATGATCACAATCACCGGTCTCGAGAAGGACACAATGGCTGCTCGTGATGACATCCTGAAGATTGTCAGTGACCTGGTGAGCTGTCTAAATACTTGCTTGATTTGTGAGAACTGATTTGTTTTGTCTATAACCTGTTACTTCTTGGTTTTGCTTCACAGCAGATGGGCAAGCACTTGTTTGTCAGCCTGGCTGTTTGCTATTGGGCTCCTTACATGAAGTATGGTGTTTTTCTAAACAGTTTCCAGTTTTCTTCCTTGTGTTTGCATATCTGATTATGTGTAGACACTTTATTGTTGAATTGTTATTATAATGTGTGGAGCACCATTGACTGGGACCAGTCTGATGATATGCACATACACACCTTGTGACACATTCACACCTTGTGACACATGCACACCTTGTGACACATGCTGTAGAACCTTATTTAACAGTAAAATATAGGAAATCAGTCCCGTTGAGGCAACACCAATTTTATTATTCGAATTATGGACCCGCTTAATTTGTTTTTGACAAAACGGAAATAAAATTGCAATTTTGAACATTTATTTCTGATCGAAATGCCCAACCAATTGATTTTGTATGGATTCATCGAGCATATATGCATCATACTGAACATTGTATGTTAAACACTGTTTCAATGGTTGTCGCGCATCTTTGGTCTACAATCCCATGAATTCGCGTCCCACTTGCCATTAATTGATCTAAACGAGAGCTGGACACTGATGGCAGATACAGAAAGGAGGATCTAGTATTTTGAAAGGAAATGCTACAGGAGGCTATTGCACAAAAACAATGACTGTCAGGCAACAGGTCTTTGCTTGTGCGGGAGATCAGGAGCCTCCGCTGTCAGTAATGAAGCGCTGCAAGCTCTCCTGGTTTGGACCTGTCTCCAGACACATCTCTCTGTCCAAGACCCTACTTCAGGGAACAGCAGAGGGCAAGACACAGAGGGCGACAGAGAAAGTCGTGGGGAGAGAAATTAAAGAACTGGACAGGCCACACCCTCACGTCCCTGACATGCACAGTGGAAGACAGAGAGAGATGGAAAGCGCTGACTGAGCAAGTGTCTGCCATGACACCCCGACGACCTCCAGTCACGGGATGAGTGAGTGATCTAAACCATGGCTGAACCAGATGCTGCAGTGTGGTTTTGGCGTCGAATGCGTGGATTGTTGTTGAAATGACAGCGAACGTCCTTGCGGATGCTACATGAGCAATTCAACATTTAACACATTTATTTTCTTGAACGATGACGGCGTTAGTGCCACTGAAATAAAGCGAAAAGGCAACCCAAAGGCTGACATTTTAGACACAATGCAAAATAGCAATAAAGAAAATAAACTGCCAATGTGCAACGTAGGCGAAACTAGTAACGTGCGCATGTTTAATGCACTACTCGTTCTATCTACAAGCAAAAAATCTGAACATCATATATTGGCCAATCTGGGAAAATGGGTTGTAGACACTCTATTCAATGCCTGCATGGTCAGCATCGCATTGCATTACTTCGGAATAGAATAATGTAGTTGTATTTGGAGGTATGACAATCAAATCCTAATTATGCCAGTCAAATTAATATTATCACAGCAAGATATATCCTACCTCTAATCTACATGTTTATGGCTGTAATGTTAACACACCATAATGGTCTCTGCCAAGATCTTGTCTTCAACTTTTATTAAACATTCTTAAAAGTATGTGTGTAGTAAGTTTTGATACAAGGCTAAATAATTTTTTAGCAATCTACTGTATGGCTCATATGATAATGCATGTATTTACACAAAACTTTCTCGTGCAATGACTTATTTTTATTCCCCCCTCCCTAACAAAAATGTCTCAAAAATACGTAATCCTAACAGTCACATTGGTGTGGCCTAATATGGTCACCTTGCTGTTGAGGCCACTTGCTAGTTCCAAGTGTGACCTTAATAGTGGGGTCCCACTGTACATGCAATCATAAAAGATATAACATATAATAGATTGATAAATAATGTAAAATAAATATTTATGTATCTGTATGTAGACTGTGTGGTCCATTGTTGTGTGTTGGTTGCAGGAGGACATGGTAACTGAGGAGGTGAAGATTGACCATCGCGTCCACCCACGTCTCATTGGCTCACGGGGTCGTGCCATTCGCAAGATCATGGACGAGTACAAGGTTGACATCCGCTTCCCAAATCGCACCTCCGACAACCCCGACGTCGTCATGGTAACGGGCATGGAAGACGACGTGCTCGACTGCAAGGAACACCTGCTCAATCTTGAGGAGGAATATGTGAGTAACTCCTCATTATTGTATAGTAAATAGTCATTGCAGAAGACAGTGTCAGACAGACAGCCAGCTCTGTTCTTAAACAATTACTTGTCTTGTTGGGTGTAGTCGAGATCAGTATAAATGATCACCATGTCATTCAAACAGAATGTAGTGTCTGGTGGTGACACCATGCCAGCAGAAATGTGTTTTATTGTATTATGACCTGCTAAATGTTCCCATACTGTTTTGTGGTTTGGTCAATACTGAAAAATATTTTGTGCTGGCGTAAATTGTGTTGGGCAAAGACAATCTCTAGTGTTAATTAATGATGTGTGTGGGTAGAGACCAAATTGGTCCATAACGTAGTATACATGTTTGTTTAATTAGCAACTGTTGACTGTGAAGCACCATGAACAATTTTAAATCTTGTGCTACATCAGATGAAATGTAACACTATTAAACTGCACCTGGGTTGACTGTTGCAGTTGCAAGACGTCAATGAGCAGATGGTAATGGACCAGTACACGCGAGCCCCGAGTCGTCACGAGCACGAGGGCAAAGGAAAGGGTGCTCAGCCACAGGGCTTTGTGGTGCGCAACGCACCCTGGTCGAGCGCCGTCCCCGACACCAACAGTACCACCGACTTCCCAGAGTTCTCGGCAACCGTGGAAAAGAAGAATCCATGCTCCATGGCATGGGGACCTTCACGCAAACATTGAGCTTGCGTCTGATTCCTAACTCGGCAGATCACATGGTCTCTTTATTAGGTGTCGGTTTGCAAGTTGTGTAGTCATTGGTAGGGTAGGTACACTTCACCACTGACGACAACAATGACAAGTTGTGTAGTCATTGGTAGGGTAGGTACACTTCACCACTGACGACAACAATGACAAGTTGTGTAGTCATTGGTAGGGTAGGTACACTTCACCACTGACGACAACAATGACAAGTTGTGTAGTCATTGGTAGGGTAGGTACACTTCACCACTGACGACAACAACGACAAGTTGTGTAGTCATTGGTAGGGTAGGTACACTTCACCACTGACGACAACAACGACAAGTTGTGTAGTCATTGGTAGGGTAGGTACACTTCACCACTGACGACAACAACGACAAGTTCACTAAGATGTATACTTGTGGCATCTGTGTTGGGAATCTTCCCCATTTATTTCTTGACACTGCTGTCTCGTAGCATGCACATAGCCTGCAATGTGTGAGCTAGTTCACCACTCGATACAAAGTGTCTGAGATGATGCGAGTTTCTGTTTTCGAACCCACCGCACGTACACCGTCACATCATGCTTGTGGGGTTGGAATCGTGTTTGCATGAACGCGAAAGCAATGGTTTCTCTGAGTTTTCTGACATTGTACATCGATGCCCGGAAGTGGCTTTATATGATGAATGACTGGTCTGTCAATGTAATCTGGCAGACGTTGCAAAGCACAGGAGCTGTTGGCATTCTCCCGTATTCTTTTCTGGTGCCTTCGTTTGCCAAACCCAATGTTTACTGGCAGCCGAGCAAACGTGTCGTGCGACGTTTTAGGTTCGGCATGTGAGATGTTTGTTACGGTTTCACAATCTCGCATGTTTTTTAAACCGACAATGATTACCACCTAGTCTTTGTGTGGGTTCCAGTTCGACTTGTTTACCTGTTCACTTTGTGTACCCTCTTTTGAAGTGGCGAGCTGCCCTCATACGCCGCCACTATCGACATGGCAGCCGTGAATGAAACTATATTTTTATGACGAGATGACGTTTCTGTGTAATTTAAAGCCCAGTGCATTGTGGGTGGTATTTAAATGTGTGTTATCGGTGCACACAAAGATGTAGCAATATAGGCGGGTATTGTTCGTCGTGGCTATCCAAGCCAGCTGCCGCTGAAACAGCAGGTATTTGCTCAAACCACCAAAACGTGGTTGGCAGGTCACACGGGATCAGTTGCTGCTATACATATTGCTGCCATTGTGATCATAACGTAAGAAGTTTAGACATATTATTTTGCAGTGTAAGGTTGTTAAGTACATGACAAGTGTAACTGATAATGAAAATGTGTACAATATTAAAAAATTGTAAACTGTACAATATGGTGTATGTTGATAATGTGTACTATAAGATTGTGTGAATCTGCTGATGTATGTAGGAATACATAAATGAAGACTTGTGTAAGTCAACAAGATTGTTGTGTGCTTTTATTTGCCAGACAGTGTTGCGTTGAAATGATTCAATTCAAATACCTTTATTTTCCCTCATGGGGAAATTCTCATTGAATGTTTCCTCATACGTAGATGAGGCAGTTCAGTTGAAACATTAACTAATTATAGCCCATAAATTGTTCGGTTAAATTGACTGAAGATATTCTCCACTTCAGATTATATCTGTATTATTGGTAGACACACAGAGAAACTTTTATTTGATTGCTAATTGTGGTTTATATTGCATTCAGTTGAATTTCTTGGTAACTGTTGAATGCAAATTTTGAGTTTTTATAGTGACTGACTGCATCTTGTCCGTCATCATTATAAAGCAGATATGAGACCAGTTGAAGAAACAAACTGATCATGTGTCATAGGTTTTGGAAATATACTACAGTGGAACCTACTCACTAACCATGCTGGCATCAAAGCCATCTACGAAGTGTCCAGAACAGATATATCAGAATTAGATGATAATGTTGGAATTAAGACTTCTTGGTAATACGTACAGGGGAACCTCATTATTAAGGTTACCATGTTAAATTTTATTGCACCGGTTGTGTTAACATACAACTACCTGTTAACAAATTTGACTTGTGAATAATAACACTCGCTACTATTTGGTCCACCTGCGTGAGTTGTTCTAAAAAAGAAGTGACGCACAGAATCCTTGGAAAGACCAGCTTTAATACCAAGTTTACTAAGTATTTAGAAATGTTAGATCATACATTAAAGTGACACACATTGCAGGTTTTCAAATTAACTAGGTACACAGTTAAATGCCGTAATCATCCAAAAATGCATGAGTTGTAACTGCTGCATAAAATCTCACCTTTGATGACATGGTAACATTGTCAAGTAAATTCACTACTATAATACAAGGTCATATGTAACATGGCATACGGTAAAACTGATCACCACCAGGTGTCATTCCCTAAATAATATCACAGCAAATCGTATGAAACATCCATGAGAACACGCAGTTTAACTTTCTCATTAACCATCGTATACAACTTTCTGAATGAAAATTCCAGTATGTAACTACTGCAGCTAGGTTGATGTATTATAAATAAATAACAAATAAATGGTTATACATAAATAAATGTTCTAAGAAAAACCAACTTGCCAGAAGAGAAACAAATAAATGTTCTAAGAAAAACCAGCTTACCAGAAGAGAAGGCCAGCTTATAATATATGTACCTTGGAATAATTCTGTTTCAAATAGAAACGATAATATAAGTTTCTTTTAGGGGTACAATAATAATCCAACAACTTGTTTTTGTTGTGGAATGATAATTTTCTATATGTATTCCATTTCCTTGTATCTTTGCATCTAAAATAAACTTACCTAATAATTTAGTATAATTAGTCTTAACTCTAAAACAGTGGCATGTCAAACAATCTTAAATACAGCAGAAAGAAACTAATGTCGATACATGGAAGGCAACTTCAGTAACAGGCACTTCAAGTTATTCTACACAACTGACTGTAAACTAAACATTTTCAGAAGTATCAGTATGCAAGAGTTCCCAGGAAGAGATAGTTTCCGATTGATCTTCACAAGTGAAGAATCTGCCATTGTCATCATCAATATTTGTGGACAACTTTTCTGTTGTACCAGTTACACACCATTCAACAAATGAAGCCACTCAGAAAATTACACACATTTATAAAAATATAACTAATAAATAATGTTTCAAGATGTTATATTTGACATACAGACTGCTGCATACCCATAAATACCTTAATTTCTAACCATTTAGGCTTAGGTCTACAAACATTCAAGAATGGGTAAGGCACATTTAATCAGAAAAGTTTACACACTAGTATTCTTACAGCTGGAATGCACTGCAGGGAGGTCAAGTGCTGTTGCCAGTGGCAACTGCACCTCGATTCGCTTGGTGCGCACTATTGGCGTCTCGAGCTGAGAATCTGAACCTGTCTTCTTGTTTGGCAATGTTTTCTTCCTACCCTTCTTCTGTTTACCTGTGGTTACCGATGCAGGTATGGTCAAAAACCTGTCACTGGACTTGTCCAGAGAACTCATTTCAATTGCCTCGATCGAGGTACCCATAGCCAATTCCTGCCCTGATGCCATCGCTTCATGCATGGGAATTATAACATCTTTGGTTTGTGCGTTGTCAACGATCATCACCTGACTCAGTCTGACGGAATCGTCCTTCATCAATTGGTCAATTCCTCCAATGTGAACTGCCACCTGGTGTGTGTTATTTGAAGTGCCATCAATGATCTTCACTTCGTGAAACTCGACAGACGTCTGTGCTGTTTTATACACTTGTGTAGTATTACGTCCGCCATCATTGTTAAGGTCATACATTTCAACACTATCGGACTCTGACCTTGAACTTTCGTCCTTCTCCATGACAAGAATCTGCCTAAGAGCATCCTGCAGTTCGGCATCATCCTCTGGCTGCGGCATTGTTATTTCAATTGACGGAATCTTTTCTCGCATATTGTTGCCAATGGCAACCTGTTTGAGGTCAGAGTCACTGACAGCGCGACTGGCACACGGCACTGCATAGCCAGAGACGGAACACGACCTCTGTAAGTTTGGATCACTGGAGAAGTTGCGCTGTGACGGAGAGTTCACACTGAGGTCACTTGGACAGTAGTAGACTTTCATGTTCTCCGGTATCTCAGCACGTATAAGCGGTCGCAGCGTGAACTTCTCTTTCCGTAGTTTCTTGACAGCCGTATCGAGTGGCATATGCCATGTCGCTATCGTGAAACTGCGTCGCGTGTATTTCTGTGTTATGCACACGCTGATGTCGACTATTCGCTCAGCCACCATGTCTGCTGTGATCTCGCTGTATTCGAGGGCCCTGGTGAACTTGAAGGAAGATGGCGTCATAACATCGCTGGATGGTTTCTTCTTTGAGGGTGAACCTCGCGAGGAAGTGTCCACCGCGAGCTCCTCTGTCTTCCTCCTCGTAGACTTCTTCTTGTCTGGCTGCAGGTACGACTTGACGTAGATGTTGCTGATCATCGACGTGTTCGCTAAAACAGAATGCATGGGAACATGTACTATAAGTAGTGTCACTTTAGAAATACATGTGTGATAACAATGTTAGGTAATTAGTTTTCATATAAATCTTTTAAAGTTCAAACGGAAAGATGATGGTCGATTCTAAGAGGAAATGTCAATGATGACAATAAAATGTTTGCAATCAAATTATTTAGTAGGAAATGCATGGATTTTAAATCCAATTGTTAACGTTATGATATTTAAATGTTGGTAGTTTTTTAATTCTACATATGGCGGAATTTCCCTATTAAGATCACCTTTTGGTCTGGGCCAAAATGACTTGAATAGTGAGGTGACACTGAGATGGTCCTAGTTGTAAGGTGGCTGTATCATCAAGGTTTGATTGTATAAAGCTGGGTGTTTACGTAAGGATCAGCCAATTCACCTGGAGGTAACAAGAGATCTTCAAGTTGCCAGACTCGTATCTTCAGAGTCTTCTGCTTCACGTTGTACTCAAACGACAGCTGGATGTGCCCCAACACTGGAAACCAAGTCATGTGATCATCATGTGACCCTCACCCATATGGTAGGGGTTATTGGTAAGTCTATCAAATTGTTTACTGACAATAAACACTAAACTTTTCCATTTCTGTAAGCATTCTGAGAGGCCAGAGCTGGGGTGTATAGTATCCGTATATTATTATATCAGTATGTTATGTATATGTACTTTAGAGACTGAGTAGCAAGCATGAAATGGATACTATTCTATACAGATTGATAGCTGTGTGTGTGGTGTGTGTGTGTGTGTGTGTGTGTGTGTGTGTGTGTGTGTGTGTGTGTGTGTGTGTGTTTACAACACAGATCAACAAATAAAAAACATCTCGGAGATTCCAAAAAAACCTGTATTTTTTGTGCTCCAGAGTATTTTGACGCATGTGATACTACATGTACAATGGTGAATTGCTGTCCACAAATGTATGCCCCCCTCACACAGAGGCTCACAAAATCTACACAAGGGAAACAATTACCAATTAGATGATTTACTCAGCTTAAGTACCCCATAATTACATACCCCTAAGGTGTTCATTTTCTAAATCCAGAGAACTATTTCCTGGAAGGTGGGCCAGCTTTCCCCAGAGAAAAGCACAGATAAGTGGAAACTTAATTAATAATTAATTTGTAGAGAAACTTCAGAACTCAGCAATGGATCTGAGTGAACAAATACCGTAGATGCCTTCTACAGATAGCTTTTGCATAGTCCTGTACTGCTGAATAATTAAGCCATCACTAGAGCAACAAAACAAGCATTGACAAGCAAATAAAAATTTGTTTTAGTTTAGATTATTGTCCCATTAGAGACCATATTTTTAACAGCTAATTACCCATTTCATTTCAGTTTATGTTGACTAAAACTGTGTTTTTTTGGCCTAAATATTTATGTGAATCTGTCTCAACTACTAAAGACAAGCACAAAAGACATGTTGTGATATGTGTAAGTTGATATGGAGTGATTTTGTTCCTCTACGTACCTGGATCTCGGCCCGCACTCCACACAGATTCTGTGCTACACGCCCGCGAACAAGTCGAGTTGCTGCCATTACTTGTTGCCATGGAAACCGAATCGAGCTCGAGAATGCTGCCTGTGTCACTGAGATATTTATGTTCCTCATTTTTATGTTTCACTTCTGCATCACTTTCTGACATTTCTTCATCCTTCTTTTCTGAACGAATTTGAGATGCATCCTCTGGAAGATGCAAGATAATGTATTAGAAACAATGAAATAGTAATCCAACAAAATGTTCAGTATGTGTGCATTTTATTGCATAACATGTTACTTCCAAGTCCTTACCCTGCTGCTTGAGAATCAATTTGCAGTCTTTTGTTGCAACATCGAAGCCGGACTTCCCTGCATCGTTCAGCAAGTCGTACCTGCCTCCTGCCTTCAGGAGTAGTTCAAGACAGTCTGTGTATCCTTGCATGGCGGCGTAGTGGACCGCAGTGCACCCACGTAACACATCTCGCCTGTTGGGATCCCCTGAATACACAAACAGTTATCATGTGTCAGTCACCAGATAGACCACAAGTTTCATCATGAATCACACGTTTTCTGCAAACCATACATTTCATAGAAAGCCACATTTCACTTCAAGCTAAACGTTTTACTGTGAACCGCACATTTAAATATGAACAACACGTTTCACCAAGATCCACATGTTTCATCGTGAACAATATATTAATATAACAAAATAATTCATTGTGAACCACACATTTATACATTTCACTGTGAACCGCATATTTTATAGTGAACCACGTATTTCAATGTGAATAATGCATTTCACTGTGAACCGCATGTTTTATAGAATTAGTGAACCACATGTTTCATTGTGAATAATGCACTTCATTGTGAACCGCATATTTTACAGTGAACCACATGTTACACTGTGAATAATGCACTCCACTGTGAACTGCATGTTTTATAGTGAACCACATGTTTCACTGTGAATAATGCACTTCACTGTGAACCGCATGTTTTATAGAATTAGTGAACCACATGTTTCATTGTGAATAATGCACTTCACTGTGAACAACATATTTTATAGTGAACCACATGTTACACTGTGAATAATGCACTCCACTGTGAACCGCATGTTTTATAGTGAACCACATGTTTCACTGTGAATAATGCACTTCACTGTGAACTGCATTTTTTATAGTGAACCACGTGTTACACTGTGAATAATGCACTCCACTGTAACTGCATGTTTTATAGTGAACCACATGTTACACTGTGAATAATGCACTTCACTGTGAATTGCATGTTTTATAGTGAACCACGTGTTACACTGTGAATAATGCACTCCACTGTAACTGCATGTTTTATAGTGAACCACATGTTTCACTATGAATAAATTATAATGCTCTTCACTGTGAAGCACAAGTTTTACTGTGAACCACACATTTCACTGCGAACTGTATATTTCACTGCAAAACCATGTTTCACCATGAAACCTGTATCACTGTGAATGTTAACCAGTGCATTCAGCTTACCACCTGTGTCCAGCAGTAAATGGACAATGTCCACATCACCATTGTGGGTGGCTTCATGCAGTGGACTCCATTGATAAATGCCAATTTGGTTTGGGTCACATCCATCTTTGACGGCTTGTTGAATCTCGGAAATGTCACCAAATCTGACAGCTTCATGTAGAGCAGTGTCGGTCAACTGCTCAAGACCCATTCTTTTCTAGTCTTCTTCTTTTCATGCTCACCTGAAATTTGAAGATTCCGTGCTATTTAAATGTGCCGCAAAAACATTGTCAGAAAATAAGTATTTATAAACTGGATAAAAATGTAGATTCAAAGTAACAATCGTTAACAACTATACATGATTAATTTAAAAAATATTATCACTGTAAGTGTCAGTTAAATAACAAGAACTTATTTTATAGATATTAAAAATTATATTTGAATAAAAACCATTTTCAAATATGACAAAAAAACAAAGGCCTAATCAGCTTGGTGCTCTTGCGTTGTTTCGTTGGGCAGATCCTTTCAAGTGATGTTTCTTTGATTTGTGTGCCTTACAGATGTGTTGAGGCACTAGCAATGTGCTTGCAGCTCTGGCTTTCTTTCATTGAGCAGATACGTTTGTGTTGCTTTTCTTTGATTTGTGTGTGGCAACAAGGCGGTAGAGGCATTAGTTATCTGCTCAGTGCTGTTTAACAAGATTGCCATCCAGAAAATTACTCTGGATGGCAGGTGGACAAGGAAGCCTTTTGGCTTATCGAGAGTCCAATACTTTTTATCTACATGTATCCCGCCTTTTTTAGGTGTGTGTCGATTTTATTTTTAAACATATTCACGCTACTAGCACCAACACAATCAGGAGATAATCTGTTCCATTCATTTACAGTCCTTTGTGAGAATGAGAACTTTCTTATATCTAATCTACAATGCTCCTTTACTAATGTAGCTTCATGTCCTCTGGTCCTTCTATCTTTCTTAACTGAGAAAAAAATGTTTCTATCAATATTTTCATAACCATTCAATATTTTAAACACTTCTATGTGATCTCCTCTCAATCTCCTGGTCTCTAATGTTGTTAAACCACATTCTTTTAGGCGTATTTCGTAACTAAGATCCCTCAGATTTGGTATCATTTTAGTCGCTCTCCTCTGTACTCTTTCTAGCATATCTATGTCCTTCTTGCGATATGGCCTCCATGCTTGTATACAATATTCTAAATGAGGCCTCACTATTGTTTTGTACAGCGGTACTATTAATTTTTTTTTCTTATACGCTATATTTCGCCTAATTAATCCAAGGATTTGATTTCCCTTTGACGCTGCAATTCCGCACTGCTCTGAAACCTTCATATCAGCACTAATGGTTAACCCCAAGTCCTTTTCTTTTACAGTAGTACTTAGAACAGTACCCCCCATTTTATATTTTACCTCTTCATTCCCATGACCTGTGTGGAGGCATTTACATTTCCCAAAATTTAACAGCATTTGCCACTTTTCAGACCATTTGATCAACCTATCAAGATCATCTTGTAAATGCTGTCTGTCTCCATCACTTTTAATCCTTCTAAACACTTTTGTATCATCCGCAAATTTTAACACTTTGCTTGTTATATCATCGTCCAAATCGTTGATATATATTAAGAATAATATAGGTCCTAGTACTGATCCCTGTGGTACCCCACTCAATACCGATTTCCAGTTTGAAGCCTCCCCATCAACTACTACACGTTGTCTTCTGTCATTCAGCCATTTTTCTATCCAGCTTATTATACCATTTCCTATGCCATGGGCCTTTAGCTTAAGGAGTAATCTTTGATGTGGTACTTTGTCGAAAGCTTTTTGAAAATCTAAATAGATGATATCTACTGGTGATCCTCATCTACCCACCTAGTGATGTCTTCCAAAAAACATAACATATTTGTTAAGCATGACCTCGCTTTTAAAAACCCATGTTGAGATGGGTTTATCAAGTTATGTTTAACAAGAAAATCCACCATGTGATCTTTAATTAGTGTTTCTAATAATTTGCACTTGTTTCTCGAACCTTTTTTAAATAACGGTATAATGTTTGCCTCTTTCCATTCTAAAGGAACCACTCTCTCTTCTAATGACAAATTGAAAACTGTTGCAAGCGGTACACTAATTTGTTCTACAATTTCCAATAGTAGTTTGGACGGAATCCCGTCCACTCCAGGTGATTTATTATCCTTCATAGCCCTTATTTTCTTAGCTACCATTTCCGAGGTTACAACTAACTGTCCTAAATAGTCTGAATCTGCCCCCTTGAACTTAGCCTCTGGTACTGGCAGTGAACTAATATCTTCCCTGGTAAACACTGAACTAAAATACTCATTCAGGTCTTCTGCCATTAAGAATCCCTCTGATATTGTATTTCCAGCACTATCTTCTAGAGGACCGACCTTATCCTGAACTTTCTGTTTACTTCGAATATACGCATAAAAACTCTTACTGTCATGTTTTATATTACTAGCTAATTTTTTTTCATAGCTTCTCTTTGAATTTCTAATTTCAGCTGTAGCTTGATTAAGTGCTTCTTTGTAAATGTTGTAGTCTTCATCATTTCCAGTACATCTTATATGACTTCCACATCATTTGTTTATACTTAATTTTTCTAATGGCTTCTTTCGATAAGTGTTTCTTTTTAGACCGTTTCCCTTGTTTTTTGAAAGGTACAAATTTATCGACTATGCACTTAATTTCACTATTTAAGATATTCCAGCATTCGGTTGCTGTCTTATTCTTCAGTGTGTTATTCCAGTCTATCTTTGCTAAATATTTCCTCATGTCCTTATACCTTCCTTTGTGGAAATTTCTCCTATACTTCCTTTCTGATTTTACTTTGATGGTAAAATGTATCTGGTTGTGATCACTACTCCCCAGTGGCTCACATATCTTGACATTGTCAACTAATTCTTTCTGTGAGGACAAAATTAAGTCTAACACATTCTCTCCCCTGGTTGGTTCTAGCACATGTTGAGAAAGGAAACTATCTTGTACTAAAACTAAAAACTTGTGGTCCTCACTCCCCATACTCTGTAGAGATTTCCATTGTATATGCCCATGGTTAAAGTCCCCATAATAATACAGTTCCGTTTGCTTACTTCCCTTATAGCGTTTTGTATTTTTTCATTCTCTTCTATGCTTATGTTTGGACTTCGATAAACTAACCCAACTGTTAACGTTGAGTTTCCTGTAACTATGTTACACCAAACAGCTTCTTCGCAATCTGCTTCTCTTTCTAATTTTATTTCATAAGCCTGAATAGATTCTTTAATATATAAAAATAACTCCACCTCCCTTTCTTCCTATTCTATCTTTTCTAAACATTACATATCCTGTCAGTCCCAATTCAGCATCTGATATATCGGTGGTGGTCCAGGATTCGGTTATACCTATTATATGAGGGTCAATATCTTCTACCATAATGTTTAGTTCACTTCTTTTGTTTACTATGCTCCTTGCATTTAAACAAATGCATTTATATCCTGATTCAGAACAGTTTTCCAGGCTGTTCTTTGCCGATTTATTTCTGCTGTCTTTATCTATGCCTCCAGTTTCAGGCTTCTCTGTGAATCCCCCCTGCGAATCTAGTTTAAATAGATGCAGCCTGTCCCACTGTCAACAGATTGCAGCAAGTTCTCTGAGAAAACTGCTGCCCCTTTCCACTTAGATGTAGGCCATCTCTCATGTACATATCTTCCCTCCCAACAAAGTATCCCCATAAATCTACGAATCCCACCCCCTCTTCTTTACACATCTGCTCAACTAGTGCGTTGATCGCCATCCTCTTGCAGTTTCTATATGTCGGCCCCCTTCCTCCCATTACTGGCAAAATTCCTGAGAGGATAATCTGTTCTACTCTTGTCTTCTTTAACTTCTTCACTAACTGTCTGTACTTCTGAACTATCCCAGTTGTTCCCTCCCTCTCTGCGTTATTTGTCCCTACATGTACTAGTATAGACCCTCCCTTGCCATGCCCCAGTACCTTCTCTACCCTTTCAGTTACATGTTCTATCCTAGCCCCCGGTAGACAAACAACGACGTCCTCCCCCTCGCTTAGAGTCTTATCTATCTTTCTCATAATCGAATCGCCCATAAACACCCTCTCTTTCCTCATTGCCCCCTCAATCACTGCTCACTGTTGCATTGATTCAGTGAGCAGATTATTCCATGTCTTTTTCTTTGATTTGTCTATGATAAGAAGATGTGGAGGCCATAGTAATCGACTTGCTGCTCTAGCAGTTTTTCATTGGGGAAGTCTTTGTTTGAATAACAGCTTAGTTGTTATATACATACCTCTTAATATTGTTTATTGCATTTACTGTAATTAAAGCCGTTCACGCACGCGCGCATTTGTGGTGTATGTGTGTCTGTAGGTACATATGTATATATACCCCGGTAATATATATATATAGTCCACGAAACAGAGGAAACACCAATTAGTCCATTCACCCATTCACCTCATCCCATGGTTGCCGTATGAATTGGGTAAATGGTCGGAATGCACCACTGCCTGAATGCACCAGTTGCAATACACCAATGCACCATTTTTGGTCGGAATGCCCCACTTTGATGATAAGACCTGGTCACAATGCACCATTTTGTAGACTGTAGTTATAAACTATACGATGACAATTTTATGAATAGGCATTCAATGTTATTCAATAAATTATCCTTTTCCAAAATTAACCGTCACCATGTATGGCCAGAGATGACTTCCACCATTAATTAAACATTACTCTGAACCAATTTCCACATACCAGTGGTAAATGTATTTTAAACAAGTATTATACTTCTGGTTATTTGTAATGTGACATTGAAAAATAAGACACAACAGAATGCTGGAATATATTAAAGAGTGAAATTAAGTGCATAGTTGATAAATTTGTACCTTTAAAAAAACAAGGGAAACGGTCCAAAAAGAAACACTTATCGAAAGAAGCCATTAGAAAAATTAAGTATAAACAAATGATGTGGAAGTCATATAGATGTACTGGAAATGATGAAGACTACAACAGTTATAAAGAAGCACTTAACCAAGCTACAGCTGAAATTATAAATTCAAAGAGAAGCTATGAACAACAATTAGCTAGTAATATAAAACATGACAGCAAGAGTTTTTATGCATATGTTCGAAGCAAACAGAAAGTTCAAGATAAGGTCGGTCCTCTAGAAGATAGTGCTGGAAATATAATATCACAGGGATTCTTAATGGCAGAAGACCTGAATGAGTACTTTAGTTCAGTGTTTACCAGGGAAGATATTAGTTCATTGCCAGTACCAGAGGCTAAGTTCAAGGGGGCAGATTCAGACTATTTTGGACAATTAATTATAACCCCGGAAATGGTAACTTAGAAAATAAGGGTTATGAAGGATAATAAATCACCTGGAGTGGATGGGATTCCACCCAAACTACTATTGGAAATTGTAGAACAAATTAGCGTACCGTTTGCAACAGTTTTCAGTTTGTCATTAAAAGAGGGAGTGGTTCCTTTAGAATGGAAAGAGGCAAACATTATACCATTATTTAAAAAATGGGCCAAGTGGCCCTGAAGTCCTTTGGACTAATACGTCTATATGTGACCCCGGCTGACCAAATAAGTGATAAGTTGGAAAAATTGTAACATTGTTTTCTTTCATCCTTGTAAAGGTTCGGTAGGGTGCTTTATATGGTTTCAAAAAATATGACTGTTACAAAAATTGGCAAAGTTATGGAGCATTGAACATGGTAGGGATCAAAAAGTTAAAATGAAGAAAACGGCTGTTGAAGTTTTATATTATATATGCAAATGGATTGCATGGAAATATTACATGCACAACATTCAAATGTGGCACACAGTATGTAATATGTATGTTATGTTGCAATGATACACTGGAAGTACAAATGTGCTGCTACAAAGACTTATCAAGTTATGCCAGATTATGTCTTCATATGTAAAACTAAGATGACAGATTATTTGAGAGCAAAAGGTAGACTCACTGTTTGACACAGTTTAAAACCTACAGGCAACTGTTCAGTTTAACAGGGGTTTAGTGGCTTAATGCTGTCTGTTGACACAAGCTACTGCCAGTGACCAATTACACATTAGTCACAGTTTCCATCAAACAATAGCAGGCAGAGAATCTTAGCTCCACAGCTGGGTGTAATACACAACCAGAGCCACCACTGATTCATGGTCAAGTAGATTAGCTCAATGCACCAACTAAGACAATACACAACACTGTGAGTGACAGTGTCCAGAGTGAGGCCTAAGCAGTGTCCTCATTGCTGAATAGATCAATTAAACCTGCCAAGTGGGTGACATTCTGCACAAGTGTTCATTAATCCTTAGTGATTGTTCAGAACACCAGACTGACCACATACCTAAACAAAGCGAATGTAATAGGTGAAGAATAGGCAGTGTTCAAATAGGGGTATTGGTTGAAATGTATTTGTCTCAACGTAAAAGGCTTTATTGTGCCTTCATCGATTATAAGAAAGCATTTGATTTAGTAGACCGGTCCTCCCTGTGGTCTAAGATAATTTCATGCGGTATTAATGGAATTGTGTTGAAAGTTGTATACAACATGTACAAAAATGCTAAATCATGTATAAATCAGGGCCAGGCTGTCAGCCTTCTTCTCATGTGATGTGTAGGTATGGCAAGGAGAAAACTTGTGTCCTTTGTTATTTGCTATTTACCTGAATCATTTTGAACACTGTTAGTCACAATTATAACGGACTTGACATGGCAGCTGGTGAAATTTACAACCTTAGTGATGATGATGTAGAAAATGTATGTTCTACTATATGCTGATGACACTAAAATGATTCAATCAAATACAGATTTCTTGCTTGTGTATAGCGGAACTATGTCAACTCTTCTAATAGTTGACATTTGGTTGTTTCAGGTGTCAAGTATATTGTGAATCTGTAATTATTAGTCTGTACTGATACAATTGATTTACACAGTACCATTTCTACACAAGGCATGGCAAGCGTAAACAGAACAGCAGAATGCATTTGATATCAATAAAGTATAGAATATTTCACTATATAGTTGTCCAGAATATTAATTTTCTATGTTTGTCACCTACAGGTGACAGAATATTAATTTTCTATGTTTGTCACTTACAGGATTCTACAGACAATACATCTTTAACCAACAGACACCACAGTCACACCATTTTATAATAATTAAATGAACATCAAAATAAACACAACTTGCAATTATAGAAAATCAATAGTTTTGAAGATAAAAAGTGTTAGGCAACTGTTCAGTCTAACAGGGGTCAAGTGTGTCTACTCTGCCTGGGCTCCGTGACCAATTAAAGATTAGTCAAGGTCTCAATGGAACAGTAGCACTAGGCTGCAGAGTTTAGTCATGGTGTTGACTTTTTGGCACATTAAACAAAATCTACTGTTGGGGGTGGTCTCAATGGCCCTTCTCAAAACCACATCACTAGATAATGTAAAACTTTTGCACTTTGGGGGCCCCTTAGGTGCCCTTAATATGATTCAATCAAATACAGATTTCTTGTATATAGTGGCAGCACCCTAAGATACATCTATGCAAAATTAGAAAAAAAGTTGCTGAACAGTTTTTGAAAAAATAGGCCAAATGTTACATTTTTACCAGTTTTGGGGTCCTTGGAGGCCCTAGGGAGCCCTTAAAATGATTCAATCAACTACAGATTTCTCGTGCATAGTGGCAGTGCCATAAGATATGTCTATGCAAAATTAGAGAAAAAGTTGCTGAACGGTTTCTGAGATACGGCAGCTAACGGCGGACGCAGAGTGATGGCAATAGTCCCTTGGACCTTCGGCCAAAGGACTAAAAAGGTTCGAGAAACAAGTCAGAGAATTATAGACCAGTGAGTTTAACATCAGTGATTTGCAAATTATTAGAAACACTAATTAAAGATCACATGGTAGATTTTCTTGTTAAACATAACTTGATAAACCCATCTCAACATGGGTTTTTTAAAGCGAGGTCATGCTTAGCAAATATGTTATGTTTTTTGGAAGACATCACTAAGTGGGTAGATGAGGGATCACCAGTAGATATTGTCTACTTAGATTTTCAAAAAGCTTTCGACAAAGTACCACATCAAAGATTACTGCTGAAACTAAAGGCCCATGGCATAGGAAATGGTATAATAAACTGGATAGAACAATGGCTGATTGACAGAAGACAACGTGTAGTAGTTGATGGGGAGGCTTCAAACTGGAAATCGGTATTGAGTGTGGTACCACAGGGATCAGTATTAGGACCTATATTATTCTTAATATATATCAACGATTTGGATGATGAAATAACAAGCAAGGTGTTGAAATTTGCGGATGATACAAGTGTTTAGAAGGATTAAAAGTGATGGAGATAGACAGCATTTACAAGATGATCTTGACAGGTTGATCAAATGGTCTGAAAAATGGCAAATGCTGTTCAATTTTGGGAAATGTAAATGCCTCCACACAGGACATGGGAATGAAGAGGTAGAATATACAATGGGGGGGTACTGTACTAAGTACTATTCTAAAACAAAAGGACTTAGGGTTAACCATTAGTGCTGATATGAAGGTTTCAGAGCAGTGTGGAATTGCAGCTTCAAAGGGAAATCAAATCCTTGGATCAATTAGGCGAAACATAACGTATAAGGAAAAAAGAGCTAATAATACTGCTGTAAAAAACAATAGTTAGACCTCATTTAGAATATTGTATTCAAGCGTGGAGGCCATATCGCAGGAAGGACATAGATATGCTAGAAAGAGTGCAGAGGTGAGCAACTAAAATGATACCAAAACTGAGGGATCTTAGTTACGAAATGCGCCTAAAAAATGCGGCTTAACAACACTAGAGACCAGGAGATTGAGAGGACATCAGATAGAAGTGTTTAAAATAATGAATGGTTATGAAAATATTGATAGAAATATTTTTTTCTCAGTTCAAAAAGATAGAAGGACTAGAGGACATGAAGTTACATTAGCAAAGGAGCACTGTAGATTAGATATAAGAAAGTTCTCATTTTCACAAAGGCCTGTAAATGAATGGAACAAATTATTTGCTGATTGTGTGGGTGCTAGTAGCATGAATATGTTTAAAAATAAAATCGACACATACCTCAGAAGGCGGGATACACATAGATAAAAGGGTTGGACTCTGGATAAGCCAAAGGGCTTCCTTGTCCACCTGCCACCTAGAGTTAATTCTCTGGGTGGCAATCTTGTTAAATCTTGTTAAATTATATGATCCTACAACAAATCTGACACACTAGATTTGCTCAGTTCCTGACTTCTATTCAAAGGTGACTTAGTAAGAACTGGATTACCTGTGTAGGCCTTCTCTCCATCACAGTCAAAGGGAAGCCAACTACAGCTAGATACTGCTAATGTGAGACACTTTGTTTCAATGCACTTTGTACAAAGCAGTTATTTAAACAAAAATATCTGCTTGTTGAAACATTACAAAAGTATCAAGCCAATTACTAGGCACATCCATACACACTATCAGAGGACAGATGACAGGAAACAATCTGCTCAATAAAATAAAGCAGGAGTAGTGAAGCCTCCAAATGTTCTTAACACACACATAGCAAAACCAACATAAAACACATCAGCTCAGTATCACAATGTAATAATAGGATGCCTATCTTTATTACTATTCTAAGGACAGAGTCATAATTTTTGGATACAACATCTTTAGGTTAATATAAGTGCTGATATTAGGTGTATTAAAAAGGTGTATTATAGTTATGGGGTACACCCCCCATAGTGAATGTATACACTATACAAAAAAAAGTCAATACTGTCTAACTAGTCAAAACCAAAACATCCATGAAACATTGTATATCTTTATTAATGATATATTAATTTATATATATATAATCTTCTGGATCTGTTATGAATAACCAGGTCACCCTCATCACAATATTTCTATCAATATTTTCAAAACCATTCAATATTTTAAACAGTTCTATCTGATCTCCTCTCAATCTCCTGGTCTCTAGTGTTGTTAAACCACATTCTTTTAGGCGTTTTTCATAATTAAGACCCCTCAGTTTTGGTCTCATTTTAGTCACTCTCCTCCGTACTCTTTGTATCATATCTATGCCCTTCTTGTGGTATGGCCTCCACGCTTGTATACAGTACTCTAAATGAGGCCTAACTATTGTTTTGTACAGCAGTAATATTAGTTTTTTCTTTTGTACGCTATATTTCGCCTAATTAATCCAAGGATTTGATTTCCCTTTGAAGCTGCAATTCCGCACTGCTCTGAAACCTACATATCAGCACTAATGGTTAACCCTAAGTCCTTTTCTTTTACAGTAGTACAGATGTACTTAGTACAGTACTCCCATTGTATATTCTACATCTTCGTTCCCATGGCCTGGGTGGAGGCATTTACATTTCCCAAAATTGAACAACATTTGTTACTTTTCAGACCATTTGATAAACCTGTCAAGATCATCTTGTAAATGCTGTCTATCTCCATCACTTTTAATCCTTCTAAACACTTTTGTATCATCCGCAAATTTCAACACTTGCTCGTTATAATTATCATCATCCAAATTGTTTATATACTGTATATTAAGAATAATATAGGTTCCAGTACTGACCCCTGTGGTACCCCACTCAAAACTGATCCCATCAACAACTACCCAATGTCTTCTGTCAATCAGCCATTTTCTGTCCAGTTAATTATACCATTTCCTATGCCATGGGGCATGTTTAAGCAGTAATCTGTGATGTGGCACTCTGTCGAAAGCTTTTTGAAAAACTATAAGTAGATGATATCTACTGGTGATCCATCATCTACCCACTTAGTGTTATCTTCAATAAAAACATAATATATTTGTTAAGCATGACCTCGCTTTTAGAAACTCATGTTGAGATGGGTTTATCAAGTTATGTTTAACAACAAGAAAATCCACCATGTGATCTTTAATTAGTCTTTCTAATAATTTGCAAATCACTGATGTTAAACTCACTGGTCTGTAGTTCTCTGACTTGTTTCTCAAACTCTTTTTAAATAATGGTATAATGTTTACTTCTTTCCATTCTAAAGGAACCACCCCCTCTTCTAATGACAAATTGAAAACTCTTGCATGCGGTATGCTAATTTGTTCTACAATTTCCAATAGTAGTTTGGGCAGAATCCAATCCACTCCAGGTGATTTATTATCCTTCATAGTCCTAATTTTCTTAGCTACCATTTCCGGGGTTACAATTAACTGTCCTAAATAGTCTGATTCTGCCCCCTTGAACTTTGCCTCTGGTACTGGCAGTGAACTAATATCTTCTCTGGTAAACACCAAACTAAAATACTAATTCAGGTCTTCTGCCATTAAGAATCCCTGTGATATTATATTTCCAGCTCTATCTTCTAGAGGACCGACCTTATCCTGAACAGCATTGTGACTAGGTTTGGTGCATTCAGGCCGTGGGGCATTCCGAACACAGTAGTAAATATTAAAATATTGAAACTAAAATCAAAAGCGTCCAAAGTGCCCGGCGTATCTTTACCTCAATTCAATTATTGGTTGAATTCGTTAGGAGTTAACGATATAAATTACCAGAGCAGCACGTTTGACATATAAATTAAATACGTAAATACAACTGTGAGTGTAAGTCGAATATTTACTCTTGGAAAAGTGCCAACGCCCCCAGAATTAATCCAGATCCGGGATAACTTTACTTAAAGATCCGCTCGAGTGTTCGATGTAAAATACCCCAAAACAAATAAACGATTGGCTACCAGGTGAACATAAAATTGCCACTATCGGTTGGATGTATAGAAATAAACATTCGGTCAAAGTATTATTTCTAAATGAGACTTGTACCAAAGCTTAAACGTTCTCTTGACAACACGACGCACCTTGCCACCATTACCGCGCGAGAACTTCGCGAGATATGTATCACGCTTGCGCAGTCAGCAAATAATGGCCTCATGGGTAATATAAATGGCGGTTGCAGGTTCATTTATCGGAGTGGTGTAGGCTTACACTGTCACTAACCTGCAAAACTCCCAACTTAGCGTTACAGTACACCGATAATATATCTGTTTTGTTGTGTGGTACATATATGCTATTCACATGTATGAACAATTTGTAATGGGCTTGCGCGGATTTGTTGTATTCGCAGCTAAAATATGGAGTTTCCTGTGCTACATCATCCGACGACAGATCCGATCAGTGAGTGCGCTGCTTGCATTCAAAACGTGTAATTGCAACATAACTATTCATTGTTTCGTTTGTAATATTTAATCAAGACACATTGTGCATATATGTTGAACCTTGTTGTTACAGATACACCTATGTATAATAACTGGCACCAATGCCGGCTTACCGGCGGACTACGCTATCACCGCGTTACGTTTTTAGTTGCCACTCTCAGACTTCTAGGCTAGCCGGCGTACATCACTACATGTCCGCTGTGCCTGGATATGGCAGTACCGTGGCTATGGTTGTGATAGGCGTGGTTGAATGATAAACATTAATTGATGCCCTAAAGATAATAACGATTATTAATAAATAAGATATTTTGTTTTGATCAGAGTCCATTAAATATTCGTTAAATATACACACACACACACACAGTACATGTCAACATCTATACTCTCCCCTTGCTTCTATGACATGGGTTTGATGTGTTGCATGCTAATAATATGAAGAACATCTATAACTATAATTAAACAAATTATAGTGGTGCTTTTCTGTATATGCTTAATAAAATGCACTTAACATTTTGGTAGAATGGGACAATGCAGCCTATAATAATTATTGTCTATTAATTAATTATGCATGTGCAATTGCACAACTTAACTGTGATGCCAGTGATAGCCGTCCAGTATGCTGTCATTACTGTAATAAAGATTATCCATCCAAATTCAGAGTATAGCTATAATTTCCAAATGTGTATTCATAATAACAACAATGTGTTGCTTTGTATTTTCAGATAGTGCAACACCAAACGGTCACATATCAGATAGTTCCTCTGTCACCTATGTCCATGCAGAGACTCGGTAAGCACTGCCATGTTGTGCAATCAATGTTACAGAAAACACTGGGTGTTTTATTGATTAACATTGGATTCACATGAATTCCAATTGCTACACTATCATTGTTTGACAGAACAATGATAGAGTAGCGTGTCTAAATTGCACGTTTTACATGTTCTATATATTTGTCACATAAATGAGAGAATAGCACAACTACAATTTATGATATGAGTGTCATTAAAAACCGTAATGTTGCATAAATACATTTGTTATCAAATATTAATAAAATCTTATTTTGAACATTAAAAATGGCAGTTGCACAGTATTTTAGATATAATAATTTAAGTGAGTATACATCATTGTGGCTTAAAGGTCCTCAACCAATTCGTTTGCCCATCGCCAATCCGGTTCTTTTAGGTCCAGATGTGTAATGTGTGAATAGTTTAACTAGTGTGCACAGTTGGTTTAATAAAAAATGCGTACTTGTTTTTTAATCGTCAAAAAACAAGATTTGTCGTTACACCGGGTATAGTTGGCGAAAGCCAATTGCGCTGTCGACCTCCTGCGCCATTTCGATCACGTGCTTTACGCGAGATCGGCATCCCACGCATTCGAAAACAATAACACCATACACGTGCTTTGGTGTATCAAGATTCCAAAGTGGTTGTACGAAGGTACGTATACTACACTATCGCATTTAGCAACAAGAACGCGTAGCCGCGTTTTAATTCAACGAGAATTGCAACTGGCGAACGTCAACACTCGACTCGAGGCAGTCTAACTCTAAGACTGTCTAAGCCAGTCACCAGGTCCATGACCATATTATCAGCCAGAGATTCAGTCAGACTCAGAGGCTGTGTCAACGAGCATACTATTTGATGTGCATTGTAATTTGTATTTGGTTATGTAGGATCTTGGTAATAAACTATGTTATTGCGACAATACATGTAGAGAATAGATGACGTGAGGCTGCGAAATGACAAATAACATTGGTTTGGCAATAGGCCCCTGTTGATCGTGCAAGTAACTTAGTCAGGGAGCATCCGTAATTTCGTGCAACAGAACGTCAAACACGGGAGTATTATATTGGTGATCATAATTATTAAAACAGTGTTTTGTGACGCATATTTTGATACTATTACTGCAGAATGTTGTTGATTTGCATTGTAGTTTATGCAAAATAATTGAGATTTGTTATATTGACGACCATGATGGTGATGATGATTTTATTAAATATAAAAATGTAAACGTGTAAATACATAAAATCTAAATACAGTTAAAGTACACCATATATAAGGATTAAACAAGATAATGCTCGCACTTGTTTCCGTTGTGGTCCTTGGTGCCTGGCTATAGTTTATGTAATTGGTATCCTGTGATACCTTTCAACTGACATATGCCAGCTATTCTTGTATATTTACCAATATGTGTATATATTCTCACCACAGCAATATATGAATGCATAATACGTAACTTGAATTATGATGTCGCTAGAGGCCACACAAGAATGAGAATGAGAGGAGGCAGAAGAGGAGCTAAGGCTGTCACCTGGGTCAAGCAGACACAGGGAAGATACATAGTCTGTCGGAGGCCCACATTTGATCAATCCAGGTAATTTCAAATTTATAACAGTCAACCACATATAAGTTATCAAAAAAATTTAATGTGCACATTTACATTTATATTTGTTTTCATACACATTTTAATAATAACATCTTGGACGTGGAAAACTAAGTTGACTTCTGCACTTATATTATACCCACAGACATATTAATACACCTTTAAAAGGATTTAGCATACGGCAATGACTCAGAAATAAGTTTATAAAATAAATTGTTCATTTTTGAAGAAGGTAAACATACATGTTATGAACCTTTGAATACTTGGCGAGTACTGTTAGCATCACAATAACACCTCATTTTGTAATTTCCAACATTCACCTTGACCATTCAACTTCAGGCAGAACCTTAAAATGTCAGACATGAATATGTGTAGTAGTTACACATGGCAGACACTGACATGAATTTGTATACTGAAAACAAAACAAAAAATATAAATGCTCTTTACTGATGCTTTACTGATTAGCTGAATTAAAATCAGTATAATATTGACTAAGTTCAGGCATCACTGTAATGAAATTGAAAATGTTTTAATTCATGTAATGACAATGAACACCTTATAAAGAAAAAATAGTTTAAAATATTCACCGTTTTAAAAAAGAGCACATTCTACTAATGTATGCATGCTGTATCAACCCACCCTCTCCCTCCTCCGGAACAACCCCGGTAAACACTGACTGTTCCTAAGATATCAACATGTATAGATGCAGCTGTACAGTCATTTGCAAAAGTTTAAGACCAGGCACGATTTTAAAGAATTTTATGGTATGGCATCAGATTGCATCAGATAATGTCTGGATTGCATCATCCTATGTGGGCCTTGAAGCAATATGCCTAGTCAGTACTTCCAGGTCATTTGTTTGCTGCTGTCAGTATCGATTAAGTGTTTTTCTTCATCCCTGAAATGGGCAAAAAATCGTCTTTGACAGAGGTTCTAAGAGCACAAATAGTGACTAGATGGAGAAGGACATACGGAAAGAGACATTAGTGCTAAATTACGTTATTCCAAGACAGCCGTGCACAACGCCATCGTCAAATTCAATACTGATGGCACATTTTGTGACAGTAAAAGGAGTGGTCGTCCACGGAAAACTACGCTCAGGGATGACCACGCAATGAGACGCATCGTGGTGTGCTCGCCAATGAGCTCATGCAAGAAAATTCGGGCTGCTTTACGCTTAAAAGGTACGGAAATAAGTCTTAGTACTGTTTCGAGACGTCTCAGCAAGGAATTTAGGCTCAAGTCCCGCAAGCCGGCCCGGAAGCCACGCCTGACACCTGTGATGAAAAAAAGAGACTGGAGTTTGCCAGACGACATCGCCACTGGACTCTCGCGCAGTGGAAGAAAGTGTTGTTCTCAGATGAATCGACCATGCAACAATTTATACCTCGCAAGAGGCACGTTAGGCAGCCAGTAGGTAAGCGATTTGATGAGAAATATACAGCAGCCACAATGAAACACCCGTCAAGCCAGATGATTTGGGGTGCCATGTCATGTTTTGACCCTTCTAGTCTGTATTTTATTCCACCTAACACCACTATGAATGGACCTAGGTACGTGGAGTTGCTGAAGGAGAAGCTGAAACTGCATATGGACATCCACAAGTGTACGATTTCCATGCAAGATGGCGCTCCTTGTCACCGATCCAAGGTAGCCACTGATTTCCTCAAGAAGAACAAAATCTCCGTGCGGGAATGGCCTGGGAACAGCCCAGATCTAAATCCCATTGAGAACCTGTGGACTATAATGAAGAATAAGGTGGCAGACAAACAACCATCAAGCGCTCAAAACTTGAAACAAGCTATCAAGGACGTTTGGGTCACCGAAATCACCCAGGAGTACTGTGAATCTCTGGTTTCTAGCATGCCATATCGCATTCAGGCGGTCATTGACAGCAAAGGAGGCCAGACTAAATACTGAAAAGTAGAGACACTGACACTTTTGGACGACATAAAGTTTCATATTATGTTGTACTACGTTTATTTGGGGAAATAAACTGATATAATGTTATGTGAAGGCAAAAAAATCATAGTTTTGTCAAATTTCTTCAAAAAATCGTGCCTGGTCTTAAACTTTTGCAAATGACTGTAGTAGCCCATTTCTTGCTGCCGTTTTTCTTGTGAAATGCTGCAGGTCACACATGAAACATTATTTTACATTTACTGATTATGAGAATGAACACTCGATAATTATTTACTACCAACACTACAATAATACCTGTTTTTGTTTACTGAATATATGCTTTTCTTTACAGGAGATCAGACTAGTGTGCTTAGTATCACTAGTTCTCCAAGTTAATATGGCATACTGGGCAGCTGTATTTGTCCAGGATCTTGGACAAGATTCTACAGCCATGCAGCATGCTGCATATTAATGGTTTGTCATGTGAATGTCCACCGACTGATCCCAATTGTGTCATGTGTTTCATCCGTGACAGATTCCCCAGTGCCGATGGGGTGTACCCTGGCTTCCAGGTCAGTCAGTTAGCTTAACTGACTAAAAACCAATGTAGAATGCAGGTTGCTCGACATACGAATATGGTGACGCCTGACTAGCTCGTGAGACAGGTTAAGTGTCGAGCATTCTTCGGTGAACTACATCGGTTTGGATATCGATGACATCACTGTATGTGTTCGCTGTCTTCGATGGTACTGCATACCAGCCTCCTGACATTTTGCTGTACATCCGCATCTACCTATACCGGAGACAAAGTGACAATTAGCATGGCTCTGACATGTATTATATTTTATGTGTGATGACACATTTATTAAAAGTCAATAATACACGGTATTTGTATTCAATTCAACTTTAACTTTTAGCAGTGTCTATGACAAAATACATAAATTATCCAGCATTGTTACAGTGGTATGGTTTAATTGTCTTTGTGTTGCTGATAGTCAGTGGTAGCCAGCTGAGTTCTTGCAACGTACACCAGGTACTTGTTATGTACAACAACACAAGTTTTCACATTTTGCAACAACAATCTGTTGATACACTGACAGCAGCATTTTACTTGTTTAAGTTCTCTATGTATCATGAGGACTGTTATTATACTTTTCATGCCACGTTTCATATTTCTAAATTATTCTTTTTTATCACTGGTTTATATTTTCACAAATAATTTACATTACATCTTCACTTCGCATGATGATTATACACCTGTACTGATATGGTGTAGTATCCAGTCCTCGGGATTGCTCAAAACGCTTTAAACTTTAATCCGTGGCATACCTGTTAATTCGTACACCATCTCGACTTATGTGGGAAGCATTCAGCCACACTGAAATTAATATGCGAAGACTATTCGTACAAAAATATTGCGGTCTGTAGCCGGTACTCTTCATACAACTGAGTAAACCTGAGCAATGTAGCATGTAGTGATTGTACATGTAATTCTCAGTCACATGGCGATGACTCTGACTAGTCTAGTCACTATTATTTGTGAGTTGTAAACATACATACCAAGCATTGCATAAACTAAAAAAATTTCGCATTTTCTAATCATTGATTTTTTTTAACAAAGAACCATAAATTATGATTCTTTGTTAAAAAAACAATTATGATTCATAATAGTTCATTTGTTCAACTAAACATCTTCCTACGTAATTTGTTCTCATTGGTTTACATTTTATGGGCATGTGATATTAAATTTGTTTGTTAATACACAATTGTTTAGTCACTAGTTTTGTGAGTTGTAGACACACAAGGCCTGTATAAACTACAACTAACATTTGACATCACGTGTACTAGTGTTGTTTTTTTGTAACAAAGAATCTTGATAAAAGTATCTGTTTGTTTTTTATATATACCTGAAATTTTTTCAACCTCTTCCTAATTTTTGTTTCTATTGTTGTTTTGCATTTTATGTGCATGTGATATTAAAAAGTATTACATTATACACATCAAGTGCAGTGATTATACCTGTAGTTGTATTGTACTTTTCATTATTTTGTAGTCAATCTCATCAAATAGTTTCAATAAAATGTTTTTACTTTACATTGTCTTTACTTTAATTCACATGCATTTCTAACAACAATATGCAATTTAACGAGGACACCACATTACTGCAAAATCCTCATGCAGACAAACAAAACTATCACATACAGAAATCGAGTATGGGAGGCACAAAAACCTCCACCGGCGGCCAAACCAAATGGTGTAGTCTAAATGTTGTTGCTACCACGCTGCCATAACATCACCCGCTCCACTGGAACGGTGATATTGGAAGACGCCATAACTTCAGCTTATTATTATCACCTAAACTGGGGCACATTTCAAACGGTCTGGGAGGACACAGTCGCGTGGGCCCATTATAAAAGATTTGCAGACACGCCAAATTCTTATGGTCTAGGGGGGCACCTGTCCCCAGGCCCGCCTGGATCCGCCTATGACATACTTGTTTATTGCTTGTATTTATAATTTTGATAACAGGTTTGGTGACAGAGTAACCACATTTGATAACACTCGTTTACCTGAAGGTGAAGAGCTTTGAAGCATACATCTGCATGTGGTGTCGACACACCTCAAGTTCTGAAAATATAGTACATGTATTAATAGTCGGCACTGATTGTTTCTAACAATAATCATTTTAATGTACTTGCAAAAGTTGCAATGCAATGAATGACCACCTGCCAAATGCAACCAATGCCAACGGTCAAGAGCTATCTATATAATATACATGTTATGGGCATTAATGTCCATGGTATTGAGGGGCGCTGGTTTTCTGAACATAGCAAAAACTCACAGAAGGGACAATAAAAAACCTGGTGAAACTACTGGAATATTCTTTTCCTTGTAAATAATTAAATACCAAGACTACATACAATTGAATTCAAATTAAATTTTTTAATGTCCCATAATAGTATTTTTTAATATAAAAGTAATAAATTTGTTAAATTACTATTAAATTACTGTTGTTAGTAAATTATGTACATCTTGGTTCAATAATTATAATCGTTACGGATCATTTATAATGCATTTACACTATTACTATTTTCCCAAGCCTACTTAGGCTACTAGCCTACTACCATATACGACATAGACATAATATAGTCACTATCATTGACATAAGTATATGCCATAGGCATAGCGTCGTACTGTTAGCTGATATTAGTCTATAGTAAACAGGGCCCAGCCAGGCCGCCCATACCGCCATTGACTAAAAGGAAAACAATCAAATAAATTTAGTACTAGCAACATTAATATATATACTCATACGTCTAAATATACGTGATTATAACTGAATAAATCGAAATTACTAACCTGTCTGGAAGAACCTTTGCGAACGCTGCATCTCCTCTGTTGATATTGTGACTGACACCCCGGCAACGGCCCACGGCCACGGTCCACTGGCACTGTCGCCAACTCCTTCTGTTTGCTTTGTTTCTTCCATAGTCGTTCTCTAATAGAAATTCACCTTTATGCGTGGGTACTGTTTTTGTCTCTAATTTAGCCCATTTTGTCGTGTCGGTGGCATGTATGTTCGTGGACGTCCACTCGTTGCCTAAACTCGGAATTCCATAACATCAACAGCGCCAAAGGGTGGGGGTCAAAGGTCAATATCGCCCAAAAATCGGTATCACGAGAAGACAAGAACGCGATTCCACGCCAAGTTCAATGTCCATACTCAGCTAAAATTGAAGCAAAAAAACGGATCCGGTTTTTACTAAAAACGAAAGAGTTCGCACTTTTTGTATTATTTTTATAAAAACGAACTAATACACATGCATAAACGAACTAGGATATCATTGGGGAGTACTTGATTCCTCTGTTTCTTGTGAAATTACTAAGAAACGCGAGGAGCAAGACAATCGAATTGGTTGAGTACCTTTAAAGTATTGCATGTTTTTAGAACTTGACTGGCAGAGTAAGTTAACACACTACAGTTTGTAAAAAAGGTATTATTGGATTGAAATGTGTAGGAATGTTTCTGAAATATGGGCCTCACAGTGTGTTAGTATAAGAGGAACTATGTATCTATTCAGGTATGCTGAAGCGGAAAACATTAATCCTTGATCTGGATGAAACGTTAATTCACTCGCATCACGATGGTGTACTACGGCAAACGGTCAAGCCAGGCACACCGCCGGACTTCGTTTTAAAGGTTTGTCAATTTGCCACCTGTATCACAAATTGTTTAAATTTAAACTATGCTCATTTTTATACAATCTTTGTATTAATAATTAACATAAAGATTTATAACAATTATTATATAATCATCAATGTATGATTTCAAAATAATAACGCTCATCCATACATGGCCTCTGCTCATGACCAATTTCATTTTTAAATAGCTGTGCTCTTTGTAAAAGTTCACCAGAATGATCGGATTAATAAAAAGTAAACTTTGGCCATAGTTCTTTCAAGCAATCACATATGTTGCTTACACAGTCTGACAATTTTTCTGTCATGCCTACAAATTTCATCAGATCAATTGTTGGTGATGTGATTTATAATTGTATATTTTGAATATGTCAATTTGTAAGAATAAACATCTGGAAATAAAGTTGTTATAACAAATGTGAAATTAGTTCACGTTCTATTTGTTCCAGGTTGTGATAGACCGGCATCCAGTGAGGTTTTTTGTACACAAGCGACCACACGTAGATTACTTTCTAGATGTTGTAAGAACCGATTCATAGACTCTTAGTAAACTGCTTTAATTCTTTTCTTAGCATTTCAACTAATATTTTGAATTGGCATGAAGTTCAGTAATACTGTGCTTATTTATAAGAAGATGCTGTTATAATGTTGTTTAATGTGTGCATGATATGTTAGAACAAACCAGATATTGTATGAGTGGTTAAAACAAAACGTGATCATGATTAGTTTAGCCATCAACCAGGTCAGTGTTGGTCATGATTATGAATCTACATGTATCTGCAATTACTCACTGTAAGCATCCTTCTTCACATAAATTTCTTGAATTGCATCTTACAGAAGATTGTGTTGGTATTGTCGGTGTGTATATATATATATACATACTATAATGTATTGTTGCATTTGGCCACTCGAGTTGTAGGTTATCAATATGATGGAAGACCTAGAATTTGATTGATTTAAGTTTTTTAACAGCAAAACCAGATTCTATATCTATCATTTTATCATTCGTACAAAATAACTATAAGTGCTTAGGTTGTTTAACTTGTTGTGATTCCACTGGTGACGTATTCCAATACATTCCTGTCAACAATGAATAATATACGTAGCATGTTTGTGTTATCCAGGTGAGTCAGTGGTATGAACTGGTCGTCTTCACTGCCAGTATGGAGATATATGGTGCAGCAGTCGCTGACAAACTTGACGGCAATCGTGGCATTTTAAAAAGGAGATACTACCGACAGGTATCACACTTGTTCTGTCATCCATTTGTTTTGTTTCATCTTCAGTAATATCTGAATGTTCAGTCATCATTTTTAAATTGTGTTTAGTGTCTACTGCAGTCACAGTTGGTCATTTTATGCCACCACCAGACAAATGTAGTAACATGAAAAAACCTCCCAACTCTGCTGCTCATGTTAATTAATTGTTCATGCCATTAAATATTAATTGGTGACAATTATTGACAACTCTTAAAGAAGTTTTGGTGACAATTATAGAAAACCCATTTTACCCATGCAGTTTGACTCACAGGGCAAAATAATCATTGTGTGTGCATGCATGTGTACATGTGTGTGCATGCATGTGTACATGTATGTGTCTGTGCGTACATGTGTGTTTGTGTACGTACATGCATGTAACCTGCCAGGTACTGATAACTCTGGTAAGAATGCATTGACTTTGCTGAGCCTAATTGATACACCATTGTCTGTGCAGCATTGTAAGCTAGACCATGGCAGCTACACGAAAGACTTGTCAGCCATAGACAACAACCTGTCTCGTGTATTTATACTGGACAACTCACCAGGGGCCTACAGGTCATATCCAGGTAGGTGGACACAACACAAACTTTTGTCAAATCAGTGAACAGTGCAATGATGATGGACGTATTTGCATGTGTGCAATATGCTGTTTTGGGTGGGTTGAGCAATATGAAAGTATTAAGAATCTGGGCCCAGCTAATACTGCAGGCTTATGGTGAAACTGTGGAACCCCCCCATAATTAACACAGGTATACATGTGAGATTCACATAGGAACAAGGATGGATGAAAAGATGATGGTGTGGCGGTAAATTAACATTATATTTGGTATGGCATCTGAATTGGGTGTGGTCACTACAAAAACTTAATTTCCACTCTTCACTGAAATCAGTTGATGTATCCAGTATGAGTGGTTTGCGTACGCCACAATAAAAATGTTGCACGTGACCTCCGTCAAGCTTTGTCACTAATGTTGATACATTATACACGTGAATTAATTAGTATCGCTTATAAAACATTCCCACATACAATTGTTACTTTAATAATTTTCCCTGATGATTTTTTCATAAACACTTATGGCCAGAATTTCAACAAAATATACCGTGGAATGCACGAATACACCACTTGTTCAGAATCCAATTTTGATCACTTGACTGAGCTTTTGCTAGGCAACATGTCAAGTGATGGATAGGTCAGTTGCATTACTTAATCGTATCTTGTGCCATTGCAGACAATGCATTGCCGATCACGTCGTGGTTCTCCAATCCAACCGACACTGCCCTCCTCAATCTACTGCCCATGTTGGATGCGCTCAGGTTCGTCAGCGACGTGCGTTCCGTGCTCAGCCGAAATATGCACACGCACCGACTGTGGTAGCAGCACACAGCAATAAACGTAGACCGTTTTAACATGCGCATAAACATGAATGTAGGTGGCAACTGTAGCAATAGCCATGTCGTAGCCTGTCGTAGATGGCAGCACCTGTGTTACGGGTAAGCTGCCCGTGTGGTCAGTGTGGCATGGAAGGTTGTCGCGTGAAATCCTGCAATCTCAAAATTTAATCTGAATTGTTTGTTACCTGTGGACTTCCGGAAAGCTGTCAAATTTCAAAAATAGTGGGTTGGGTTGAAAGTGTTGTAATTTGTAGACAACGTATGTTAATTTATTTATCATTTTGGACAGCATTGAATATTTATATATTGGGTGGTGATTGTCTCCGAGTTTATAATAGGTGTGGGAAGAAATTTGTTGTTTGTGTAAGCATGCAGCAATTGGGGAGATTGCATAGTATAAGAAAGCATGTCATTTGTAATTAAGTAATGTCACAAACTTTCATATGAATAACAGACTGCAGTTTCATTTTCTCAGCAGATGTTAACAGAACTAAGGCTGTCGTGACAAGGAATGGTGCATAATGTTTACTTGTGCAGAATTGGTTGATTCATTTACTCCAGCATGTAAGGCAGTGCGAGGTGTAAACCAGACATTTTCACTGGTGTGGATTTTGGGTACGGGCTGTTGACCAGCCCGCAGAGCTGTAACAAGCTGGGATATTCACCACTGTGAATTTGTAAAGCAGTTTCTTTGTGGAACTATAAAATCAAGCTGGTCCTTTGGCTGTGTGACCGGGTTGCATGAGTTGCTATCACAGTCAACGGATCTGACAAATTTACTCATTGATGAAATTAGCTATATTAGTTACGGTTAGATCATGCATTTCAAGGTTTCTTTCCGTACTCTGCTTTCCTATGATTTGTGAATGTGGTTGTGAAAACCTGCAAGCAGATTTAATAGATTCTAAATTCCTCCAAAAGAATTCTGTCGGAATGATCACCATATATATATGTACATAATATATATATATACCGGTATATATATATATATACGCATCTGTAAATATGAAATCATATATACATATGAATATATATATATATACGAATATATATGCATATATTAATACATATACACACACCCATTTGTTACAGAAAAAACACTATAACAACTTAAAAAAAGTCTTGTGGTGGAAACGTTACCTCACCAGCAGCTACGGAACACTCGTTTACAAGTGATAGCACCAAAGGGTGGCTACGGTTTTCTGTTGGGGTGTGCTGTGATCTGTCGTGAATGACTTGTTAGGGATCCTCCAGTGTGTAAGTTATTGTAAATAGAATATTGAGCACAAGGCAGGCAGATAATGCTGTAGATAGTGCATGGAACCACAGAAATGGGCCTTGGCCCTGATTCGGGTACATATTATACATATTAGTAGAACAAAGTTTGTACATAATGACGGTGACCACGTGAATGAGGGAAATATATGTGGTCCACATGGGTGCGATAGACCAAGTTCCAATCAATAGATGTCTTATTTTTGCATCCATACTAGGCTCAAATAAACTTACTGTGAATCTCACACCGAGCAGCTCAATTTTGAATCTGCATGAGAAACCAGTCTGTTGAACACAATTGGGCATATATACGTTTATTTAATTTCATGCAAAACTGTCTTCAACAACATTTGAAATGTACTACAACTTGAATTCAAGACATTTTGAGTTGTTCCACTGCATAGTGAGTTTATCACACTCGTACATGGTATTTTTTTATGTTTCAGTAATTCACAATTTGTTATGGACCAACCGTTTATTTGCTTAAGAAACTACAGAATAATGAAAGCTTAATAGATATGAGTAATTACTTGGATCAATTATTTTATAGTGATATTGGAGACTGTGGCCGTTTGATATTGTTTGCATCAATAATGTTTCAATGGGTGGCAAAATACTGTAAAGCAGTCCGGTAATGTTACATATTGTAGCCATGGAGGTTTGCCGATATGTCAAGATATCTGGTCACAAGTAAAGTTATATGCTCTGCACTGATGTAGTTATCTTATGCTTTTTCTCCGTTGCCTATGCAGTTAACAAATGGTGTTGAGTGCATTCAAAACAAGCAGGTTTTGTTTCCCTGATTGCACTAAGCATGACAAGAGGTCAAGATCGACATGTCTGTGGCAGGGACATGCACCAGATGTAACAGTCAGTTGGAACTGAAACCGATGGACTTAACTGACAAATTGATACAAGCTACCAAGGGAGCAGTAATGGCCATATCAGTGTTCAGGGTAAAAATTATTGATTTTCTAAAATTTAATTTTTACAGGCTGCAGTCTTCAAGAACCATTTATGATAAAAAATATCAAGTTTTTATAGTAGTGTAAAGAAGGATTTTATTTGGTATTTATTGTATAAACAATATGAGTTACTGTACTTCAGAGTTGATTTTCTCAGTACGTTCCATTGAGCATGGTTCTTACAGATACTGTAACTCCATAATTTGTGTAGATATCAATTTGAAATTGACTTCCCCGAGATAAAATAATACGCAATTACACCTTCATATCTGCTGTCATTTTGACTGCTGTCTATGTACTGTTTCAATAGCAACCATATTTGGAAAAAACTTGTTTTTTTTACACTAAAACGTCATTTCAGGAAAATGGATGTGTCATTGCAAAGATTCTCTTTTGGGGGATATAAAACAGTTTGTTCCATGTCTCATGTTTCAAAAGCTTCTACAAATTTGCCCCTCAAAATTCAAGATAGCCATCATTTCAATGGCAACCATGAATGCATTTGGAGACAATTAAGTTTTTCTCATCAGGTGATATAAGCAAATATTCATGCCAAAAATCAGGACTTAAAAATACACATTATGGCTATTACTGCTCCCAATTGTTTTGCTTGAAAATAAAATGATACGATGGCCTAGTGCTGTTATTAAAATATATATATATATTTGAACCATAATTAAAGGGAGGTTGGCCGTTCCCTTTTTTAATTATATAATGTTCTTAAAGCTAGACTTAATGTGTTAAAGGTATATTGCATTTATTAAGCCCAAACCAGTGTTCATAATTTGATTATATCTGCTGCGAAAAGTAAACAGTGCTATAACGGACGGGTTTGGTTTTGATGTTTGCTATGGTCCCACATTGAAAAAGACCAATTCCACAAACTGCCTGTTTGCGAACGCACTGAACATAAAAAACCTTTGGCATTAAAGCATCTGCAGATGGGCATAAAAATGATGAGCCGAGCACCTCCCTTTCAACACCACAAACTAAATTTGAAGGTGTTTTAAACGCCAGAGTAGTTGCTAAAAAGTTCTATAACCATGTAGAAAGCACCTACCAGGTGCTGTTTTTGTATCCGAAATAGCGGAAGATGTTATGATGTGAACACGTGCGGAATACGAGAGAAATTGAAAAGAAATGGGCACGCCACCTAGTTAGCATGTGTTGTGGCTTCTATTAATGAAATATAGCAGGCACACTGGAAAACTTGATCCAAGAAGTGTTGAAATCGGCAATTAAGTTGAGAACTATGCTTCTGTCAGAATCTTGGATTATTAAGTCAACTATTTAAATACGGTGACAACATCAAACGTGCATCGTCGGATAACAACACACCCCGAAGTGTTGCCAGTGGCTGTGCCAACCACGAGGTCGGTGTCGTCATGCGTCACCTGGTTCCCTTTATGTACACCTGCTTCTCACGGTTGTCACAGTCACTACAGTTGGAAACTTTCAACAGGCGGCTGTTCTTGATAGCAATATACTGCGTCGGGATCTCCATCAGAGCGTGTAGTGCGAACTCGTAGTCCGGGTCGTCCTTGCCAACGACGACTTCGTTGAAATCTACAAAATTGAAGTTGTCGAATTTGCGCGCCGGCAGACGCGCGTCGAATGCTTCCATCATGCTCCACGGTCCATCGCCGACACCCACCATGATGATGGAGAGCGGCCACATCGAGGCCGCCACGATGGCGTTGCGCGTGCGCACCTCGTCCACCACTTGTCCGTCGGCGATGATCACCAGGATGTGGTACTGCAGCACGCAGAGCACACAGCTAGAACTGTGGCACTTGAAATGTTTAAGCAAGAGTCGTCATTAGAGCAAGGGTACGCAACACCCATCCTATGTGTTTAGTCTCCTTCGTTTTTCCGATATCCCCAGGAATCTCAGACTTCTGGGGATTTAGGCGCTATAGAAGTTTGTCATTATTATTATTAATATCGTCGGAATCCTGAGCTCATTCGCAAGGTCGGTATACATTGCAAAAGTCGTCAACAGATGGATGAGTGTGTGCTAATAAAGTAGGATAGGCAATATTAAGAAGATGGTTTCCAAAACAAACTTCGGGTCTGGGTTACAGACTGCAAGGTTTTGATGGGAGAACACACAACGAGCAAACATAAAACTATTGGTTTATGAAATATTGATAGGAAGAAGCAAGCAGATTGAGAAGGAGAAAGCACATGCAGATGATGAGGTGGTGGATTGTGAAGGAGATGTGATCAAAAAATACAATGGTGAAGTAGAGTAGAAGTTCATAAGAAAAAGACGATGTAGAGAAAGAGTGTACAACATTTAAACAACTTTTTTGGAAAAACTGAGATGTGTGGCCGAACATTAAGAGAACCCACACAAAGCCGAAAGAAGAAAGAACAGTGGTGATGGAACGCGGAAGAAGAGTAAGCACCACGAGAAAGGAAGGAGGCACTGAAATGTTTGGAAGAAGCAAGTCATAAAGAGAAAACAACGTTGAAGCAGGTGAAAAAAATGTGAAAAAATAAGCAAATAAAGCTGTTACTAAAGCAAAATATGAGAAACAGCAAGAATTGTTGAGAGGATTGAAGAAGATGGGGGTTGGTCTTAAGCTGTCCAGATATGGAGACAGTGATAGCAAAGTAATATTCGAACATCAGCAATGAAGAGGAAAGGCGGGACATTAGCCACTTGAATAAAACATAATGGTAGGCGTTTGGCAGTAGTATCCCAATAGTGTAATAAATTCGGAAGGCGAATGCGAGATAGTTGGTACTACATTATACAAGGAGAAAGCTGGGGTGAGGATAATAACAGAAGATGTGACGAAGAAGATGGAAGATGAGAATTGGGAAGGCTATTGCAGCTATGTCCACGTTAGGGCCGTCAGACTAACTAAGTGTTGGTGAAAACAATGACGGCAACCGGAATAGTGAGAATCAAGATTTAGGTACCAATGAAATTACCTTATTATTATTAAGTGGCTCGCGAAGCAGTTTAATGTGTGCTTCACAGCAGGAGATATGCCAGCAAAGTGGCAAAGACAAGTGATTGTGACGATATGGAAAGGGATATCCATGACCCAGGTAGATATAGTGGTACCCCGTTGCTGAACCAAGTCCTGCCATTGCTAGAAAGGATGCTGGATGCTAGAGTGAGTCATACGTATAGTAGAGCACGGTAGGTGATCACTAACTGGGTTTTAGGAAATGGAGAGAAACATGATGGCTTGATTGTGATTAGACAACTTGCTGAGAAGACCAGAACATTTGTCAAAGAATTTACATTTATTTTTGTGGACCTGTACAAAGGCATCCGACGCAGTGCCAAAGGAAGGTAAAAGAGACGAAGCTTAGAATGGTGGAGGAATTCTTAGGGAGCCAACGGCTGTGGTGAAAGTTGAAGGCAAGACGGCTCTGGTGTAGGAGTGCTTTGAGGCTCTAGTTTTTTATGATGAAACAGTGGAAATGTATCTGAACAGGAAGAACCGAAGGAGGCAGACGTGGTGGCAGATAACAAAGACGAACTACACAAACATTGCTAGAAAACGTGGCCTTCGGTTGGATCCGGAGAGAGCCAGATATAATGTATGTGGGTGAACAGGAGGTAACCTGCGCATAATAATAGATGGAAAGACCAGTAAGTAAGTATACCGTTTTGTAACACTAGAAAGTAATTGCAGAATTGCTGAACATTCTTCGGGATTGTTCATTTCAGTTCGCAAAAGTGTTCTTTTAGACATATCCAATACGTGAATTTTTAACTTGTAGAGGCTTTCGTCCATGTAACACACCATCCTCAGTACATGTGACGTATAACGTAATCGTGCATGTTAGATAGTTCGGGATGAGGGGAATTACGAACTATCTCACATGTACGATGACGTCATACGTCACATGTACTGAAGAAGTTGGTGTGTCACATTGACGAAAGACTATACAAGGTCAAACTTCACGTATTGGATATGTCTAAAATAACTCATTTGCATAATAATTACATAAGCATTATGTATGAAACACTAATAATAGATGTTCTACTTTAGGTAGAATTATTTCTGTTTACTCACTTTTTTCTCGCGTCTGACGATCTCAATGGCGCGATAGATGATCGGAGCGAAGTTGGTCGGACCACTCAGAGTAACGCGTTCAACTGTTTTGTTGTAAGCTTCGAGCAGTTCCTTGAAACCGTGACAGAAATGGCGCTGCAAGAGACACGATATTTGCTATAATTATGTATGGGTTATATCGCAGTTTGTATGGGATGCCGGAAGCGGCACAAGTGCTATACGAAAATTGTTTACGTCAAATGTTCTGTGTTTTAGCAAAGGTCCAAGAATCATTAGAAACTGTAGGATGTGAAGAATATTTTTGAAGACACAACATGGCGATTAGCGACGTTAAATTAGGTGAGGCTCTTTCCGTGAAACAGCTACAGTGATCCTTGAGCGGAAGTACCCCGAATCAGTTTAACTTCACCACAGTTAAATTGCTGACTTCGTCTGTCGTGATTGTTGGAAACAAACACCCGTGCCCAATAACAATGAGCAACCAAGAAATCCCACCATTACCGGTCCTACCATTCTCACGAGCCAGCGGCGTTATTAAGATTGTCTACACACACGAGCCAGCGGTAATATGTTTCTTCTAGCAAATAGCCACAATTAAAGACGGTAAATCGGAGTTACTATTGGCCAAATTTATAGCGATGCGATTGAATTGCGCAACGTGGCTTACGACTGGCAACAGTCGAAGTGGTACCTTTGGATCAAGTTCAAATACAGATGTGTCTTTTGTCACCGAATCTCCGAAGCCAAAACCACGAATGATGCCTGTCTCGTCAAATGGTGCAAGTGTGTGACCGATGATTCGAATAACCTGAAAATGCAAGATATTAAACAAACAGCTAAACGGGTGAAGGCCCCTGCTAACAAGGACCCCTTAAAATTGCACACCGTGTAAATGTTGATGTTTGTTTTACAGTGGAATGGTTTGGACATATTTACAGACAAACATATTTAGTGAATGTCGGTAGAACATTGACGTCAGCATGTGTAAGTTTGTGGTGTAGATGTTTTAACAGTTCTTTGATTAAAGTGACAACCAAGGGTTGGGCGTTGCTGTTCTTCTCCTCTTTCCCTTCTCTGTCTGTCCGGGGTGAGGCGGGCCTCGATATTGGTCCTCGACTTCTGCTTTCTTTTCTCCCCCTCACTGTTTTTACACTGCTTTCGATCTCCGCCAACCGTCTCAACTCCCTTCTATATTTCGCCTCATTCTCTTCTTCCAATTCATCAAAATCTCTCTTTACGTAATCCTCCCCACAAGTGTTCTACACCTTAGCTAAAAAGTTGGTGGTCAGTCGGACTTTCAACTTTCAAAAGTTGGTGGTCCCACAAAAAAATTAATATTAACATAATTGCACGAGTAATATACATTTCCAGCTGTAATGCATGGCAATTATTAAACTAGTTCATGCCAAGTCTGTCCTGCATGTTATTGTGTGATATTCATATTAATGAACCAGCGAATATACATGTCATTATAGGCAACAGTTTGTTGTTGACATAAAAACATGAGTCACTGTCCGAGTCCAGTTCGGATTTGAAGTTGGGCGTCCTCGCGCTGGGTTTAGGTTTGAAGTCAGCCATGTCGGGTGCATGCAGCTGGATGATGACGACAGCTGACACTGTGGATGGCTTCATGCCTTTCGAAACACTGTCTTGAACTCTTCACTCGTTTCGCTGATGCCTCTTTCACATTCAGCGGAACTCGCTGGAAGTGCGAACACTACGAAACTAAACTCAGTCATTCTATCAACATTAATCAGCTCGACATTTTGTTGTTTTTCCAACTTGTTTTTGCACCACACTTACATTAAATTTACCGTTCGGAAGTACTCAAATGTCACCATCATTGGCACTTGTGTATCCGGGCCCACCTCTCGACTTCGTCGTTACAATAACAATGTTCGCTTAAATGTTATACCTCGTGTATTATTGCCATCAATCATGCATTATCCCATCCATATTTACGTTACAAAATATCGCATCTTAGCTCACTTTTGAGGCCCAAAGAGCGACCCATTTTGCCACAACATATATCGATCACAGCGTTAACGCACGGCCGCAGAGGCAGACACTGATGCAAATCGGGTCGCTCTTTGGACCTCAAAAGTGTGCTAATATGCACTACATTCGTAATATAAATATGCCTGGGATGATGTTGAATGATAGAACTAAATCAACTAGGTAACAAATTTAGGCAAACGTGTAGTCATAATGACGAAATTGAGATGGGCTCGGATACTAGACAAGTGCTCCATTATTTTCTTATATCTCCGGGTCGACAATAATTTCGAACACTGCTCCTCATGCAATCTAGGTCGTCATAGTCTCTTTTTACCATCCACTCACTTGGCATCTGCCTTCTTTGCCAACCGTTCTTCTCCCATTCACTCCACATGTTCGGTCCACTTTAGTCGCCTTCTCATCGGCTTCTCCTTAACACATGCTCACATAAACTTTCTCTCTCAGCTCCTCCATTTTTCGCTCGTCGATTCTCTTCACCCCCGCAATTATTCTTACCCAGATGTTTTCGCAAACCTGTACTCTCTCCTGTTGTTTTCGCCATTGCCATATTCTCTACGCCATAGAGATATGCCGGTGTCACACGTGAACACAGCAAATTTCCCCTTGTGCATACGCAATATCTCCCATCACTCATTTTCCTGCATTCGTGCGCCCCATTTCAAGTATCCAAGGAGTACCCAGCACATTATATTAGATGTTGTATCACATACATATATCCAGATGAAGATCAGGTTAGCGTAGCTATCGAGAAAATGGATTGTACGTGTTAAACAGAAAGAACACAGCCACTGTCTGACGGCCTTAACGTGGACATCAGAATGGAAACGGAAAGTAGTGCATGGCTCAAAGTCAAAGACAGGCGAGAAACACCACAAAGCGACAGACGATAACTGGGGGTAGAATACGTGGACTGAAGCCAAACGGGTGGCCAGGGTCAGGAGAAGGGGCAATGCAGCCCACCGGGTGAGGAGAGGTGAATCGGTACACAAGACAATCACCTGCTGGTAAGGGTTCTCGACGCCGGCGTCGAGGCAGTGCAGTCCCTTCCCGCCGAACGTCCTCTCCCCTTGTATGGCATTACTGGCGGTGAAGTCTATGCCTGTGACAACGGAAGTAATCGATCACAAGGTTACATAGTGTAATTGGAACAACTAACTGATCATTAGGACAGACTTTAAAATGTTATGTCCTGCTGATAGCCAGTTTTGTACGTCAATGGACCCTGTCTGATTTGGGTCAGTGTAAATACGCGGTATGTTCTACTGGTGTTTGCTCCACATTGGTACATGCCACATGCCATTAGATGTATGTGGAGAAGCTCACATACGTGTACTACGCAAAGCTGCCACCCACATGCATTAGATAAATCGAGTACAAATTAATTAACTCGAAGTGGGATTATTTGGATATTCATTATAACTACCCAATAGCATGTCGGCCGACGAATAATCCACGTGTCCTACTATAAAGGTGGCCATCGATATAACACAGTCCAAAGGGGACGAATGCCTTTCACACGTGGACTGCTCGTTGCCTGACGAGCTGCTGGCGACTAGAAGTCGGTACACGAAGAGAGAGAGAGAGAGAGAGAGAGAGAGAGGACGGGGGAGAGACAGACAAACACAGAGAGAGATACAGAGAGACGAGACACAGACAGAGACAGGGAGAGAGATAGAGAGAGTGCATCGAACCTCACCGATGATGAGTTTGCACTCTAAGAGGCCGGCGTCTCTAATGGCTGCCGACATCTCGCCGAGCGTGTCGAATTCGACTGCGTCGTCATCCGTCACGGCGTAACAGCGTAACGCGTTCGACGACATCGCGACGTAGATTTGTCCGTCGGGGTGTATCGACTGCATATTGCAGATTACTGGTCGGCGGCGAACTACTTGACGGCGGCGATGGTAGGCGTAGTGGGCAGCGGCGGCGGCGACGACAGAGGCGGCGACAGTGACGGCCAGCATTACCACCTGGTCTTTCTGCCACTCGCCCGCCATCGTCGGACTGGCAAATAAGGCCATGCGCGCATCACACACGACACCATTGGTTCAGATGCTAAAGGTGACACGGACAACTCCACTGCTGGAGACGCGAGAGGAATACAAGAAGTGCATTATTTCATATTCTGGTACTCTTGAAACGGAAAATTAGTCGTGAAGTTCATCAGACGGTTGTATTACATGTCCTAAAAAGTACTTTATACCTTAATACCTGTCTTACGGGTGCCTGATTTGGGCCGTTGCTAATATGCCCAAATCAATGTTATGACCACAAGATGACATGCAAGGAGCAACATAGACCATTCGTGCAGCTCAACATATCCAGTAATCCCAACCAGTATCACGAAACATTTACTTTTCCTGACTTTGTTAAAGTACCCCTTTCGCAAAGAACCGCCTTTCTTTTTTAGAACCCTCTGAGGTTTGAGAAGTAGAGAAAATTTGGCACGATCTGTCTTTATACTGCAGTACTAATTGTGGTAATGTCCCAGTACCAGCCATCCATATTGTCACAGGTCAACCACTTAATTAAATTAACAAGACAATGTATTCAATCACGTGTGTTCGCGAATACCTGGGTGATTGCTCGTGAGCAGCGATGTCTTTGTACCGACCCTGCCCTGACGAGCGGTCACATGGTGTTAAACTGCCTGTGACAGCAGCAAGCGGCAAACGGCAAGCGACGGCCGCTTGTGCCACACTTGTCGCGCGACTAATCCTTCCGTCGTGACGTAACGCATCGTGACGTAATCGTAATTTCGTCTTCCGTTGCGTATATGTGCTAGTGGCGCATGCGCCAAACACGGAATCCGTTGTAAGCCTAAGAACCCGGAGTGTGGGAACCACTGAGGCATTGCCCCACTATCCCTCCCGCGTACTCTTGGATCGCCTGCACCCGCTGACAGAAGTGATACTCTCCGAAATCTAATGTGGCTTTAGACCACTTCGAGGAACCACCGATATGATCTTTCTGGTCCAACTGATTCAGGAGAAATGTCGGGAACAAAACCAGGAACTATTCATGGCCTTCATTGCCTTGACCAACGCCTTCGACTCCATCAATCGTGGAGCTCTTTGGAAATTCTTGTCCAGGTGTCCTGCTTACTTCATCACCATCATAAGACTTTTCCATAACAAAATTACTGCAGCCGTCCTATTCAATCGGACTGAAAGGGAGCCTTTCACCCCCCCCCCCCGAACATGGCGTATAAGGATGCGTTATCGCACCGACCCTTTCATTATCTTCCTGTGAGCCATATGTTTCCATATCCATTACGGAATTCCCCGTAGCGTTGAACTTGACTCCCGGGCGTCCGACTTGACGGAAGGCTATTCAAATTGAGTTGTCTCAAAGCCAATAACAAAAGTGATGCAGACTACCGTCGTAAACTGTCAGTATGTCAGCGGCAGTGCTATCCTTACCCACTCTTCAGAAGAACTCTCCCGGTACTTAAAGAGTCACTGTTCAAGAAGCTAGGCCACAATCGAAGCAGAAATTCAGCATCGTGTCTGCTGTGCCAGCATGTCCTTCATGAAATTACGCCACTGTGTCTTTGATGGTCACAACATCAGAAAAGAGACGACGGTGATGGTCTAATAAGCCGTTTGTGTTACTATTCTACTCTACATGGTTACTTATCGCTGTCAACTGGACACCCTGGGGAAATTCCATCAGCGTTGCCTCTGAAAATGGTTTGCATCCGGTGGGAAGACCGTCGCGCCAACACCAGCGTCGTCTCTGATAAATACAACCAGTGGCGTAACGAGGCCAAGTACCGCTGGGGGCAAGAGTAAAATGCCACTCCCCAAAAAAAAAGATTGCAGTAATGGGATAGGTATCGCTAGTGATATACTTATCATTGCTCCAACACCATAGTAGCAAACACATATTAACGTATCAATTGATAGGCGAGGTTTAACGATGCAATGCAGTTAAACCACACTGAGCTACACGTCAACACGATATTCACAATATATCCAATGAAACCAATAAAAACCTCCCAAGAAAACCCTTAACATTGGTCAGCTAACCAACTGCTGAATATACAGTGGTCAAAGTTAACAACTGTCAACACAACATATGTTCACTGCGGGCTCGTCCCGCCACTGCCACCGCAACGACAACGATAGGCTATGATGGCCGAGAAGGGCCATCGCGTTTTTGTGTGGCAACCTGCAGAGCCATGGGGCGATGACGCGATGCGCGATGCGATGGGCGATGCGATGAGCGATGCGCGATGCGATGGTATACATTATAAAGGTGCCGCAATGAGCATGCGTACGCCGAAAACGAGACTTAGGCAGCCATTTTTATTTATTTGTATTAAACACATTTCTTTTTGTGTTCAGAGCATGTGATGATGGCTGATGTCGCTGACTGTACGTATACGGTTACACATCTAGTTATTGTGCACAACAGATTATGTCTCGATTATTGTCTCGGACATCTACTGGGATTTAATTTAGCCAAACAAAAACGGGTGCCTCTTCGCAAAAACTAGACTAGGGACTGAAATAGGTTACTTTATAACATTAAATATGTACCTATTCAACATGTTATTTGTTAAATAATTATTGTTTCCATCTGGGTATCCCTGATCGCAAATATAAACACTACTTTGTGTGCCTGCAGACACGATGAACCAGGGATGGTTAAGGTATTTCTCAGTTTAACATTAACCAACAGTTTTGAAGCCTATTTGTTTATATTTATTAATTAATGACATAATATCTGTTCAGAATGCAAACATGTTATTTATGCCTTATATAAATTAAAATATAAACTTTTCAAAATTTATGCTTCTTGATTTACTCCTCGGTCTCCAATACTTCCATGTCTGGAAAAAACTGACACATATTCCGTGAGACGATCTTCGATACAAATGCAGTGATGTTTAATGACTTAATCTGGGTTCCGTAGTAGCACATAAAAGCAGCGTTGCGCCAAAATCCAAGTACGAATAATGCGGTGTCAATAAATAGGCCCGCTCAAATCAGGCTACCAGCGCTATTGTAACAAACAGCCGAAATTGACAGGAAGTTAACTTGTAGTATGTCTACTAGGAGGTGCACGGTGCGCGCGGTCCGTCTACAATTCGATTCACTTAGGGATCATCTCAGAACGTCGATGTCCGATATCAGACGAAATTACTTTCATCTTGTCTCAGCCCCCCCCCCCACCTCAGACGAATTTTTTAATACCAGTATAATTAAGAGTGTCGGTCGATGTCCGACGCCAGATGAAACTGTCTCAGACCCCCGTCCCCACAACAAAAATAATTTCGCTTGATATCGGACATCGATGTTCCGAGACGATCCCTTAGCAAAAATGAAACTACACTATAGGAACAACGATTCGCTACATCGTTTGTGCATTTTATATGTAGGTTTGGTAAAATAATTAGGGACAATACTATTTTAGTTTACGATTTAGATATTTTATTATAAACTAAAGACACTAAAGTTTAGTAGGGTCTAATATATATGTATATATATATATATATATTGTTATATTTATGTAAGGCATAATGAACATGATATGTACACCTATGAAAATATATCATGTCATTAATGAATAAATATTCAAGAAATGTATACTTCAAAGTCCACGGTTAATCTTCAACTAAAAATGCCATCAACATCCCTGTTTTTCATATGTGGATGTACATAAATTATTGTTTATATTTTCGATCAAGGATATTCAGATGAAACCATTCAAAAATGAAATGGGGAGTGTTAGAAGAGGTACACACCTCATGCTATGAAGTAATTCATTTTTGGTCTCCGGTTTTGGTGAGAGAACCTAGATTACATTCTTTAAAGTGATTGCCCGCATGCCCCCATTTATCTTAGTCTAAACTCAATCGCATTCGGCTTCTATCTTAATATTTAGAAGTACAATCACATAATCTGTTGTGCACAATAACTAGATGTGTAACCGTATACGCACACTCAAAGTCATCAACCATGGACACATGCGTTGAACATAAAAGGCATCCAGTGTTGCCTAAGGTCACGCATTTGTTCAAGCCCATACAACAAAGCCAAACCCAAAACACTGGCGTCGGAACATGGTGAATATTTGGTGGGTTGAGGCTCTCCAAAACCTCGATTTGCACTCCCCCTCCTGAGGCTCGCCAAAACAGCCACATTAAGGCTCTCCAACATCACAATTTGCACACCCATTGAGGCTCGCCAAAATAACTCCATCTTCAGGCTCTTCAAAAACCTAGATTTGCACCCCCTCCCAAATATCTACATTGAGGCTCTCCACAAACATGAATTTGAACTCCTCATATATTCATGTCTGTCAGGAGTGAAACTGGCCTCGATTCCTCGTTTTCCACCCTTCTCCCAATCCTTCAAAATCTCTTTTTCCATAGTCTTCCCATCGCAGTATAGTTCTTCCTCGCCTCCTTTTCCCTTCCAGTCTCTGTGCATCTGCTCTCTTTGCCATCCGTTCTTCTCCCATTTTCTCTACAAGCCCTGCCCATCTTAGTTGCCTCATGCTTATGCTTGTTCAGAAACAATTGTGTCGACTAGTCATATCAAAGACACAATTAACCACAGGCGCAACTACGACCAGACGATGTAAATAAATAGCATCATTCTAGTCCACTGCTACGATTTTGGGAGGTGGTGCTGTTCTAATCATAGCTCCTGACCCAGGGATTATTGTCTCCACAGACGCACCGACTTTGACACATCATGTAATCCACTTGCCAGAAAAGAGATACAATTAACCGAAAGTGCTTCTTAACCCCCACTTTAGTGCATCGGCACTTCCAGGTGTAAATTACAATTTTGATATACTCGTTTGTACTGAATCATATAGAAAACGACATTGCTCTCTAGTCTAACAAATTCAGTTTTGTTACAGCCTGTAACATAGCTGTTAAGGTGTATCAAAATGGGACGAGGAAAGGCGAATGTGTTTTTGGAGGACAATCGTTCAGATGGGACCACCATGATGATATGTTGCAAGACATGTTGTTGTTCCCATAGAAACCAGGAGTATACAATCAACAATAAAATAATAAAAATATTGAATGAGTATTGGTTTACATTATTTATTCATTGTAAATACGGAGAAATTACATTATCACATAAGTATGTACGGTATCAGCGATATGCATGGTCATAGTAATTAGCATCACACGTTTTGCTTTCGTAAACACACACACACACACACACACACACACACACACACACACACACACACACACACACACACACACACACACACACACACATATATATATACAACAATTATAGTGAAATTACAATTACAGTGAAAACATGATGTATATCAGAAGTATCTTTCTTAGAAAACTGAACGATGAAATACTACGAGTCTCAAGGAATCATTTCAATCGACGATTATATTAACATGCAATAAGTAATATATTGTACACACTTCTGAAACACCGTGCTTCTTTGTGCATAATCGTTAAAATTGTTTGCACCGCACGTTTTAAGAGAAATCATTAACACAGAGTATAGTTGGCACTTACAAAAAACGAACGAGCGTAAGACGGACAAGCGATACGGTCATCCGAGGAAAACCAGACCTGCTGTATCTCTTGCCAGAGATTTATGGTAACGTAGCATTTAAATTAATGTACATTAATGCTATGCAATTTGCACACATACGTATAAGGCATTTCAAGTTTACCGTGCATATTTGACGTACATATTTAATAATTGTATTCATACCAAAGATCCCTAGCGGAGCGATAGGAACCTTTTTTTCCGAATCACAGTAGTACCATTAAGCAAACCGATGTATGTACATCATTACAGTATGTAAAATAAAGTGAATATAGTCTATGTTATTAAAACATGCAACATATGAGTGAGAGTACATTATGAACAATTAGTATACGGTGAGAAAATTATATTTACAAATGAACAGTAAAATAGAAAATTAGCTTCATCTTATTAAACGTAGGATACTATAATATTTTTTGGCAAACAACCTCTGTTTAGTTTTAGACAAGGCTATTGTTCTACAGACAGCATCGATTTAAGGAATGTTTTTAAACACAAACATTGATATTGATAATATAGTTGTTGTCTTCCCTAAGTTTGATTGAAACATTTGTACTGTTATACAATGTATGTTATAACAATTTACTAGCTTGTGTACAACGCTATATCTACTGTAAACTACAAAGTCGAAGTCGACAAGGAAGACATCAGACACACGAAGAGGATGTGCAGGAAACCCCGTGATTGAGGCTGTAGCGGCGTAACCACTGAGCTAGTCTTCCAAGGACTTGCACCACGCGTCACTGCTGAAACGCAATACATGTCATAAGTGGCGAACTTTAACTCGTAAACATGACACAGATAACAATACAGACATTTTCATGCGGTATTTCAAATCCGCGTTGACAATACGATTTTTAAAATATTTAAAAAATAATCATACATTTAACATGAGCTTTCTTAGCAATTGTTTGTGATTGTTTCAGTCCGTTTAATTACAAATTGGTCGTCTAAAGAAAATGTGTTGGCCGTTGCACATGGTAGAATGAGAAACCTTATTGTCCTTCCGGTATTTAGCGGCAAATCGTTAACCAATAATTATAGGACACGCCATGTGGATCTACTGCATGTACCGATTTCTAAAACCAACGTATTATATAAAACCATTAGACGTCGAGGTGTTAAGCAATGGAACTATATAACAACAACAGTGGATTGTATATATGCACTTGCAACGTATAAATGTCAAGAAATTTTTGTGAGTAAATAATGTTAGTGACTTATATAACTAACATTCATTGTTGCATTCAATAGTATTGCTGTAATTTGTGTTGCTGATTTCTTTTCTTCAATTGCACAATCTGTTTCTTCTTCTACTTCTTTTTATTAAATTAGTTTACGTGCACCATGGAATTACACCACTTCGTGCCGCCTGCTACATTGTACAGCATTGTAAATCGCTGCGATTGACAGGCAGTTACATTGTAGCGTATCTACGGTTTGGTAAACTGTGCCTCAGCTATTCGATTCACTTAACTAAAAAGAAACAATTAAACTGTAGACAAAAAAAACATGTGACGCAAATGACGACTAAATTCAGTTTTTTCGATGATTTAATGTACCTGCTTCTTGTTAAACCGACTTCGAATATTGTAGCTATTTATAATAATTGAAACATAAACATGGACACAAACGAACGGCATTTGCAATAAGCGAAAGTTGAAAAAGTGTCGTCTCTTCACATGTATACAAAATAAGTTGTATATTTTCTACCAAGGATATCCAGACGGAAACAATTAAAAAATTTGAGCGGTAGAAGAAATACATATATATCATGTTATGAAATATGTTTGCCCCAGACTTTCGTCACAACATATAGAAGTACGAACACAACAAATTCTGTGAGCAAACCAAATATATATATGTAACCGTATACGTACAGTCAGCGTCATCAGCCATCATCACATGCTCTGAACACAGAAAGGAATGCGTTTAATAAAATACAAATGGCTGCCTAAGTCTCGTTTTCGACGTACGCATGCTCATTACGGCATCTTTATAATTTATACCATCGCATCGCGCATCGCTTCGCGCATCACATCGCGTATCTCATCGCGCATCGCATCGCGTATCGCATCGCGTATCGCATCGCGCATCGCGTATCGCATCGCTCATCGCGTATCGCATCGCATCGCGCATCGCATCGCATCGCCCATCGCATCGCGCATCGTCCATCGCATCGCGCATCGCCCATCGCATCGCGCATCGTATCGCGCATCGCCCATCGCATCGCGCATCGCTTATCGCATCGCGCATCGCGTCATCGCCCCATGGCGCTGCAGGTTGCCACACAAAAACGCGATGGCCCTTCTCGGCCATCATAAAAGGCCAATGAGACCGGGAGTGATTTGTTGGTCCGAGCGCAGAAACTCCGTCAAATCCTCCTACAGCCCAACCTTCCTTGCTTTAAGTGACGCAAACTCGGTAATGATGCTATCGAAGTCCACGACATTGGTCAACTCTCACTCGATCGACATCAGTGCAAGACTGCTCTGTCGCTCTTGACCAATGTTTGAGCGAATGTGTTTAAGCTTTGACAAGCTTCTCTCACACGATCGAGACCACGCTCACGCACACAGTGAGCAACGTCCCAAGAGTCGATACCTTCATCTTTGGTTGAGTCCATCAAGCGCTCCATACTGATTTTCATATGGGCCATACTCGCGAAAAATGTACAATAACGGTAAATTAAGTAACATATCAACAACTAAATGTTTAATTTGTATGTTTTTAGCGAGTACTATTGATATCAAACGTGCTATTCACATAAGGCAGCGGAAATTGATCTGATTTATTATTAGATTTAAAAATTATATTCATGGATAAAAACTTATGTATACTAGAGTGCAGATCTGCTCGTGCATCGCAAAATTCCGTGGCAACACGGTATTGTGTACTTTTTAACAAACCTAAAACGTTTACGTTGAATGATGACAACCAGGTTTACTAACTATCGTAGTTGTAGCATTAGAAACAGTCGGTGAACGTACGAATATCATGTTTCGGTTCAAATAAGTGGGGAAACTGACTGGCTGACTGGAATTTAGATAGGCAAGACCAATCGGCAATCCGAAATATGCAAAACAAATCCACGGCCAGGTTAATCATCTTGCTATGGTTGCATATATTGATATTTTAGTGTGCATTTTCGTTTACTGCATGTCAAATACTGGGCAATGCAGTTTTTACTAACAAGAAAGGCGAGACCCTTGCGGCTTGCCTAGTAGTAGGGGTTCGACTGACCCAGTCCCAACAGACACCGACTGCAGCTGTCGGCGTCGGCTGACGTTATACTTCAACTCGAGACTGACCGCTTACTTCACGAGGCGCAGAAGCAGCAGAGGAGAAAGGAGAGGGGGTGTATCAACGCCTACACGTCTTCCTAAACCCAGAACCCCTTGCTCCAACGGCAACAACATCCCAGTCAACATGGGTGCAATGGGTCTGTACTGGCCAAATAACCAATTGCGTATTGGCCCAATAAATAGAAACGGTACTGGTCCAACACTGTCTTGCACAGAGGCTTACATTGCGTCAGTAGTAGCATGCTAATCCGAAATACGAAGGGACGTCTTACCCCACCCTACCCTATACTTGTTCTTAAAGTATTTTTTATATTTCAGTGAACTAAAGTAAACTAAACAACTAAAGTACCGAAGTGGACGGTCGTCGGGACTCATCCCTGCTCTACACCATGATTAATTCACACAAAAGGTTTCGCTTCTTTTTGCTCCAACGTTGGAACTAGTCATTATGATCGTTCATTTACTAGAGCTTTATAAGTTTACATTAGCGTTCGGTTTGACAGCAGTCGCGCGGTGTAGCGCCACTAGTTCCGGATAACGTAGGTTATGACTGCGACGGTAGTCGCCACAAAGTGACTGTAATTTAATTATCCGACAAGATGAAACTCATGCTAACGACTTTATCCGACGAACTCTTTAATATAGAAGTAGCGGATGACATAGAATTGTTGAATTTTAAAGCATTATGTGAGTTTGAATGCGGAATTCCAGCTACAGAAATTGCTATTCTCTGGAATGGACGTCCGTTGCATGATGACAAGTTGAAACTGAAAGATTATGGCATCGGTGACGGAGAAATGCTACTGATACAACGGATACAAGGAGCAAGGGGGACACCATCGTCGACCGGTAGTGCTCCAAGTAGGAATCCGGGTAAGTGAAATGCAGATCATACAGGTAATCAGATATACTATACTCGACTATAGTATAGTATAGTCTATATTATGTCTATAGGCAATACCAATGCCATGGGCCTCTGTATTCCCCGGAACGATTCCGGAACGGATTTTTAAAATCATCTACCATTTGTTGTACGCTTCGCCTGGGACTTATATTTCACATATAGTTAAATATTGATATAATATGACATGTCCTTAAATATAAAGGCATAATATCTACATTAATGTATATTTATATGCGATGGAACGTCGCGGAACATCGATGGAACGGATTTTTAAGGTCATCTACCATTCGGTGTGTGCTTCGCATGAGACTGATACTTCGCATGTAGTTAACTATTGATATAATATAACATGTCCATAAATATAAAGTCATAATATCTACAATAATGTATATTCATGTGCGATGGAACGTCGCGGAACGTCGATCGAAGATGGAATTAAGATGGCGGACGATGACAGCTTTGTTTTGGCTGTTCTATCTATTGAAAACACAGTTGTGTATGTGTGTGTGGTGTGTATGTGTGCTTGCATGTGTGTAATGTCATATACCAGTAGTACATATCTGCTGACTATATTTACTATATATATGTATATATATATATATATATAATATACATATACATTTAAAAACAAACAACAACTGTGTAACATTTAAAATATTTATGATGAAAAATCAATATACAATTCAAAAGTCACTTACCTTAGTCTTATAGAGTCTAAGACTCTTAGAATAGATAATAAATATAAATGAGATACCATGGTATATATTTTCTATCATCTATGAACAAGATTAGGTCTATGCTATGGGAACAAATACACAACATTATGACATGTTTGTCTTAAAGAAAATAAATGTTATCAAAGAATTTACCCGTGGACAAGCCTACTGAAAATCATCCCTTATTTGTTGCATTTTCTTAACCTAACACAGTTAAGCCACAACACAAACTTATTCTTAGTACAATACGACACTTCACAAAATTAATCTTGTTGATTGCATTATCAAAAAGCGAAACATTTCTAGGTGTAGACCACCTGCTATAACAAAGACACAGGTACACAATACTAGTGCTCATTCCCTCTTATATAAGCCATACTGTCCAGGATGGGTCAATCATTTGCTCTTGAGTCTTGTACTGTCAAGTCCATCATGGCAACTGTTATTATCGGAGATTCTCAGACCAAGTATCTGCACCGCTACGTCAGTGACTTTGACATACCAACGCTGAGCTACTCTGGCTGCAAGATTGAGGAGCTGGCATTGAATGATGCTGTCAATTCGGTTTTCTCTCGGTTTGAGGTAGGACATAAGCATAACATTGTGATTGCATGTTAGTGATGCTGATGGTTTATTAAAACTATGATACAATACATTCAATATTTTGAAAACTATGTTACACAGCATTGTGTGTGTGACTTTACAAAAATGTGATGTTAGGTGTGATTTTTTTGTGATATTGACCTACCAGTAGTAATTGACAGTTTATAATATGACACTTGTTTATGTTTAATACATGCTATAGTGTGTGTTTTTACTGGAAAGTTTGCAAACTATTATCACAAGGGTCAAAAAAAAAAATGCATTTTAGTGGGGAACATAGTTTGTTAAACCAGTCTGCTTCCTGTAGCAATTGGAAACTAATGTTCATTCAACTTCATATGATTACTGAACATTCTTCAAATGATTGAGTGACCCCCATTGTTGATCCCTGCTTGATCTGTTTTTGAGTAGCTGCAAGGCATTTTACATATTTCTTATCTTAGGTATTGTCTTGTGTATTATGTACTCTCAGCTCCAGAGGCAATGTCATTCAAGTGTTTAATTGCAATTAAGAGCAGATTAAGTCTGCAAGGGCAGTGCTGAGGGACAGCCATGTGTATTCCTTTATCATTGGCACTAATTGGCTACCACTCTGTAACTACTACTCTGTGTATTACTTTTGAGTTGTTGTAAAACATTTAGTAATCCAATGTTGTTGAATGCCAATACTGTCTGCATTTACAGGTCATTGTGTTGCACCTGGGGACCAACAATATCGGGTGTGGCAACAGTGTGCATATTTGTACTGACCTGTTCACACAGCTGATAGTCCACATTTGGCAACTGAATCCTAGGTAAGCTAACATACTGTATTTTTTACTTATCACACAAACCAAATGTAATTGCTGTCTAACTGTATATATTCTTAATTATTTGTGTAGTATGGAAACAATACTTTTTTCTAAATGTAACATTTTGCCATAGAAAAAAAACTTTTATAAATAATAATAAAAATAGTAATAATTGCAATGTTTCAGATCCCGCATCATCATCTCCGGTATTCTACCGAGGAAACACAATCAGTTCAAGAGGCACACAAGTTCTCAGGACGGCTTCCTATCAAGCTGCAATAGAAGATCAGGTGAACTCAACGAGTCTCTTGGTAGGGCACTTAATCGCTTTCCTCTTTTGCAGTTTGTGGACCACTCCGCCTTTCCCTGTACTTTGTGCCCCTGCAGTAATTCCTGTTGTTTCTGTTACAGCAAAGAGATGTCCTGAACGTGCTGTACAGGTGACCCCTGGCTTGTATGACTGGCAGAAAGCACCCATTGACCAAGTGGCAACAATCCAATCAACGCAGGTTTTACACGTCATCTGTCATTTCAAGATAAATACACTATTCAGAGTGGGAAATGGTTGGATGATATAGTAATCTATGCAGCACATGATATAATGCGTGAACAGTTCCCTGCAATAAATGGCAGGCAACATCGTACCTTCGCCCCACAGTTCAGTGACAAGAGACAGCACTGGGAGATACCCAAGAAATCCTTTCAGCGTACTGCAGCACCTTCTGTCCAGGTCCACTACACTGGACATTCTCACTGAGTTACTTCATTTCAGAGAGCCAGAGACAGTCGTGTGTTTTTGCTTGATAGTCTTTTTTTAGGTTACACAGAGTTATCAGCCTCACTTCAGATACAGCTGGCCCAGATCTATGGATCTACTGATGGGCAGCTGGTGATACTAGTTCCTTCTCTCAGCACACATGTAATGGGAACTGACTGTGGCCTGTACGCCATCGCCAACATGTTTGAATTCTGCCAGGGTGGTTTTAATAATGTTCCAGAAGAAAAGCTGACTAGGGAATTCAAACAAGATGATTTGTGGAGTCATCTAATCAGTTGTTTCAGCAGTGGTAATTTCTCTATTCCCCCCCACAGAGATAAGAAGGTTCCAACAGAAACAAAGACTACATCATATGTAATACAAGTTCTATGCTACTGTGGTCTTCCCAACTTGTATGCTGACATGGTCTGTTGTGATATCTGTGACACCTGGCATCACAAGGTCTGTGTTGGATTAGAGGACCCTGTTGTTCTCCCACAGAAATGGTCGTGTCCACAATGTACACATGTGTGATGTGTAACGGGCATAATGATTTGATGTCAGTATGGTTAGCGAATGTAGTAATGTGAATAATAATGTGTGTAAGTGAATATCCAGTGCTAATGTGCTAAAAATGCAATATCTGTGTTCCAATTCATCACATTTGGCTATGGAGGAAAACTGTGAATTGTATTTTGGTTTTTCATAATAAATATAATTTTTTTTACACAGTTGTTGTTTGTTTTTAAATGTATATTATATATATTATATATATATGTATATATATATATAGTAAATATAGTCAGCAGATATGTACTACTGGTATGACTTTACAAACATGCAAGCACACACCACACACACACACACAACTGTGTGTTCAATAGACGGAACAGCCAAAACAAAGCTGTCATCGTCCGCCATCTTAATTCCATCTTCGATCGATGTTCCGCGATGTTCCATCGCACATGAATATACATTATTGTAGATATTATGACTTTATATTTATGGACATGTTATATTATATCAATAGTTAACTATATGCGAAGTATCAGTCTCATGCGAAGCACACACCGAATGGTAGATGACCATAAAAATCCGTCCCATCGACATTCCGGGACGTTCCATCGACGTTCCATCGTATATAAATATACATTAATGTAGATATTATGCCTTCATATTTAAGGACATGTCATATTATATAAGTATTTAGCTATGTGTAAAATATAAGTCCCAGGCGAAGCGTACAACGAATGGTAGATGATTTTAAAAATCCATTCCGGAATCGTTCCGGAAACGTTCCGGGGAATACAGAGGCCCAATACCAATAGCCATTATAGTAGGCAGCCGAGACTTAGTCTTAGCCTTTTTTGGCTAGGGCTAGGCTCATGAGTCATGTAAGTTTACAATTAAATTTTAAAATAATAATATTTACAAATTAACTTAGACTTAGTACCATACTTCCATAGCTTTCCGTAATGAGCACCTGCATTTCCTGGAATGTAGTAGCCGAATATTAAACTGTTGCTTTCAGTACAATGTCTTATTTCTACATAGAACTGTAGCTATGATCATTATTTTAATATATTTATTTAATTACTGTATTTATTCGTATTTTACTAATATTTAAATTTTCTTTTAGAAAATGCATGCTTATTTAGCCATCATTAATACCTCTATCTGGGTTCTACATGTTGTAAAGCGCCACGAACAATTTATAATTGGATCTGGCGCTATATTAAATAAAATATATTATTATTATTCTATTATTATTATCATTTACGATTTCTGTCTTAATAATATTGTGCACAAAAACTAACAACTCCCGACCGGCCACACAAGATTGAGGAATGTTGGCCAGTAGTCCAGTACTATGACAAGACAAGGTTTGAATGTTTAACAAAAACATAGTTTTGCTATTATTATTGCAACATTCTTCATGCATTACTTGTTGATGGAGTATCTATAGCTGTATACTATACTGGCAAAATGTCCTAAGGACACATCACGCCAGTGCGCATGGTGGCGCATATGGTTTAATTTTTTAGATGTTTGACGAGATTACGCTGAAATAATTAAGTGATTTACAAGATACAATGCTTGGAGGTAGAGAATTCCAGTCTCAGTGTAGTTGAAAAAAAATATTTCCCAAAATATTTGTTGTTGAGTGCCCAGTGTATTCCCTAATATTTGTTGTTGAGTGCCCAGTGTATTCCCTAATATTTGTTGTTGAGTGCCCAGTGTATTCCCTAATATTTGTTGTTGAGTGCCCAGTGTATTCCCTAATATTTGTTGTTGAGTGCCCAGTGTATTCCCTAATATTTGTTGTTGAATGCCCAGTGTATTCCCTAATATTTGTTGTTGAGTGCCCAGTGTATTACCTACTATTTGTTGTTGAGTGCCCAGTGTATTCCTAATATTTGTTGTTGAGTGCCCAGTGTATTCCTCTTAATATTTGCTATTGAGTGCCCAGTGTATTCCCTAATATTTGTTGTTGAGGCCCAGTGTATTCCCAGTGTATTATTCCCTAATATTTTTTGTTGAGTGCCCAGTGTATTCCCTAATATTTTTTGTTGAGTGCCCAGTGTATTACCTAATATTTGTTGTTGAGTGCCCAGTGTATTCCCTAATATTTGTTGTTGAGTGCCCAGTGTATTCCCTAATATTTGTTGTTGAGTGCCCAGTGTATTCCCTAATATTTGTTGTTGAGTGCCCAGTGTATTCCCTAATATTTGTTGTTGAGTGCCCAGTGTATTCCCTAATATTTGTTGTTGAATGCCCAGTGTATTCCCTAATATTTGTTGTTGAGTGCCCAGTGTATTACCTACTATTTTGAGTAGCAGGTTTTAACAATTGAGTAGTCAGTCCTTACTGGACAGTGCCTGGTATGTAATGGTACAGATCTTAAATATTATACGATATCGTACAGGAAGCCAGTGCAAAGACTCCAAAAGTGGTACAAAGCGAGAAAAAGGAGGAGATTTACATTCATTATAATAATAATAAAATATGAGCACAATTACCATTAAAATAAAACACAAGAAGCAATAACTGATTTTTATATTTAATGTTACAAACCTGTTATCCAAGTTAACCTCCGGGGCAGCAGTGTAATGCTTCACCAGGTCTTTGAGGTACGTAAACTGCAGACTGTCATCCTTGTGTTGGAGCTCTAGGTCAGCATATGGACTGTTGGGACCTGTCTGTAATTTAAGGTCTTCTACCACATCATACTTGTTACTGACTTCTCTGATCCTCTCCTTTGTGGCTTCCAGAGAAGTTTGATGGAACTGTAACATGTGTGGTCCTTCTGAAAGGTCTTGGAGAGTGTGTTTAGATGTGCGAGGACCTTGTTCAGTAGAAGCAGCGTGCCCACAAACTTGATGTTGTTCATCCAGGTAAGAAGGCCGGCTGCCGTAGTGTCAGTGTCTTTGAAGACTCTTAATGTTTTAAGTACTGGAACCAGATTCCGTGCAACACTGGCCACATAGTTACCTGTAGAAAGCCACCTGGTACACCTGCCTTCTGCACCTTTGTAGCCAGTTTTTTTGCCGTCATTGTGTCTGCCGCCACCTGGATCTGCTGCATTGTCCTACAAGCCATGCCAAATGCTGCCACATGTTTTGGGTACTCAAGCCATTCAAAGTGACCCCCATCACTTTGATGTATTTAACCATCTCGTTCGCATCACCACAGGCCAAAGCGAGGCGGTAGTTGATACAGTGACTGCGTATCATGATGACAGCCTTCTTCTGCAGACGAGCAACAACTCTTTTGTGTCCAGTCATGACACTGGCGCCATCTGACCCAAACCCACACACATACTCCACAGTAAGGCTGCAAGCTTTCAGCTCATCAATTATGATCCGGGTGATGGTCTCAGCATTTGGTGCGTCAGAGTCCTCTAACACATCCTTGACTTCTAGGAAGTCAAAGTGTGAGTCAGCTTTGGCATCTACCAAGCCAACATAGATGAGAAGCTGCTCTATAACACCACAATCTGTTACTTCATCAACGAGAATGCTGAAATACTGCACATCCTTCACATTGGCAATGAGTCTGTCTTTGATGAGCTGACCCAGAAGCAGTCTCATCCCCTTCTGTGACTTTTGTCTCTTGTGTTTGAAGTTTTACGTCTCCTCAAAGCCTGCATCATGTTCCAGGTCAATGAGCGAGACCAGCTTCCTGTTGGCCACTTCTTCCTTGCCCAGCCAGTATGTAGACAGGAAGGCATTGTAGGTGATGGTGTCTTTGATCTCCTTAGCTGTGTGATGCTGTTGGGCAAGGGAAGAACTCCTCTCCAGCTCTTTGGCTCTAGTTTCCCTGTGAACACTTGAAAGTGCGTCGTCCTTCAGTGCACTCAGTTTGTAGTTGGTGGAGGGCATCAGGTTGAATGCATTGGCCTTATTAAACTTGTTGCTGGTATTAAGTATCTTGCACAGATGGCAGTGCATCCCCTCTTCCTCAGTGTACAGAGGCCACCATATACGTAAACATATAATTTTAAAACAGTGATCAGTACAAGTGTATTCCTATTAAAAGGGTATTTCTGTATGTGGTAAACAGACTAGAAAATAAAGTGCAGGGGAATAATAAAATTGTTTTGGCTTGTCCACCCAGGATATTTTCAATCCTAAACAAATGTATTCACATGAATGAGACTTCCTTAACAGTTAGCCATTGAACAAGCTCTTCTCCTTCCCTTCACCGCCTTTCAACCAATGTATCTGCTTCAGACTTAGAAAGAGCTGAGCACATACCTGAGCACGTGTAGAATGAGTGCAGAGTCTTCTTGGTAAATGCCTCAGTGAAGTACTCGTCCAATAAAGCCAGTTCACGTGAAGGTTTACACAAATCTGCACGGTGCAAGTAGACAGCTGGTTTAGACTTGGCTGGGCTGTGTGTGACTGGCCCAGACTTGGCTGGGCTGTGTGTGACTGGCCCAGACTTGGCTGGGCTGTGTGTGACTGGCCCAGACTTGGCTGGGCTGTGTGTGACAGGCCCAGACTGGGCTGTGTATGACTGGCTCAGACTGGGCTGGGCTGTGTGTGACTGGCCCAGACTGGAATGGGCTGTGTGACTGGCTCGGGAGCAGTGCTGTCAGACACATATTCTTCTGTAATAGATAAAACATACATTAAATCACATATAAATTTTACATATTCCTCCACGACAAATTTGATCATCTACTCTACCAAATTTTATACAACCATCACCAAGGTACAGATATTTGTAAAACACTTACTGTTGTGTAAAGACAATAGGTAAATTATCTGAAACATCCAGAAATCTTGTCAGAAGTAGAAATATTAAACATCGATCCAGCTCACACTTTGTGTTTTTTTACATATGGGTAAGAAATTTCTAAGACCAGCCGTAAAAAAAATATACAGAACTTCCCCAGTGTATTGTGTTTTCTTTAATAAGATCTTTCCCCCAAGTGCCCCGCCTTTTCCCCCATCTCATTTATTTTTTATACACAGATCGGTGGTGAAACTGGATCACAAGCAGTCCTGCCAACCAGATATCATTTGTCTCGGAAACAAATCTGGAATTTGTCAGTAACAAATGATGATCTGTCAACATTTTACGGCATATCAAATGACATCTAAGCTAATAATTTGCTTTGCGAAGGAGCTAGCAAAAATAGTTTTGGTAAAGGTGTATCGTTATATGGAGATGAGACGTATGTTTGAATAACGTGGCTCATGTATATTACAGTGGACATGAGGAGAATTTGTAGCAAAATGCCGAATTTGGTGACTATGTGGCCGTCTTCGTGGATATTTGGGGGTGCTGGCTGCGTGCGGGCCTACGCAAAGACAAGTTAAATTTAGTGCCGATCATAGTGAATGTCATTATTGCCTATACTATTACCGGTAATAATTTAAATTTCCAGTGAATGTTTACGTGTAATACCTTTCAATTGTGTGCGTGGCCTTTTGCCCCACATGTCTACGAGTGATTTTTACGTTTTACACTTCATCCTTCCTAGCGGACACACAGGGTGTGCGCGTCGGCGTATATTTTACGCCTCGGTAAACACAGGGTGCGTGCTCTTGCGGATAATTGTACAACTAGCGGATTTGTGTGGAATTAGCAATAGGTAACACGGTGTGCTAAATATAGAATAAATTAATTCCCTAGTCAATTAATGTAGACTTATTTTTTAGGACGCGTCAACTGAATTTGTGTGCGCCAGATGTCAAATTGAGCCATTCTTTTGCCTCAAAAACGTGAGAAAATAATGATATGCGGTTGATTCATTAGCTGGCGGTCTAATTAGCTGTTGTTGGCAATCTCACCGGCTGCCGGGGCTTCGGGAACACGCTGAGTGCCTGATTTACCAGAACTGATTATCATGTTTGCATGAGCATCAAGTATTGCGTTTGATATATTGTTCAAGTTGGATATCTATAAGGTTATGTTCCATCTTATGTAATATGCTTAGTCTTTTGATTTTCCTTCTTGTTTGGAGGGTGTCCCACTGGAGGTCTTTAAAGAGTTGTGTTATCGTTCCTGGCTCTCTAGAGTTCTTGTGCTTAAAAAATCTGGTGGCTTGTCTTTGTGTTCTCTCTATAGCTTTGATATTCTTTAGGCAATGTGGATCCCGTGATGCTGACGAGTATTCAAGTATTGGGCGGTCAAAGGTTGTGTAAGCCACCGACTTGATGTGAGTTGGGAACTTATTTAAATACCTCCTTATAATTCCCAGTACTCGTTGTGGTTTGTTTGTGATTGCATTGTACTGTCCAGTTTAATGTATTTGATATTTGTATGCCAAGATAACAGTGTGATTCGACAGATTTAAGTTGTCTGCAGAAGGTGTAGAGATTTGGTGTGGGTTTTCTTGAGGCTAGGGTCATTGTAAAGCATTTAGTAGGGTTGAATTTCATAAGCCACTTGTCCTGCCATTCGTCAAGTTTGAGCAGATCGTTTTGGAGGAGAGATATGTCTTTGTTTGTTGTAATCTGTGACTATAAGATATGATATTGGGCCTGTAATGCTATAGTACTTGAGTTTGTGGATTAGTCTTTTGTGTGGAACTTTATAGAGTGCTTTAGTGAAATCTAGGATGGCCATGTCTACCTCTTTCTTCTCATCAAAGGATTTACGTAGTCGTGGGTTATTTGAATTAATCTTTTGGCATGGAAGCCATGTTGATGGTCAGTCAGAATGTGGTGCTGTTCAAGGTGTTTCATGATGTGGCTGTGTACGATGTTTAGAGACCACAGGTGTCAAAGATATTGGTCTGTAATTGGATGTATTTGCCCTGGTTCCTTTCTTTAAAAAGTAGCTGTTATGTTGGCTTCTTTCCAGGCTTTGGGGACTTGACCAGATCCAACTAATGATTTATGTAATGTAGTATTGGTGGTAGATGAAAGGCATATTTGTTTAGGAACCATGGCGGAATGCCATCTGGTCCTTGCAATTTATGATATTAATTTTGGAAAGTTGTTCAAATACTCCTTAAATTGAAATTGTTAGTTTCAGGATTTCTCCATGTGGTCTTCTGGCCACATGTGGAATTTCCTTCATCTGTTTAGACAATTTTGAACTGGTTATTTAAGGCTTCTGCTTTGTGTGTATCACCGCTAATGATGTTTTCCGCCTCCATTTGCCACTTATGAGCAGGTGGTCAATTTGGTTCTTGTCTCTTTGGTTCGGTGAAATCCAAGTCAGTTTGTGTATTTCCTTGTGTGGAAATAAGGTTGTTCAGGCCACAGAAGTTAATCAGTCTTTCACCAATGTCATTTTAGTCCCACATCCCTGGCGACCCATACTTCTTTCATGTCTGGCTTTTCTGATCCTACTTTTGCATTCAGATCCCCATGATGACCAGCAGATCATGACGTCATATTTTCTCAACTTCTTCTTGTAGGCGTGAATAGAATTCTTCCTTTTCCTCATCTTCTGCATCGTTAACACTGCTCATGTTCACCTGCTTCCCTTTAAATCTAAGTGCCTTTCACTAACAAGTTTCCATTCCATAAGAGATATCCGTAGCCCTTTCTTCAGAATCAAGGCTACACCTCCATGGTGTTGGCCATAATTTCTGCCAGAATATAGTAGAATTATCTCTCCTGTGTGTGTTTTGTGGTCACAATTGCCTGTCCATCTACATTCACTGATTCCTAGGATGTCGATTCTATTTCCTCTCATTTAATTTGTGACTTGCACAGTCTACCCTGTATCGTACATAGTACTAACATTCCAGAATCCTATCTTTGTTTTGGTTTTGGCGTCTACCGCTGATGGTCTTGCGGTGACAGCTTCCTGAAGGGTATTACTGTAACTGGTCATACTAGCAGTCACCTGCTCCATCGTCGCAGGACACCCAGAAATAGAGTTTCATGTTTCCGTAACATTGCATTTTCTACGAGATGAGGTTGTTGACCTCATGCTCAACCCCTCAAACCTAGAGGGCTGGGAGAGTGACTTTTGTCTGGACTCTATCCTTCGACCTGTCTGGCATGGTTAGACCTGCCAGGAGCCGAGACTCCCGCCGGCGTAGCTCTTTGGATAATCGAGACACACAACCCACCCCACCACAGCAAGGTATCAGTCTCAACTTACTTATGCCTGTCACCCCTACTGGGGCATAGGCCGCCAACAACTGCTTTCCAGCATCCCCTGTCCTGGGCCATTTTCTCTAGTTGGTTCCAGGTGTAGCCCATGCTGCTGGTGTCTACTTCAAGTTCTCGGCGCCAGGTGTTTCGTGGTCGATCTCTTTCCCTGCAGGTTCCAGCGCTTGTTTGGTGAGGTTTGTGTCTGGTTTTCGAAGTGTGTGCCCAATCTATCCCCGTCTTCTTTTCCTGATTTCCTCTTCCACAGGAAGTTGACTGGTCTTCTGCCACAGATCCACGTTTCGGATTTTATCTGGCCAATGAATCCAAAGTATTCTTCTTAGGCAGTTGTTGGTGAAGGTCTGCAGCCTCTTGATGGTTGCCTTTGTTGTCCTCCAAGTCTCGGACCCATAAAGTAGGACAGATTTGACATTGGAAGGTGCCATATGTGAGATGCCATGGATTTGGTATTCCAGATGTTCGTGAGTTGTAGGAAGACGGTTCTGGCTTTGCCAATTCTTGCTCTGACATCAACATCTGTTCCTCCCTGTTTGTTGATGATGTTTCTGAGGTAGGTAAATGCTTCCACTTTTTCAAGGGCACTTCCTTGTAGTGTGATTACTTTTCTATTGGTGGCGGACGTTTTTTGTTTTCCCCTTGTGGATGTTGAGGCCTATTTGCGAAGATGTGGTTGTCAATGCATTTGTCTTATCTTGTATCTATTGGTAGTTGTAAGAGAGTAGGGCTATGTCATCTGTGAAGTCCAGGTCATCCAGTTTCTTCCATAGCGTCCACTGAATGCCATTTCTTCTCTGTTCCATAGAAGTCTTCATGATTGAATCTATGGTCAGGAGGAAGAGGAATGGTGACAACAGGCATCCTTGCCTCACTCCAGCCTTTACCTGGAAGGTTTGGGTGAGCTGTCATCCATGGAGGACCCTGCTGGTCATTCTTTCGTACGAGTTCCTGATGAGGTTCACAAGCTTGGTAGGCATTCCATAGTGTCTGATGAGTTTTCAGAGGGTCTCTCTGTCTACACTGTTGAAGGCCTTCTCATAGTCCATAAAGTTGATGTAGAGCGGGGAGTTCTACTTTATTGACTGCTCCATGATGATTTGCAATGTTGCAATCTGGTCCACACAGGATCTGTTCTTCCTGAAGCCGGCTTGCTCCTCACATAGGTAGGGGTCCATGACATCTTGTATTCTGTTGAAGATGATCCTTTTGAAGACTGCCAGTTACCAAGAGAAGTGTGATGTCTCTGTAGTTGGCACAGTTGCCGATGTCGCCCTTCTTGGGCAGCTTGATGATGTAGTCCTCCTTCCATTCTGCTGGCACCTGCTCCTCCCAGATCTTCTGGAGTGGGTAGAGCATCTTCACTGTTGTGTTTATATCTTCTTTCAAGGCTTCTGCTGGAATGTTGTCCGGGCCTGCTGCTTTTCCATTTTTCTGCTCCTGGATTGTCCTCCTGATCTCTTCTCTGGTATGTTTGCTAGTGTCTATGGGGAGATCGGTTTCCGCAGGGGGGGACATCGGGTGAGTTTGCAGTTGCTGGTCGATTCAATAGTTCTTCAAAGTGCTCGGCCCATCGGTTTAATTGCCACGCAGTCTTGTGATGTGATTTCCATCCTTATCCTTGACTGGACGTTCTTGTATTTGCCGTATTTGCCGGACAGTTTCCTTGTGGTATCATATAGTTTCCTCATGTTGCCATTTCTTGCCTCCTCCTCTGCTTCTTCAGCAAGGTTGTCTCTGTAGTGCTGTTTGTCATACATTGCACTCCTTTTTACCTCCCTGTTTGATTCTGCATATTTTTCCTGTGCACTTGCTTTGGATGTTTGGGTACAACTGTTGTTCACAGCTGCTTTCTTCTTTTTTCTCTCTTTCATCTTGTTCAAGGTGTCCGCTGATATCCAGTCCTTACTCTGTGTGTTCCTGGGAGTGTCCTCTTTGTCTTGTAGCTCTTGTAATGTCTGGAACTTGTTTCTGAGGGTCGGGCTATATTCCTGTTTCTCCAGTCTATCTTTCAAAAAGCTGATGTTGTATTTCTGCCTCACTCCTGGTGTTCCCGTCCAGTTTCTGTTTAGCTTCATCTTCAACCTCGCCCGCCACCAACAGATCGTGGTCTGAGGCTGCATCAGCTCCTCTTCTTACTTTCACGTGATCACCGGAATTTTTTGCTGATGCCGAAGTGGTCTACAGTGTATCTGGTTTTCCGTCCAATGATCTGTTGACACCCAAGTTGCCTTGTGTATACGCTTGTGGAGGAAGATGCTGCCTCCTATCACCAGTCTGTTCTGGGCACACATGTCCGCGAGTTGTTCTCCATTCTTACTCATGTCCCCCAATCCCTGGTTTCCCATGATGTCTTCATAGCCTGTGTTGTCTGAGCCAATCTTGGCATTGAAATCACCCATGAGGATGTTGATATTTTTTTTTCTGTGGCAGGCTCTAAGATGTACTGCAACCTGTCGTAGAAGTAGGGTAGTCTTTGTTATTGTCACTGCCTCCATTTGTGGGAGCAAAACACTGGACGATGTTCATTTGAATCCATTTCTTCTTTGTCCTGAAAGGCAGTTATGATGGTCCATGGGCTTCCCAGCCTATCAGTGGGTTCTGTGCATGTCTGGACAACATCAGTGCTACTCCTTCTGTGTGTGGTGTTAAAGCTTTTACTCAATGAGACATAGCAACAGAACCAAACATTGTTTATTACGTACCAGAAACAGTAAATTGTTATACAATAGCGTGAGCCACCAAATCACTGTTAAGCGATGTTGATCTTCCTCGTGGTCTCTCGTCAGAGACGGGAGGTCCCATTATTTGAGGGGAGACTACACCAATTCCCTCCTCTTTTTTGTTTTAAGTCCGAACATTGGAGGACTTAGAGTCGCAGTTTACTGGGAGGCATCTTCTGACATTTGGTACGTCGCAGTTCGTTGTGGGAGGACGGCAGAATGTCTCGTTCAACGTGGCCAGTGTTGCTACCTTCCGCAGTATTGTGGATACGAACATGGTTCTCTCCCGAGTATACCGTGTCCGGTTTGATGTATCGGCAGTTGCGGCAGTAGACACGACCACTGGGCAGTTTCACATGATAGTTGCGGTGTCGGCCAATTCCGACGATCACGCCTACTTTATCACACTTTTTGTAAGGGGATTTTGCAATCTTACTTGTGCGCCAATGCATAGCTGTGGTAGAGGACGGGATTGCCTGTTGTAACGCTCTTCGCCCCGTGCATGTGTTTGCCCGCAGCCAGCATCCTGCTTATCCGTCACATTTTGCCACTTGCTTGCAAACGATTGTCGGTGTGCGGGTACTGCCGATCGCAGTGGGTGTCCAAATAGGATTTGTGCAGGGGAGAGGCCACCTGCACGAGGAGTATTGCGGTATTCTAGAAGTCCTCGCTGGAAATTCTCATCGTCCAGATCTCCATTCACGGTTGTTGTTGCAATGAGTTTTTTCATTGTTTTCACCACAGCCTCGGCATGTCCGTTAGATTGGTGGTAATGTGGTGTGGATGGTGCGGGACGAACGCCCCATCGTTTTAAGAACTGGTTAAACTCACGAGACGCGAACTGAGGACCACCATCAGATCTAAATTGCACTGGGACTCCAAGCTCCACGAATGCACGTCGACATGCATAGATGGGGTGGCGGGATGTAGTCTTAGCCTTTGGGAAATGGAAGACCACAGGCCATCCTGAGAGTCGATCTACATAGACGAGATAATCTCGTCCGGCGTAGTGGAAGAAGTCTGCTGACACATCTTCAAACACCCTGTTTGGTAGAGGTTCTGATCTCAGTGGTTCGCATTGCTGAGAAGGTCGGAGTTCTTGGCAATTATTGCAAATTGCCACTGTCGTAGCGATATCGTTACTAACGCCAGGCCAGTACACGTTTTGTCTCGCCCTGCATTTCGTTCTATCGGTCCCTTGGTGCGAGTCATGAAGACGCGCTAAGACTTCACGTCGAGCTGACTTGGGCACGACAATACGAGGGCCATACAGAACTATCCCGTCGTCCACTGACACCTCGTTTCTGATGTTCCAGAATGGTATGACACTAGCGTTTGCTTTGTCTCTTGAAGACGGGAAGCCATTCTGGACCTTGTCAATGAGAGTTTTGTACTTTTCGTCTTGCATAGCGACTGTTCTAAGTCGATCTAGTATCGGGTCACACAGGTGGTCTTGCTGATCATCTTGGTCGTCTTCATGCACCATTCTGGATGCATTGATGGTTACCGCGTGAACGTGGTGTTCTACTTCTTCCTCTGATGGATCCGACACAGGTGCACGTGACAAAGCATCTGGGATGCAATGGTCTTTGCCCTTTGTCCATCGTGTCGTGAACGAGAAGAGTGATGTCTTTTCTTTTAGATGTTGAAGACGCGTGTTGTCGATATCGTCAAGGCGATGGCGATCGAGAATTGTCACCAATGGTTTGTGATCGACGACCAACTCATATAATAGGTATAACCGAATCCTGGACCACCACCGCTTATGAAATAAAATTAGAAAGAGAAGCAGATTGCGAAGAAGCTGTTTGGTGTAACATAGTTACAGGAAACTCAACGTTAACAGTTGGATTAGTTTATCGAAGTCCAAACATAAGCATAGAAAAGAATGAAAAAATACAAAACGCTATAAGGGAAGTAAGCAAACGGGACTGTATTATTATGGGGGATTTTAACCACGGACATATACAATGGAAATCTCTTCAAAGAATGGGGAGTGAGGACCACAAGTTTTTAGTTTTAGTTCAAGATACTTTCCTTTCTCAACATGTGCTAGAACCAACCAGGGGTGAGAATGTGTTAGACATAGTTTTGTCCTCACAGAATGAATTAGTTGACAATGTCAAGATATGTGAGCCACTGGGGAGTAGCGATCACAACCAGATACATTTTACCATCAAAGTAAAATCAGAAAGGAATAGTAAAAAGCAGTATAGGAGAAATTTCCACAAAGGAAGGTATAAGGACATGAGGAAATATTTAGCAAAGATAGACTGGAATAACACACTGAAAAATAAGACAGCAACAGAATGCTGGAATATATTAAAGAGTGAAATTAAGTGCATAGTCGATAAATTTGTACCCTTCAAAAAACAAGGGAAACGGTCCAAAAAGAAACACTTATCGAAAGAAGCCATTAGAAAAATTAAGTATAAACAAATGATGTGGAAGTCATATAGATGTACTGGAAATGATGAAGACTACAACAGTTATAAAGAAGCACTTAACCAAGCTACAGCTGAAATTAGAAATTCAAAGAGAAGCTATGAACAACAATTAGCTAGTAATATAAAACATGACAGCAAGAGTTTTTATGCGTATGTTCGAAGCAAACAGAAAGTTCAAGATAAGGTCGGTCCTCTAGAAGATATTGCTGGAAATATAATATCAGAGGGATTCTTAATGGCAGAAGACCTGAATGAGTACTTTAGTTCAGTGTTTACCAGGGAAGATATTAGTTCACTGCCAGTACCAGAGGCTAAGTTCAAGGGGGCAGATTCAGACTATTTAGGACAATTAATTGTAACCCCGGAAATGGTAGCTAGGAAAATAAGGGCTACGAAGGATAATAAATCACCTGGAGTGGATGGGATTCCACCCAAACTACTATTGGAAATTGTAGAACAAATTAGCATACCGCTAGCAACAGTTTTCAATTTGTCATTAGAAGAGGGAGTGGTTCCTTTAGAATGGAAAGAGGCAAACATTATACCGTTATTTAAAAAAGGTTCGAGAAACAAGTCAAATAATTATAGACCAGTTAGTTTAACATCGGTGATTTGTAAATTATTAGAAAGACTAATTAAAGATCACATGGTGGATTTTCTTGTTAAACATAACTTGATAAACTCATCTCAACATGGGTTTCTAAAAATGAGGTCATGCTTAACAAATATGTTATGTTTTTTGGAAGATATCCTAAGTGGGTAGATGATGGATCACCAGTAGATATCATCTACTTAGATTTTCAAAAAACTTTTGACAAAGTGTCACATCAAAGATTACTGCTTAAACTAAAGGCCCATGGCATAGGAAATGGTATAATAAACTGGATAGAACAATGGCTGATTGACAGAAGACAACGTGTAGTAGTTGATGGGGAGGCTTCAAACTGGAAATCGGTATTGAGTGGGGTACCACAGGGATCAGTATTAGGACCTATGTTATTCTTAATATATATGAACGATTTGGATGATGAAATAACATGCAAGGTGTTGAAATTTGCGGATGATACAAAAGTGTTTAGAAGGATTAAAAGTGATGGAGATAGACAGCATTTACAAGATGATCTTGACAGGTTGATCAAATGGTCTGAAAAGTGGCAAATGCTGTTCAATTTTGAGAAATGTAAATGCCTCCACACAGGACACGGGAATAAAGAGGTAGAATATACTATGGGGGGTACTGTACTAAGTAATACTGTAAAAGAAAAGGACTTAGGGTTAACCATTAGTGCTGACATGAAGGTATCAGAGCAGTGCGGAATTGCAGCTTCAAAGGGAAATCAAATCCTTGGATTAATTAGGCGAAACATAACATATAAGGAAAAAGAGCTAATAATACCGCTGTACAAAACAATAGTTAGGCCTCATTTAGAATATTGTATTCAAGCGTGGAGGCCATATCGCAGGAAGGACATAGATATGCTAGAAAGAGTGCAAAGGAGAGCAACTAAAATGATACCAAAACTGAGGGATCTTAGTTATGAAATACGCCTAAAAAATGCGGATTAACAACACTAGAGACCAGGAGATTGAGAGGAGATCAGATAGAAGTGTTTAAAATATTGAGTGGTTATGAAAATATTGATAGAAATATTTTTTTTTCAGTTAAGAAAGATAGAAGGACTAGAGGACATGAAGTTACATTAGTAAAGGAGCAGAGTAAATTAGATATAAGAAAGTATTCATTTTCACAAAGGACTGTAAATGAATGGAACAGATTATCTGCTGATTGTGTGGGTGCTAGTAGCGTGAATATGTTTAAAAATAAAATCGATACATACCTCAGACGGGCGGGATACACATAGATAAAAGGGTCGGACTCTCGATAAGCCAAAGAGCTTCCTTGTCCACCTGCCACCTAGAGTTAATTCTCTGGGTGGCAATCTTGTTAAATCTTGTTAATCTTGTTAAACTCAAAATGTGACAGTCCGAGTAGTTGAATGCGACACTTCTTCATTGCCCAGGTGGCTGCCAGTAGCTCTAATTCCACCATGGCATAGCGACTTTCCGTGTCTGTAAGAAAGCGTGATCCGCACTGAATCAGTCGCCATTTGTCTGCGTGTTGCTGCAAAAGAGCATAGCCCAGACCTTTGCGTCGCGATGCATCTGTGTGTAGCGCCGATGGTTTTGATGGATCAAAGTGTGCCAGTGTAGGAGCAGTTACCAATGCTTTCTTGGTGGCTTGAAAGGCTTTGCTGAGTGTTTCAGTCCATCAAAACTCGTTCTTGCTCTTCAGTAAATCATGCAATGGATCAGCAGTTGTACTGACCGCTGTCGTGAAGTCGCCAAGCTGGTTGATAAGGCCCATAAAAGATCGTAGTTCTGTCAAGCAGGTTGGTGTAGGGAATTCGGCGATTGCTTTCAGCTTTTTCGGATCTGTGCTGACGCCTTCTGCGTTGATTTTGAAGCCAACGTAATTCACCTCATTTTCCGTGAACTTGAACTTGTCGGGGTTCAGTGAGATGCTGTGCTCCCGACAAAGGAGCAGTACTGAGCGAACTCTTTCGATGTGTTGCTCAAAGTTTTCATCGCATACAACGACGTCATCCATGACCTTTTCGACGTTGTTTAAGCCGGCGATCGCTATGTCGCCGCGTCTGCAATATTCATCGCCGGTTGAGGACAGTCCCATGGGGCTTCTCAAGAAGAGACAACGTCCCGAAGGGGTCAAGAAAGTCGTCAGTTCTTGGCATTCGGGCGAGAGTGGTATCTGCCAGTACCCTTGTTTTGCGTCTAACGTCGTGAAATATCTTGACCCTGGTTTGATGTTGGAGACGTATACCCCCTTGTGGTTTTGGCACTACCACGAGCGGATGACACCATCTGGTGGGAAAGTCTCCCAATAGCTTGATAATGCCTTGTCTGGACATCTGGTCGAGATTTGCTTTGACTTCATCCCGCCATGCGAACGGAATGGGGCGAGTGGCAGATACTGCAAAAGTCTCAACGTTCTCGTTCAAGTGGATTTTCATTGGTTCACCCAACATTGTCTTCAGTTGGCCACCTGTGTCGAACACGTCTTTGAATTCTTCAAGTAAGTCACTGCGCTTGCGTGTTCGTGTGTCAGATGACTCGTGTTCTGGAGGAATCTTTTTTGGCGATTTTGTTTCGCTTAACCGTCTTATGGCACGAATTGGTTTGGGATAATCGTTCGGCACGATTCCTAAGTCTCTGCAAACATACCAAGCCAGCAGAAGTCCTTTTTGCTCTTTGCAGATAAGAACCGTCTCTTTCATATATTAGTCTACTGCATGGATGTGGAGGTCTATTGTGCCAATACATTCGAATGATGTACCATTGGCAGCAATGATTGCGTCTTCGGGGGGGGGGGGGACATGTATTTCCGATGTCTAATCCTATTTGTTTTAGGATATCAAGTCCTGCAACAGTGGCTTCGGCCCCTGTATCTGGTGTTGCCTGTGCTGTTGCGATGAAGCTATCATCAGCATTATGATGAAGTTGTACCTTAATGCGCGGGGTGCGACGGTGTTTTTTCTTTCCCAGAATGTCCAGTACGCGAATCTGACTCATTGCGGTCGATCGTCGTGTACTCTTATTCTGTGGATTGTTCTGACGGCAACACGTAGCCCAATGACCCATTTTCTTACAGACTGAAAATACACTGTGTTGTGCAGGACATTCAACTCGCATTTTATGAGCCGATTTTCTACAATAACCGCATCTGTGGTTATGTTTTGAAGTGACGTTATTCCTGGTTTTACTACGTTGCCAGGTTTTCTTGCCAATTCTGTCTATCTTCGTATGGCCTTTGTCACTGTTTGCAAGTGCAACTTCATCATTCCTTGCTGATTCTTCACTCCTGCAGATATCAACTGTTGTCAGTAGAGAAGGGGAAGGCATGATTGCTAATAACTTTCGTCTTGTTTCTGGGTCACGAATTCCCGACATAATTCGCATAGTAAGACGATCGTCTAAGCACTGCTGGCAAAGGTCTGCGTTGTTGGCAATTTCCCGCAATTCCATGTAGAAATGGTCGAACGGTTCGCCTTCTTCTTGTTTGCGTTCTTCTAGTGCCACCCTTTCCAGTGTAACATTTTGTTTGGCTCGGATGTGTTCTTGGATTCGGTCTAAGATCGCTGTGACGGTTATATCGTCATCATTGTCTATACTATTTCAATAGAGAGGCTAGTGCGCAACATGGCTCTCTGTTGACGTCCTGGGAGACGGTCGAGCTGTTCTAACTCCACGAAATCTTCCCATGATCGCCTCCATGCTGCTAGTTCTCGTAGCGTTATGTCTGCTACCATTGGCTCCGGCGGTCTAGTTTTGGCGTGTTGTCCTGTAGAAGTACGCTGGACGTTGGTCACAGTGTCTGTGTGTTGAGTCTCTGGACCACTAGACTCATCATTGGCGCCGTTGCTGTGTGCGCGCGATGGTGATTTATGGGCGCATCTGTCGAGGGTCTCACAGAATAGACGCATCGATAGTTCATGTCTTTCATCGCGTGTGCGCTCCCGTTCCTGTTCTCGCTGTTTACGTTTGTTGTCCCGTTCTTCTTGTTTAGACAGGAATGTCGCAAGCCAGTCTGGTGCGATTGTGTCACTGCATCGTGGACTTTGGTGAATGTCAACGCTTGTGGCTGGCTCTTGCGGAGCTTTTGAAAGCTCCGCGTTGCCGTGTTTGCTTGCGGCGCGGGATTTTCTGTCCATTTTGTTGCTACCGTTTACAGACAAACCGACTTTTTAACATCTTATTTTGAGTTCGTGGCCTTTTGCCGACTGGGCCATGTTAAAGCTTATACTCAATGAGACATAGCAACAAAACCAAACATTGTTTATTACGTACCAGAAACGGTAAATTTTTATACAATAGCGTGAGCCACCAAATCACTGTTAAGCGATGTTGATCTTCCTCGTGGTCTCTCGTCAGAGATGGGAGGTCCCATTATTTGAGGGGAGACTACACCATGGGGGGCATTGTCTCCTTCGTGTCCTGGATAGAGTATCATCTCGCCTGTCATCAGTTGTCCCTGTCCTGCTTGCGTCCAACGTGTCTCGCCTATTCCCAGAATGCTAAGGTTGTAGGTTCACATCTCTGCTGCTACTTGTGAGGTCGTTCCTGTCTCGAACATGGTCCTCACATTCCACTTTCCTATATTGGTGGCGCAGCTGGTTGGTAGAAGGTTTGTTGACCTGGCGGCTTCTGCGTTTTCCCCGGCTTTCACCACACGGCTTCATACGTCTTCTTGGTGAAGATCCTTCCTCTTACAGGGCTGAGCTTCTTTGAGCTTTTGTTGACGTTTCTGTAACACAGATTGTTTTACAGGGTGAGGCTGCTAACCCCACGCCCAACCCCTGAACCTGGAGGACTGGTGGATCGCTCTTTGACCATTCCCTTTGACCTGTCCAGCATGGATGACCCTTTAGTCTCAAAGGGGGTGGATTTTAGTGGACACAAGATTCCATTTGTTGTTGACTGTCATGTTTTGGTTTACAGAGAAGTAATCATGTGTAAAGTTATCAAGAGATTTCTGGATGTTAATGTTTGTCAGCTTTGTATCTAATGAAGACTTTACGTTTCGGTTAGTGTTTGCATTTGGGAAAAATGTTTACATCAATGATGACTGTACTATGATCTGCTATTCTGTATACTACATTTAGTTTCTTTATTAACCCAGGTCTGTTGGTGAAGACAAGGTCTAGAATATTGTTGGCATTTCCCTGTCTATGTGTAGGTTCTTTGACATGTAGGATCAGTCCATGTTCTTCTACAAGAGAGGGTAGTTTGTTAGCAGCTGTTGTGCTATTTGCACTGTTGGGTGTGACTTGGTGGTTTTCCCAATTAATGTTAGGAAGGTTGAAATCGCCAGTAGTGATGATGTTATGTGTATTGATTTTGTTGCTTAGTTTAGAAAGGGCTAGATCTAATTCTTCGATTTTAGTTCCTTGGGAATCTTTAGGGGCACGATAACAGGTACATATTACAATTGGTTTCATTCCTGCTATCTAGGTCTCTGTCCAAATGCTCTCACTATTTGCGTTTAGGTTTGTTAGTTGGGTTGTGATGAGGTCATCTTTTGATATTTGAAATACCCCCCCTCCAGTAGTGTCTGTTTCCATGTCCTTTCGAAAGACATTAAGATTATCTGGGAATATTTTGCCATTCTTTACGGAGGGATCTAGCTATGATTCTGTTCCACTAATAATGTCTGGGTTGTGTAGGTTGGTTAGTGCTTCTATGTCTGCGGTTTTCTTCTTGGCGCTTTGGCAGTTAATTAGGATGCATCTGAAGTTTGGCCTCTTACAGGTATTTGGTTTATATGTTTTCTTGTTACTGGCCGTGTAGCTATGAGTGGCTTCATTTTGGTTATGGCTATTAGTAGTGTTACCATCCAGAGGATCAAAAGGATTATCTGTTGGGATTTCTGTGTCTCCGAAGGATGAATTTGTAAAGTTGAAGTTGTTGCATTCGGGGCAAACCCATGAACATGAGGAATTTATTAATCTTTTGTATTCATTGTCATCTATTGCACAGCATTGTGTGTGAATCCAGTTTGCATAAATGAATGCTTGAATGCTTTTTATTTTTAGGTACAAAAACCCATAATATGTGTACAATTAAGTAATACATACAAATAGGAATAAAAGGTACATCATTAAAAATAATAACTAAATATAAATGAGTAAACCAAACTAATAAGTTAAGAGATAGAAAAGTAATAAAAATTGAAGAAAAAAAATTGTAAAAGATATATTTAATATATTTACTATTTTACAACATATAAAGATTTTGACCAGCAGGACCACATGGGCCCATTAACAATTATTTCTCTGTAATGTGACACATATATTTTATTATATTATTGTCAATATTAAGAACCCATTTTCTGAAACCATAAACATTTTTAGGCAGTGGTCGCATTGAATTACTTTATGGTCGTTTGAGACATCCCTGTGGCAAATGCCACAGGATGTCGAGCAATTTGAAACATGCCAAGGTGTGTTTAGGTTTCTGTAAGTGTTGTTATATTCTTGTCTGGATATTCCGGTGCATTTGATGTGTATTGATTTATTACAGTCACTACTTGTTAGGCTGAGTGCATTGGACTTCAATGATTTCTTACAAGTGTGACATTTAGTGGGGCCTGGGTTCAGTTGGACATATCCCGATAGCATGATGCATAGAAGTAGTGTGAATTTAATTGTCCTGTTTGTTCTGTGTCTATGCGGTGGAGGAATGATCAGTAATCCAGTGGAGCTGCTGGATTTGAGACATTTCAGTTGTGCAATGGGTTTCCAGATAGGACTGTAAATGTAGTAAATCGTGACAGAGTTGGTATCTTGTCTGGGTTTGGTGTTGACAGAGATTGTCTTGTTTATGTTATTCTGAAAGCTCTCAAGCTTGGGATCATTTAAAAGCCTAAAAGTAGTCTGCACAGGGTACATTTAAAAGTGCATTTAGAATGAGAGTGGCACATGGAGCCTGCCATGTCACCAACAGAATGGTAGTGGTTTAAGGCTGGGTAAACAATGAGAGTGGAGCATGGAGCCTGCCATGTCACCAACAGAATGGTAGTGGTTTAAGGCTGGGTAAAACAATAAGAGTGAAGCATGGAGCCTGCCATGTCACCAACAGAATGGTAGTGGTTTAAGGCTGGGTAAAACAATGAGAGTGGCGCATGGAGCCTGCCATGTCACCAACAGAATGGTAGTGGTTTAAGACTGGATAAAACAATGAGAGTGGAGCATGGAGCCTGCCATGTCACCAACAGAATGGTAGTGGTTTAAGACTGGATAAAACAATGAGAGTGGAGCATGGAGCCTGCCATGTCACCAACAGAATGGTAGTGGTTTAAGACTGGATAAAACAATGAGAGTGGAGCATGAAGCCTGCCATGTCACCAACAGAATGGTAGTGGTTTAAGACTGGGTAAAACAATGAGAGTGGAGCATGGAGCCTGCCATGTCACCAACAGAATGGTAGTGGTTTAAGAGTGGATAAAACAATGAGAGTGGAGCATGGAGCCTGCCATGTCACCAACAGAATGGTAGTGGTTTAAGACTGGGTAAAACAATGAGAGTGGCGCATGGAGCCTGCCATGTCACCAACAGAATGGTAGTGGTTTAAGACTGGATAAAACAATGAGAGTGGAGCATGGAGCCTGCCATGTCACCAACAGAATGGTAGTGGTTTAAGACTGGGTAAAACAATGAGAGTGGAGCATGGAGCCTGCCATGTCACCAACAGAATGGTAGTGGTTTAAGAGTGGATAAAACAATGAGAGTGGAGCATGGAGCCTGCCATGTCACCAACAGAAAGGTAGTGGTTTAAGACTGGGTAAAACAATGAGAGTGGCGCATGGAGCCTGCCATGTCACCAACAGAATGGTAGTGGTTTAAGACTGGATAAAACAATGAGAGTGGAGCATGGAGCCTGCCATGTCACCAACAGAATGGTAGTGGTTTAAGACTGGATAAAACAGTGAGAGTGGAGCATGGAGCCTGCCATGTCACCAACAGAATGGTAGTGGTTTAAGACTGGATAAAACAATGAGAGTGGAGCATGGAGCCTGCCATGTCACCAACAGAATGGTAGTGGTTTAAGACTGAATAAAACGGACAGTGAGTGGTTAAAACAAATTTCACACAACACACATTCAGGGGTGACAATTATATATATTGTTCTGTATTCACTAAATTGTTATCTTACTGTTATTCCAATGACTGACCCCAGTGACTCTACTTGCAGGTATGTTAAACATAGATTTTGGCAGTATTCACATACCGGGATCATCTGGACAACAGACGGCACCACTAGTCCCACCACCCCAGAGTCAGGGCGAACTCCCAGAAGACCCGGCAGCTCTGAGAGAAATGTTGCTTGCTAGTCCACATGATCTGTCGATCCTGAAGGAACGTAACCCTCCCCTGGCCGAAGCCCTGCTCAGCGGCAGTCTAGGTTCGTACACCTGTGCCTTCGATATATAACAGTAGTTTCTAACATTTGGTAATAGATTGAATTTAACTGATCTGGGTACATGTACACAGAAACGTAGTTCAGTAAATTATGTTACACTGCAAAAACATCTATTGGTCCAGTATTGGATGACTTTTAATCAAGGACACATCATATAATAGACTACGATAGACACAGATATATGTGATCTTATAATAATGGACATTATGTCATCAACCACCAATTACCTGGCTAGAATTGAACATTGCATTTCCAGCATCCTTCATTTCGTTCAATTCGGTAAGCAGTGGTGAGGTGGGAAAGGCAGTTTGGCAGAGACGCCTGTTTTTCTTCCATGTACAGGTGTTCGGTTTTCTTGTTCAGAAAAGTTTGCTGAGGTGCTTCAAAAGCAGCAGAATGAACGTCTGGAGCGGAACAGAGAACGCATCCGCATGATGAATGCCAACCAGTTCGATCCTGATGTCCAGAAGAAGATTGCAGAAGAAATAAGGTGACTGGCAAACAGTGATCAGTGTTTCTTACTACGGGCTATAACAGTAGCATACAAATATCTAATAGATTGGTACAAACACGTAGGTATGCAAAGTACATATAAGTTATACAAAATAAATATGTAAAAGATAAATGTGTAAAAAATAAATTTAAAAGTAAGAAATATATAAGTTAAATCAATATTATAAGAAAGAATTACAAATATGTAAAAATACGACATAACAACTCAGTTTATAGTGTAGGGTGAGCTGTTCCATATGGACCCATTGATAATAGTTTATAGTGTAGGGTGAGCCCATTGATAATAGCTGTACAGTTGCACAAACATTTTATTATATCATTATCAATGTTAAGCACCCGTTTTGTAATACCATATACATTCTTGTGCAATAGGGCATCAAATGTGTCAATATCAGTATTGACCAACATGCTACTACTTGCACTGTGCAATCAGTGCTATCCTAAGATCTGTCTATGCATATTGTCGTAGGCAACTTTCAGTTTTTTGTAGGTGCCCTTGTTAAAATGTACTGCACAAATAAGTCAATATTGATTTCGTTCATTTCTGATAATTTCAGAAATGGATTTATTTTCTTACGTGTCTGCACGGTAATCATAGTTGACCTAGTTGTGCATGTTATATGTGTGTGAATGTGGTTGGGACTGGCTGCAGATTGAAGAATGTCGAGACAAATATGGAGACAGCAATGGAGTTTGCACCTGAGAGTTTTGGTCAGGTCGTCATGCTATACATAGATTGTCAGGTGAACGGACAGCCAGTGAAGGCATTTGTTGATTCGGGTGAGTTGAATTTTTAGAATATTTAGATCGGTCTCTTTATATGATGGTTTATGTCATGGCGGATTGTAACTTATTGAGGTGGCAAAATTTGGGGTAGTTTTTTGTGAACTTTTAACAGAATTTGAAATATATCTAATAATTTCAGTCGATAAAAATTTGTGGTTCATGTCATTAACTGATATCAGTGATTTTGTGGTTGTTTAGTCTGTAATTTGTTGGTGTATTTTGACGTGTCAGTTTTGAATGTGGATATGGGTGAAAAATAATTGTTGAGCCGTCGAACTCTGTTGTGTTTTGCCGCCACCAGGTGCACAGATGACGATAATGAGTCAGGCTTGTGCGGAGAGGTGTCACATAAACCGTCTCATTGACACGCGGTGGGCGGGAGTAGCAAAGGGCGTCGGAACACAGAAGATTCTTGGTCGTGTTCACTTGTGTAAGTTGATCACCAATCATCCCATTACAGTTTAGGAGCATGGTAAAAATCAGTTTCATTACATAAGTATTTACGCTCATATTTTGTTGTTTTTGTGGTACTTTCCTGGCTTTGTTACATCATTTTTGTGAAGTGCGTCATGTTTTGCCAGCACTTTATTTTCACAGTTTAGTGATATTTCAAATCAATACATATTTCAATTATATGTTTTACGACTTACAAAAGAAACAGCATACTTCAAACACTTATCATTTTATTATTTCCAAAGCTATAGACCCACATTTAAAATACTTATCATTTTATAACTTAACAAAGCAATGAATGCACAACTTGAAACACTTATTTTATAACTTACAAAAAAATCAGCACAGAGCTGGGTGACAACATAATAGACAACCTCATTAGCACACCAGTTAAAATTAATATAGGGATATTGTATTCATCCTTTTTAACGTACAGTACGCTTGAGAAGTATTCTTCAGGTTACAAAAATACTGTTTCTCAAACCAGTGTGGAAAATAACAAAATGGTGACGCCACTAGTATACTCCGCTGTGTGGCACCACTAGACCATTCATTTCTGTTTAAAAACAACAAACATGGCACCATTGACACGCATGTCATTTTGAATTAGAAAACACGTTATGTGAAATATTTGTGGTTACCACGTATTTAATAAAACTACTTCTCATTGGAGAGATAAGTTAGCAGTGGACAGCAGAAGACAAATGATCTGCATGACAATGGTGCTACGACACAGTCATAGAGCAGGCCATGCCATCCTCTGCATACATTCAACTCGGACTCTCGATAAGCCAAAGGGCTTCCTTGTCCACCTGCCACCTAGAGTTAATTCTCTGGGTGGCAATCTTGTTAAACTTCAAGTTTAGTTCAGTCGGGATGACACACTGGAAGTTATTTATACATCCATGTGATGGTGATTTTGTGGTCCAAGGGTTACTGGAACTTTGCAAAGGCTGTGGATGCAGGTGGCACTTTCTTTTTCATAGTGTGAATGGTTGACACAGGGTTACAATAAATTATGGATCCAGTGAACAGTTTTAGTCACATACTTCATCAGATCCTGTTGGAAAAGGGGGTTGTACGCTAATTAGGGCATGTGTGCTAAAAAGAACGAATACGGTATATCCATCTATACAGTTATGTATCATTGCATGTGAATATTTATTATATATAGTGTTATGTACATGTGAGTCTTCTTTGTGTGTCTCTGTCGTTATCAATTCAATTTAGTTAAATATGGCCATATGCTGTCCAAAATGTTTTTTAAAGATTTTGGGATGGATAATTATAAGTTTAGAATTTTGTATTTACTCCATTTCAAAATTGTTTTCTTTATTATCTCATTACCGTAATGACCGAATGTATTGGACCACTTAAAAATAATGACATTTTCAGCTGTCCTGAAACATAGGGTGCACAAAAATAATTATCATATTTACTGCCCCATTACTTAGGAACACGAATGAATCCTGACGTCATGTCATCCCTGTTTTACTACCCTGGTGATAACCAGGCTTTGTAACTTCACCATGGTTACCTCATCTATTACCCTGCTACTAACTATTTTTGAGTGGCTGAATGGTCCTATATCCCAATGGTCCTATATCCTATATATTTGAAACAAAATTTATAAAACTTTATTTCAACAACAAGAGACATAATAAATTAGCTAATTACTAAATTATAGATGTATACAATTGTTAAAAAAGGGCAAGAAGAAGTGTAACACTTATAATTACATCCTCAGCCATGTGGAATGTTTAGTCTGTCTGGTACCAGTTTCCCAAACTTGTTCAAAGACTATTTACCCAGTCACAGGTACCGTATTTGACCACGGTATCACCCATAACCGTATTACTACCCACCCATATCTCGGCCACATATAATATTATATATATATTATTAAATTAAAGAAGGTAAACTTGCAGAAATGCAACAAAATGTCATGTAATGCCACTGAACGACCTCTGGTATTAACAGGGTGTCGTCCATTACACTGTTAGTAACTCATTTCTTGGTGGATGACCATATATGCAGATTAAAACGTCAATTATACATGAAACGTTGTGCAAGTTTTGGGACAATTCAGACAGTCAAGAGATCACGCAGTTTTGTACATTACAGAAAAAAATTGCAGGACTGCAACTAGGAGTTTAAATGTGTACGGTGACACTTCCTAAATGTATAAAGGCCACAGCTGGTAGCTGAGAGAAGGGCGAAACATCATTGCTGGTGCTACAACAATTGACATCACCCAAGTTTGTGTTGTTCACATCAGAGCAACTGCAATTGTAAAGAGTTTGATTGATATGCTGTTTTTTATTTATGCATCTGCATCGAGGAAAGAAAAAAATGGGCACACGCTCGTCAGAAATACGAATAATTGGTGTCCCAAAACATACGGTATAGAAAATAATTATTTCTGTAGATTTTTAGGGTGTCCCAAAACATACAGTGTTCCAATACATACGGTCGTAACGGTACATACAATTTCTTTCATCTATCGTACGCATAACTTCATTTTGATTGATGATTTGTGTATACATGTTTTCTTCGTTATATACTATGTTTGAAATAAATAAACTTATTGATTGAAACTTGACTGCGGGTGGTGCCCTGTTGTGACAGGTCAGATCCAGATAGGTCCAGACTTCCTTCAGTCGTCCTTCTCCATCCTCGAGGATCAGCCCATGGACATGTTACTGGGACTCGACATGCTCAAACGTCACCAGGTCTGTCTTTGTTCACTCTCAGCACGTAAAACAGTTGCCAAGAAAATGCTCAAATTACTATCTACTCCAAGATATTATTTCCCGATAAAAAATAATAAAAGAACGAAAACCTTTCCTACCTGTCTACCCTAGAATTAACATGTAAGAGGAAAGAAATGTTGTTCTGAAAAGCGTTACTAAATGTTATCCTGACAATAGTATATCCTGTGTATATGTAATCACCGCCGATAAATATATATTTATTTGTAAATTTAGTTAATTCTTTGGTCTGTCGCAAATTTTGACGAGATAATAATTCATGTAAAAATTCAGTGTTTTTGTATGATTTAAATACCAGGTACTGGTATACTTTCCCGATTAACTTGTAATACTACCGGTATACATGTATATCATCTTGTTTTGAGAGAAATCTCCACTGAAGCTACCTGACGCGAGACCCTGTTCTGTTTGCCAGTGCTGTATAGACTTGAAGCGCAATGTACTGGTGATTGGCACGACGGGCAGAGAGACGCCATTCTTGGGCGAGGGAGACGTGCCCGAACACGCCCGACTCAACCGCACGATAGAGTCGGGCCAGTCATCAGAGGATCAACAACTTGCGGAGGCACTACAACGCTCGGCACAGGAAGCTGCAGGTTCGTCTCTCTTTCACGCCTCTAGTACATTTAAGTGTTCAGTATAAGTACTAGTTTAAAAATATGTAGCATATTAAATGCATTATTCTTTATAACATAAATGTATTAATATTAAGCTTCATATAAAACGTTGAACTTCGTGATGCATATTTGTTGAATATGTATGATGACAGACATAATACGCATGATGACAGACATAATATACATGATGACAGACATAATATGCATGATGACAGACATAATTATGTAGTGTAAAATTCATTTTAAGCAATTTGGGATATTGTTTGGATTGTCTCCAGTCCATCAGACTGTTGATGTGTCCTGTTGTTGTAGCCCAGTCTCCAGCGTCCGGTCCATCAGACTGTTGATGTGTCCTGTTGTTGTAGCCCAGTCTCCAGCATCCGGTCCATCAGACTGTTGATGTGTCCTGTTGTTGTAGCCCAGTCTTCAGCGTCAGGTCCAACAGACTGTTGATGTGTCCTGTTGTTGTAGCCCAGTCTCCAGCGTCCGGTCCATCAGACTGTTGATGTGTCCTGTTGTTGTAGCCCAGTCTTCAGCGTCAGGTCCAACAGACTGTTGATGTGTCCTGTTGTTGTAGCCCAGTCTTCAGCGTCAGGTCCATCAGACTGTTGATGTGTCCTGTTGTTGTAGACCAGTCTTCAGCGTCAGGTCCATCAGCCTCCACTTCCTCCCCATCTGCACCCTCACAAGCGTTCCCTGAGAAGGACATTCAGCAGTTGACGAGCCAGGGGTTCTCCCGCAGCCAAGTCGTCGAGGAGCTCGGGTTGACGGGCGGCAATGTCGACGCGGCCCTCGTTGCATTACTCACAAAATCATTTCAGATGCCGTGAAGGCAATGACAGTGCTATCTTAATTTCTCGGTCGTCATGTTACATATCAACAGTTCAACATCTGGTGTGCATGTTTCTGTGCTGCATTATTACAGCATCACAGAAGTCATTTACGCCATCAGAAATTGCTTTAGAAGACTTGTACTTTGTGTGCCCTTGCTTTGTTGTAACTTTAATGACAGCTATTTTTCAGTATACATGGTTTGTCTAGATGATGTATTTTTGCGTTTTCTCGGAATACCGGTGTATGTGTGAGATTGATTCTGTTGGGTTGTACATTTGGCTACCAGATCTCTGCTTGTTTGCTACATAGGATCGCAGCAGTAGAGCAAACACAGAATCAGTGAGGAGTAGCCTAGAGTTGCAGTCTTAATATTGCTGTGCTGTCTCTTAAGGCTCAGGGTCAATGCTGTTTAAAGCGATATCTACTGTTGAAATCTGTGTGAAATATTGCAATATATGTCGTGGTCACAGTAATGTTCAGTCTTAGGACTTAAGGCCTGTATTGACTGTCAAGTTTTGACTGGCTTAATGTGGCTAACTTTTCAGGTTGCAGGTACCACTCATCTTGTGCCACCCTGTTATGTCTGATATAGCACCTTTCTTAGCAGGTAAGCACAACATGACCATGACTGTATTTAGTCAGTGTGTTTAGTGCTAATTATCAGTAATTATACAGACCTTTTTCATATGAAGATGATATAGTACCTACGCCAAGAAATATAACCAGTGGAAGCATTGGGTGCTGTGTAAGACCATTTAATCATGGTAAAGAAAGCAGGGCCTTTGAAGGACACTACGCATATGATGATGTTAAAGGAATGTGACATTTGTTGATTTCCTTCATGTGCCGTGTAGGTGGAATCATGTTAAGAGAACATTTTTCTAGTGTTGCAAGCACTGGTGGTTCTGTTAAAATTTTTCTTTTTTAACTCATGTGAAGAACAAGATTTTTTTTATTTTATATCTTAGAATGATCAACAGTGCCTTTGTCGAGTTACTATGAATATAGGTAGTGATATTTTAAGTTATTTCTATTGCTTTATTTAATACACTGTAGACTGCTGGTTATGACAGCACATTTAACAAATTTTGTTTTGCAGTAGTAGAGATGTCAATTATAATCTGTCTTGTAAGTTTGAGTTGAGTGTCATACAGTGGATTGTGTCTCATGGGTGACTGATGTGAATCACTGCCAAGTACAGAGGATGTAATATTATCTGAACAATTGAACAATGCTGCCATGATGTGTCCTGAAATTATCATTGTCGGTTTACTAAGCACAGGAATGTAGCATGCTTACAGAGAATTCAGGTTGTGTCCAGACATTAAATTAATGTTGACCTATACGGCACGTAACTTATAATACCAAACCCAGTGTATATCCTTCAAACATTTACTGAGACAGGAAACACGGTATTGTACACATGGTGAGAATACTGTATAAAAATACAAAAATAAAGCATTTAGCGTCAAGTTTCCCTTGTGTTTCCAAGACTGATCTCTGTACGGTTACAAGAGTAATTCATAAAGCATAATATAAATTTGGAAGACACTTGTTTTGGGGAATTTAACTAAGAATTGATGGCCAGTGCAATCACTTGAAAAGCAGTTAAAGAAACAATAGGACCCACCACTAAGAACCAGGTTTTAAGTCGCACAGGTCTATTCTGGACATAAGCTAAAATAGCAGTCTCGGTCATGTTCCATCAATTCAATTTCATGATTTTGTCAGAAATGCACATCTTATAATCTAATCTCTCAAAGTCCAGTTTACTTTGCTCAACAGACAATCAAACACTAGTAAAGTACCTGTATTTACGAACACAGATTAAAAAACAATAGATAATAATTATGAGTAAAAATTACCTTGTTTCTCAAAACATTGCTTTTTTTAAGTTTGCAGTTCTTTTGCATGTGTAGGTGTTGAATTATTGCTTTTTGCAGGCATTACGTTAAATGTCCTTACACAAAGAACATTTCAAAAGACTCATAAAACTATATAAAACTTGTATTGAAAAAACTTGTATTGAAAAAAGTACAAGAAACGTGTCAAGGTGATAACGATCCACACTTTGTACACAACTTTCTAAATACTCTACCGAGTTCACCTCCTGTTACTTGATCAACCTCACTCTATCAGTCGTGTGGCATTCAGCATGTCGGCTGAATTAATACACTTGTCCTTATTCAAAATAAGCGGCTGGGCCAACTTGATCACGATGGTCTTTCCAACAAACGACGAACGTAATAACAAAACTCCACAACTGTGTTCGTCTGTCACCGTCAGGTCGAAGCAACAGAATACTTGGGCCTAACTCTGCTGGCGGAACCAGACGCAAAGTTGACCCCTGGGTGACCACTGGCTATCACGTGAAACTTGCATCTATACACCATCTGTGAGTCCAGAACTGGCTCTGCTCTGGGTGAACCATGGGAAATTAGAGAACATTCTTTGAATTGACATACTGAAGGAAGCGTTGTAGCTCATGCTGTCTGCTTGTCGCATTACACTCACATCAACCATGCTGTGTTGCCAGGAAAACATCTCTTAGAGCACTTAATAAATAATTATTACACAATCAGATGGTCAGATGTGAGACACCATGAATACACCTACAGAACAGGACAGATATGAGAACACTACCAAGAAAGGCACTCTAGACAGGCATGATCTAAGAAAGTGCCATGTGTAAGTGCATCTGTTAATGCCGGAAACTGCAGTGGATTTTGTGCAGAATGAATGTTTTAGATCCAGTGGCAGTATACGACATGTTCAATACAGGCAGGGCACGAATGTTCAGTCAGTTTCAGCCTTTCTGTACCAGAAGCGAGCTCGGAAATCATCGCTACACGTCACAAACGCTGGTCCTGTTGGAGAGTGGACGATGCAGCGTACGACTCCATTGTGACCTGTAATATATCAATAACGTCAGTCTACACCTCTGAGTTGGCGACAGAATACGACTTACAAATATCATTTTATACCTTTTAAAATGGTGTCCATCTTGGATTATTGTGGCATTTTTGTACCCTGGGAACTCTTAAATGGTTCCATACATCATCTTGTATATATGACTACAATTTCTTTCAAACCACACAGTTGACACACATTTGTTTTCTACATTTTGTTCTAGTTTAATAATTCATTATGAGCATTAACCATTAGCATCATTATCCATAATCCCTGTAATGAACAAACCCGGGCACATCATTTGTGATAAGAATAAACACCAGGAACGTGGTAAACTGCAGCTATGTTAGACATTGAGCGATGTTTAAAATGTTCACGACTGGGTGTCAAGTAGAGAATGTTGCAAAAGAAACACAAGTGTTATTGTGTTACCTAGAGACAGGAGACGTTGTCTGTCTGCATTGCGAGAATCCCAGCAACACAGACTTGTCGTCTTCTCATCACTGAAGAGAACTACACACACAGAACAAGAAACGTATGACTAAGAAGTAGGGAGAAAGTACAACTGCAACTAGTCTACAACTCTTACCAGAAGAGGGCTACATCACCCTCTCAACTGACATCACCCTCTCAACTGACATCACCCTCTCACAACTGACATCACCCTCTCAACTGACATTCCTAGTAACCTGTTGTAGTAACCTAACCTACAAAATACGATTATTACAAAATGTCCACAATTTCTAAAAAAAGGTAAAAGTAACGGTTTAAAAACTATTAAAGTAATAAAAAACTACTACAGGTACGTCAATCGTCAGGTACACAGCGACATCATGAGAGTGAGGAATTGCTCAACATTTAGGGTGCAAATGCAATTTTATATGTCTATATATTAGTTGAGGAAGTTAGCTACACTCAACACCCTGGCAGGTTACGTGAGGTTGGTAAACTTACCGTAGTCCTCGGTGTGATTGAAGACGGCCTGTGTTCTGTGCTGTTGTTTGCCGGTTGTCCCTGCGCCCGTGTAGGCGATAAGACAGCGAGACGTTGACATCTCCCACAGCTTCACCAGCGAGTCTTTGCCACTCGACAGTACGTACTGCGAGAACACGACAACATACAACTAAGGATGTTAGATGCTACCTGACGTTCACTCGCTTAGAATTATGGGACCAGTTTCAAAATAAAATGTTACTAGTTAGGGGTCGTCCAAAATTGTCAACAATAATGCAAGAGTACAAAGAGTACTCTTTCTTGACCCCCTCCACCCTCCCCAAAGAGTACACTAAAAATGTTGGTTGTTGCAACTAATACGTACCAACAATAGCATGTAGGCTACAATAGTTACGAAAATTGGCTATTTATTTTGTGGAATAAAAATAAATGTTGATTTTTGGAAAAAATGGGCCAAGTGGCCCTGAAGTCCTTTGGACTAATACGTCTATATGTGACCCCGGCTGACCAAATGAGTGATAAGTCGGAAAAATTGTAACATTGTTTTCTTACATCCTTGTAAAGGTTTGGTAGGGTGCTTTACACGGTTTCAAAAAATATGACTGCTACAAAAATTGGCAAAGTTATGCAGCATTGAACATGGTAGGGATCAAAAAGTGAAAATGAAGAAAACAGCTGTTGAAGTTTTACATTATATATGCAAATGGATTGCATGGAAATATTACATGCACAACATTCAAATGTGGCACACAGTATGTAATATGTGCTGCTACAAAGACTTATCAAGTTATGCCAGATTATGTCTTCATGTGTAAAACTAAGAGGACAGATTATTTGAGAGCAAAAGGTAGACTCACTGTTTGACACAGTTTAAAACCTACAGGCAACTGTCCAGTTTAACAGGGGTCTAGTGGCTTAATGCTGTCTGTTGACACAAACTACTGCCAGTGATCAATTACAGATTAGTCACAGTTTCCATCAAACAATAGCAGGCAGAGAATCTTAGCTCCACAGCTGGGTGTAATACACAACCAGAGTCACCACTGATTCATGGTCAAGTAAATTAGCTCAATGCACCAACTAAGACAATACACAACACTGTGAGTGACAGTGTCCAGAGTGAGGCCTAAGCAGTGTCCTCATTGCTGAATAGATCAATTAAACCTGCCAAGTGGGTGACATTCTGCACAAGTGTTCATTAATCCTTAGTGATTGTTCAGAACACCAGACTGACCACATACCTAAACAAAGCGAATGTAATAGGTGAAGAACAGGCAGTGTTCAAATAGGGGTATTGGTTGAATTGTATTTGTCTCAACGCAAAAGGCTTTATTGTGCCTTCATCAATTATAAGAAAGCATTTGATTTAGTAGACCGGTCCTCCCTGTGGTCTAAGATAATTTCATATGGTATTAATGGTATTGTGTTGAAAGTTGTATACAACATACACAAAAATGGGTCAGCTGGACGGTGATAGACCGTTTGAAATTGAAGCCTTTGTAAAACTTTTGCCTCGACTTCACCGAAATCGGTGTCCTGCTGTCAGAACTTCGAAGGTGTTACTCACCTAACTTACAAATATATAGGGAGCTAATGGAGAGGCCCATCAAAATCCATAGCACTACAAAATGAAGTATCTGAAAGTCACACTTCATATACTGAGAGACACATCTCGTACTGTCTCTCTGCACTGTCGCAATGTCCAATAGTTTCCTATCACAACCCTCGTGTACAATATACCAAAGCTGTATATCCAACACCACAACATATGTATTATCATTGGATAGGTAATTGAATAATCTTTCAGATGAATGCAACTTGTAGCAGCAGAAAATGAAGCATACAAAAGTTACACCGCAAACAATGACATGCATTCTCAAAATGTGATTCATTCAAAAATTAGTGCTATATAATAGTAGTTTGTCAAAATGTAAACAAACTCAAAGACAGTTGCAGCTTACTGTCCACCAAGCAATAGCAGAGCAGTTTTATAATAATAATAATCCACAAGTTAAGTGGCAGTGATCTTCCTTTCATCATTCATGTGATGTTTATTGTGAACAGGACGGACAAATGGTTATCATACGTAGACAGGTACAGAAAGAAACTGAAATTTTCTATAAAAAGAATACGTTTGCCTATCAATGGCATGTATTTCCTATTGTTGCTGTTTCTGCCGGGCAGAAACTGTTTCTGCCCGGCATAAATCAAACAACCCTGTAGGTAATTATTAATCAAATGTTTTTTGGTGAATCATAGTTACAGATCATTAAGGGTTATGATGGAAGTAAAATGTTTACATGTTTACTGTTCACTGAAAAAAACAGCTCCACAGAACTAATTATAGTTATTGTTAAGATGTTTAACCTAGTTCCATTATCTGACATTGTGCCAACAGATTGGTGTATTGGGATCATTAAGCCTATATAATTATTATATAAACATAGCAGCAGACACTGGGACAGTGTGACTGCTGCCTGGCTAAATGGATGCAATGGTGCTTTGAAGTTAGTTCTTCTGCCAACTATCCTTTTCACACAAGCCTATAGGTTTAGTAGCTGCTAGCACACTACTGAGCCTAAATTACCATGCAGGTGTGAAAAACGTGCTGATGTATTTGAACTTGATCCACTAATTAACTGTCCACCAAGCAGTAGCAGAGCAGTTTTATAATAATCCACAAGTTAAGTGGCAGTGATCTTCCTTTTATCATTCATGTGATGTTTATTGTGAGCAGGGCGGACAAATGGTTATCATACGTAGGCAGGTACAGAAAGAAACTAACATTTTCTATAAAAAGAACCACATACCTAAACAAAGCGAATGTAATAGGTGAAGAACAGGCAGTGTTCAGATAGGGGTATTGGTTGAATTGTATTTGTCTTGACACAAAAGGCTTTATTGTGCCTTAACTATGTCAACTCTTCTAATGGTTGACATTTGGTTGTTTCAGGTGTCAACTATATTGTGAATCTGTAATTATTAGTCTATATTGATACAATTGATTTACACAGTACCATGTCTACACAAGGCATGGCAAGCATAAACAGAACAGTAGAATGCATTTGCATACATTTTTACCAGTTTTGGGGTCCTTGGAGGCCCTAGGGAGCCCTTAAAATGATTCAATCAAATACAGATTTCTCGTGCATAGTGGCAGTGCCCCAAGATGTCTATGCAAAATTAGAGAAAAAGTTGCTGAACGGTTTCTGAGATCCGGCAGCTAACGGCGGACGCAGAGTGATGGCAATAGTCCCTTGGACCTTCGGCCAAAGGACTAAAAAAGCGTACAGAAGCCTCCGACCCCTCCCCCTAGCATACGGTTTGTACACTTCGGGAAATGTCGACAATTTTGGATGACCCCTTAGGGTTACTGTAAAATGCAGTCTGATGCCAAGCATACTGTATGTAGGGGATTAGATTACACTGATTATGTAGCTCAGAGGAAACCTCAAAATAAAAACTGTTTCTATTTATCTTAAGTTGAAAAAGATACCATACCAAAACTATCAAGTCATATTTAACGATAATTTCAAAGCAAATTGCAGTGTCACATTTCAGTGTAATGTAAATATAGTTCACACACCGACTGCTGTCTAAAGGGGGTCATGAAAATGATATTGTGGCATGGGCATCACCTTTTGAGTCATCTATGATTCTTGTATATAACAAATCCAACAATAAAATGAGTTGCTGTGTGATTTGAGGGGTAAACTGGAAAGGTACATTATTGAGATTATTTTCCATGGTTGACATTTTGCAATATTCACCCTTTCATTTACTGCCTTGGCAATGTGTGCGCAATGCCTTCCCTGTTTCATTATTACTGGATTTGTTTTATACTTAGAAAACCTGAAACACAGACTCCACCGTGGTCGGTCTTACCTTTGAGTTGCGAGAGAAGACAACGGAGCATACTTCGCTGCCATCGTGTGCCTTTGAGAACGTGTTGACGCACTTGTTACTGACGGCATCCCAGATCTTGATGTCTCCATCCTTAGAAGCCGACACATACGTGCGCGCGTTGGGGCTGTAATGCACCTGCAAGAAACAACTCACTGGAGACACTAAATTTGCACCAATTTGTCTTTTGTCATATACCGAACAACTGAATGAAAGTCAGTTTAATATGTTTTTATTCATTTCTCTTAAATGTTATTTCAATTCAATGAAAACATGAAATTTTGTTTTGCAACATACTGTGTTTTGCAGAAGCCCCCGTGATTCCATCGACCATTCTTCTATTTTTTTTTATTGTCAACCTTTCAGTAGAGTATTCATTAATCTTTTCGAGTGGCCTTTTTCTAAAACTTAAAGGTACCTACTAAAAGTTTTGAACAGTAACTTTTGTAAACACCGTCTTAATTTCTTTGGGTAGCTTTCAGCCATGCTGCAATTACTGTGCGAAGACAAGTCATACACAAATATCCACCACTGTCTATAGCCAGGTACTCATCCATACAGCTGAGTGAACTGGAGCAATGTGAAGTGAAGGATTAAAACCCAGAATATCTCAATTGAGAGCCTGATGCTTTAATAATATGATTTGAACTAATGGTAATGAGGTATCAGGTAATGAGTCAAAGGAAACTTTGTATCTATCACTCACGGCTGTTAGAGGCCCTTTGTGTTGATCAGCAGGATTTGCAGACACAAAACACTGGAAGGTATTGCAGTCATACAGTCTCACTGAAACAAACAACGTACCATAATAATAACAAATGACTACTTTCAGGTACTATGCGTTTCTCTAAGTTACGACATTTTCACACACACAGCTGGGAAGGATTCTATCTCACAAACATTTTGTTTTGTGCACAATGATGCAGGATAAAGCCAATTTTTTTATAAATGCATTGAAGGAATATTGGAAACTTACTGAGTGCTAAATTGTTTAACTTGAAGTTCAAGTGGACATTTTTAGAAGAAAGCATATAAACATTAGACACCTATTTTATCTTGGTTAATAAATATACAAACACTAAAGGAACAGTGTAAACTGGATATCAAAAACGATTCATTCTTATATTGGACTCAAAATGAATGTACCAAATGTACAGATTGTGTAAAACTAGCAGGATCAATATGTTCAGAAACAAACTTGACAAACATCTCAGGACAGTGTTACACAGAGATACAAAAACTCCTCAAAAGCTTAACCCTTCCTTGTCCAGTTACCATCTGGGTTTTCACTCTAAATGGGGAAATCTTGTTATATCTAGTTTGATGAACATTTTGGAAGTTTAAAACATGTCACAGAAACATGTTGTTGCCTGCTGAATTATATAAATGTGTTTAAGTGATGCCCCGTATTGACTGGATATATTTGGACACTTAAAAATAATTAAATTATCAGCTTAAAATATACAAAGCACAAAAATAATTCTCAGATAACTGTCTGAATACTTACGTACGCAAATGTGTATTGATATATCAACCCCATTTTATTACCGCAGTATTAACAGGTCTTTACGACATCATTACTGTTACCTCTTGTATCAGTGTCCGATTACATAAGAACAAAAATAAAATTATTTTATGTAGTGTCCGAAAAACTTAATGTACACAAAAATAATAATTTGTTTTATTTTGTGTAAAACATACGGTGTCTGAATGCACACATTCATTGCAGCAGTTTTGTCTTCCCGAGACTGAGCATGACTGCGAATGACTTACTGGTGGGGTGCTGGGTGCCGACAAGGATGTAGTCTCCTGACGGATGGAATGCGAGACACCGAACTTCTGCGGCCTCCTGGGAACAGGGAAAACACTGGTGAGGGGAGGGAATCTGAGCAAGTCATTACAGCTGACAGGGTTATGACTGTGAACACGTGTGGCCCGCCTCAGTGGACCGGGTGTTGATTCTCACGACTCATTCAGCTGACAGGGTTATGACTGTGAACATGTGTGGCCTGCCAAAGTGGACCGGGTGTTGATTCTCACGACTCATTACAGCTGACAGGGTTATGACTGTGAAAACGTGTGGCCCGCCACAGTGGACCGAGTGTTGATTCTCACGGCTCATTACAGCTGACAGGGTTATGACTGTGAACACGTGTGGCCCGCCACAGTGGACCGGGTCTTGATTCTCAAGACTCATTACAGCTGACAGGGTTATGACTGTGAACACGTGTGGCCCGCCACAGTGGACCGGGTCTTGATTCTCACGACTCATTACAGCTGACAGGGTTATGACTGTGAACACGTGTGGCCCGCCACAGTGGACCGGGTGTTGATTCTCACGGCTCATTACAGCTGACAGGGTTATGACTGTGAACACGTGTGGCCCGCCACAGTGGACCGGGTCTTGATTCTCACGACTCATTACAGCTGACAGGGTTATGACTGTGAACACGTGTGGCCCGCCACAGTGGACCGGGTCTTGATTCTCACGACTCATTACAGTCAGGGTTATGACTGTGAACACGTGTGGCCCGCCACACGACTCATTACAGCTGACAGGGTTATGACTGTGAACACGTGTGGCCCGCCACAGTGGACCGGGTCTTGATTCTCACGACTCATTCAGCTGACAGGGTTATGACTGTGAACACGTGTGGCCCGCCACAGTGGACCGGGTCTTGATTCTCACGACTCATTCAGCTGACAGGGTTATGACTGTGAACACGTGTGGCCCGCCACAGTGGACCGGGTCTTAATTCTCACGACTCATTACAGCGGACAGGGTTATGACTGTGAACACGTGTGGCCCACCACAGTGGACCGGGTCTTGATTCTCATGACTCATTCAGCTGACAGGGTTATGACTGTGAACACGTGTGGCCTGCCACAGTGGACCGGGTCTTAATTCTCACGACTCATTACAGCTGACAGGGTTATGACTGTGAACACGTGTGGCCCGCCACAGTGGACCGGGTCTTGATTCTCATGACTCATTACAGCTGACAGGGTTATGACTGTGAACACGTGTGGCCCGCCACAGTGGACCGGGTCTTGATTCTCACGACTCATTCAGCTGACAGGGTTATGACTGTGAACACGTGTGGCCCGCCACAGTGGACCGGGTCTTAATTCTCACGACTCATTACAGCGGACAGGGTTATGACTGTGAACACGTGTGGCCCGCCACAGTGGACCGGGTCTTAATTCTCACGACTCATTACAGCGGACAGGGTTATGACTGTGAACACGTGTGGCCCACCTCAGTGTACCGGGTGTTGATTCTCACGGCTCTATTCTGGACACAAACCAAAAATAGCTGTCTCGGTCAGGTTCTATTAATTCTGTGATATTGGCAGAAATGCCTTCTAACCTAATCTTTTAACGTCCAATTTATTTTCCTTGATGAATAATCAGATGAATAAAACACATGCATATCCGAACCCACAGAGTAACACACAACTGACAATACGAGTCAAAATTATCTCGTTTCTCAAAACACGGCTTTTAAAAAAATTGCTTCATTTTTTGCAATAAATCAAAAACTATTGAAGATATTTCAACAAATGAGACGTAATTTTAAAGCTCATTATCTGTAAAATCCAAAAGAACAACACTCAATTTCACAGTTTTGCAACTTAATAGCCACTTTCCTGTGGCAAGTCACACATGTCTCTACAACAGAGGGTTATTCATTACAGAGGGGGTGTAATTAGATTTAGGTGAGACACTACGAATAAATCAACTATAAACTCTCTGCTGAGTTGCAGCTAACGAGGCAGGCTTTATTTGTTAAACTATGTCAGTGGTTAGAGGTCTTAGTACCATGTTGAAAATGTAACAGAAAATCAACATGTTAAATACTGTATATTAAACAGATTATTTAAAATGCTAAGGAATTTTATTTTCAACGTGCACAAAATGTAAGTGATGCTCACTGTTTTTAAATGTATAAAATATAGAAGCAATAACCTGATTTACAGCAATAAAATAGCTACATCACTAATACCACAAAGTAATAGCATATTAGCAAAAAACAAAGAGCAGGATTGAGGTCAGTATAACAAGCTGTTAGCAACCGAAGTTCCATATATCGGTGACAATGTATGGTGGTAAACTAGGAGTATGGGAACATGGATTCAGTGATGTTTCTGGTAAATCGTTCACCACAAAGCCACCTGGTGGTGACCCAAGATTAAGATTTGATAAACAGATCGGGGAAGTATCAACTGGTGATAAACCCAACAAAGACCTTTACCTGGATACTTTTGTAAGCTTTCTTGACGGAAGGCTTTGAGAACTCGAAGAACTTAACGCTGTAGTCTCTGGATCCGGACACTAGGATCTGGTGGACGGGGTGGAAGGCGAGGGTCATGACCTCCTGTCACATGACACAACACAACATCAACACCTTTGCGTGAATGCAGCACGTAACAACCATGTATATATATATACATATATATAAGTAAATTCATTTGCAAGACTGAAGAGTTCTCTGTTTTCACAGATTTCTCCAATACTGACAAATATCTTGAAATAAAACAACTAAAAAAACACCAGATGACGCAACATCTGGTAATTAACCACATCTTTGTGTGACGTACAGATGAAGGTGAAGTATATGCGAACTGAGACAAAAATTAAAGATGTTCTAGATGTATTTGCTGGGTGTATATTCTCCGTTACATGCGTTACTGTCTGGTCAGTGACTATTATGTACCACTATTAAAAATTACCAGATGATACATCATCCGGTGTGACATTGTCAATAACTTTTGAAAATTAAAACAAAAAATATATTAAAATATCCGGAATCTTTGAGAAACACATAAAAACAGAAGTTGTTTTACCCAAAGGTTCATTGCGCAAGGCTAGAGCCACGTGACTTGGGTATTGCCCAGAGAGGCAGTCTCAGGGCTGTCTACCTAACAAATAACAATTTCCGTAATGACCTCACTGCCACCCCCCCACTCCCCGGTCCACAAAGTTGCCAATCAAACCTTTCTCTGAAGTAGATAATGACAAGCCCAGCTCTTCGTGGTGTCTGGGAATCTATAAAGTTACTAATTTAATCATCAAATGTAGATATACTTTGGTTCAACATATTCCATTGCTACAATGTAACTCCTGTTGGCAGTTGAGGTTTTGGGTTAGCACTTCAAAGGGATGTTTGTTTTGCAACATCCAATAAGATACATTGTGTTCATTACAGTTGTCAAAGTGCATGCATGGCTAAACATGCCCAAGTGTTTATGTCTGTAAAGCACCACAAAGCATATTTTGAAACTGAATATTTTGTTTACCATTTGAACAAGCTCAAGGAGGTATCTTCCAAATTGCAAATGTTGTCACTGACTTAGAATACAATAGAACTGTATTTTTCGGTCACAATACAAATTTCTCAATATATTTATAATGGATACTGCAACCAAGGAGATCCTCTGGAAATCCCAAGAGGCTTATGTCAAGGACCACCTGGACAGTCATCATTATAACAGAGTAATAGACTATTACTAAGAAGACCGTGTGAGAAGGAAGGACTGACTGACCGCGGAGTGGTCATAGAGGGTGCGGATCACCGGGTGGTTCTCCATCTGTTGCTGAGGCGTCTCCTGGGCTAGGATCTGTACGGGGGTGGCGCTCTTAGCCAACATACGCTCTATGTCCAGGATCTACAACATCACCTTCATTGTATGAACACACAGCAATTAACTCTCTAGTATGACCAAACGGTAATCACCTTTATTGTACGACAACACAACAATCAACTCTGATGTATGACTGCACAGCAATCACCTTTGTTGTACGACCACACATCAGTCACCTCTCTAGTACGACCACATAAACAGTAACCTCTCTGGTACGACCACACATAAGTCACCTCTCTAGTACGACCACATAAAACAATAGCCTCTCTAGTACGACCACACAAAAGTCACCTCATGTACGGCCATATTGCAAACACCTCTCTAGTACAACCACCTCTCTAGTATGATTATACAACAATTATCTCTTATGACTACACAGCAGTCATCTTTCTGGTACAACAACACATCAATCACTTATGTAGTATGACCACACACAATTGCCTCTGCAGTACGACCATACCACAACGACCTCTGTAGTATGACCACATACAATCGCCTCTGCAGTACGACCATACCACAACCACCTCTGTAGTATGCCAACAAATCATTGTTTCTGTCTACCACTAAATTGTACCAAATTTCAGAGGGTAACAATATTTTAATAATTTATGGACTGTTTAGTGTGTATGTTTTAAACAGTCAATACAAATAAATGCTAGCAAGTTGTTCAATAGCAACTCCTGTGACATACACGATCGGTTTCAGAATATTTGGTGCCAATGAAACAAAAAGCAACCTTTTCTGCTGAATGCTGATGTGTACATTATACATAATATGATTATTATTAATTTTGTACTGCACAATTAGATGTAAGACAGACACTAACTATATAAAAAAATGATCAGTAGTAATTATGGTATGTATATTTCATGACAATTATACATACAGAAAGACTATTTTGTATTCAGTCGACAACACTGGGCAAAGTAGTAATTGTTTGGCCAGTGGAGAACTGTCATTGTTCTTACCTTTATGGATGAATCTTCAGACCCAGTGGCAATCAGCTGACCTGCACCAAGAAACCCACGATAGTTTTAAAATTACCTTTCTAATTACACTGCCTGGATTATAATTATTTCATGCAATGATGTGGCTTATTACATCGGGTTATGGTTTAGTTTAAAACATCTCAGTAAATTTACAGATATAAAAACATTGTTTTCTTAAAAAATGAATGCTTTACAAGTATAAATAAAATAGAATTGTTCTTATATCCAGGGTGGTACTTCATAGTTAAATGATATAGAAAGAAATCTAACATCGGCATAAATCACTACAAGAAGTAGAGCTTTGCTGAAGAGAACACACCATTATTGTGGAATGCTCCGACCCTGCACGGCCCTTTATGGGCCGTCACGTAGCATGTCTCATATTGAGCGGCCTCGGGCGAGATTGTCTGCACTGCAAACAAACCGTACGTGTCAATGATTCCGCCACATGATCTATATATACACTTATAAGTTAGTACATCATCACAATTCATGGAACATTTTTCTCCAAACATCGCTTTTACAGACAGAGAGTGCAAACCTTGAAAATAGGTGCTTAATATATAATAATATTCTTAAAACAATAAATATATAATAGAATACAGGCTATACTATATAATTAGAAAATTATTAAAAACTAGTTATATAGTAAATTAACTGGTAAATTAATACAAAAGTGAAACTTGGTCTAGAGTACTCATCATTTGAATTAAATAATTTAAGAAACACAGCTGATGCCAGGCTGACAATATTTCTTCAGTCTATTCTACCGCCGTTTTTGTCTGCATCCGTACTTTAAGAAGATTTTTTATTTTGACAAATTGCTAGTATAATTTTATAAAATAAAGTAAACATCATATCCAGAGCAGGGGACTGATTCACTGACAATCTTGTGAGCTTATATACTGACAACTGTCAACACCAGGGCACGCCACCGGGACACTTTCGGTGGTGTCACAGATATACTTTTCTCTGTGATATGGTGCCTTTTTTGTATTTTGAAAAAGCTCATTGAATATGACAATGGCTTTTGTTTAGTGATGGATTTTCCTTATGAGGTCACTATCCCAGTGAAATGGACCAATGAACACTGAAGTGCAAACCGTCAGTTTCAAACTCGAGGTCAATGCCGGCGCCTGGAGCGACATTCTCAGCCTTCAGCTCCTTCTTCTGACCGGATGTCTCTGCAACAGACAAACAGCAATGACAGCTTAAAGGGGGGCAATCGGTTTTACTTTTTTTATTTACAAATTAACATTCTTAAGGGTATAATAAATATGTTGAAGTTGTACTGTCCGCCAAATTGTGTTTACAAAGCTCATAGCAATGATCGCAATTTGAAAACCTGAAGAATGTTCAAATGGTAAACAAAACATTCAGTTTCAAAATAACACAGCTTTATTGGCAATGTCGCAGAGGCAGGCTGAATCAACCGCAATACTCTCTCATATTCAATGATTCCTTGTTTTCCCACGCTCAACACTGCAGATTTTCCGTTACACATTACTACACCCGTTAATTCCGGGTAGAAGGATGGACTCCCTCCCTTTAACATATGGGAGCTTAACATTCGAGAACTTAACAACCAGCTTAACATATGATACATTAACATAGATGTGAGAGTTCAACACCTGATTGCCACTAACACAAATATGAAAACATATGCTTTCAAAACATTAATAAGTTACTGAAAAGTAATTTGGCATCTGGATATCGAGAGGGATAAATATACTCATCTCAATGCACATCATAGTATAAAAAAATGAATGTGAAATCTAGAAAAGGCAGATGTGAAAAACCATGAACAGGTAACAGGGGGAAGAAATCAAAAGTAGATTGGTGACTACATTTTAATATAATTTATCACAGTAATTACTTCCAATGAATTTATTTACAGACATACCTTCTTCAACCTTGAGACCCATTGAGACGACCTTGAAGAGGCGATCAGAAGGAGGACATGCTGGTTTCGCTTGCACTAGGTTTGACAGATTCACAGCCAATGACTGATGCCCATCGTAGAACAACTGACTGAAACATCAAAGGTTCATTTCCATTGTATTTCCATGTGACTGGCTCCAACTTATCCAGTAAACGACTACCAGTAATTATTCTGCCTTTTTAGGACTGCATGGGCTCCTGCAAGCACCTTTAGACCAGCCGTGCATATAACGATCGGAGTGCCAATATAAGTATTTCAGATCATACAAATTATTAATTACCCAACAATTAATGCAATTTATATTAATTAATTTGTTTATGAATATTATATACTACATTATGAGTGGTGAAATTGTGCTGATACACAGTTTTATTTTGAAATGTTGTTAACTTTAATTGTTGGTTCATAACATGAATAACTACCACACATACTGTCATCGAAATCAAGAAAAACTGCTAGACCACCATACCATCAAACTATCAGTGTTTCCCATGGGTAAAATGATGGGCAAGGTGGTAGGGGTGGGCTATGCTGGCTACGCGAGCACTGCAGGTGCGAAGCGTTGCTAGGGGGGTACAGGGCCCAGAGATTTTGTTTAACTAGCTTAAAAATGGTGCATTCTGAGGTATGTTTTAACCTTTAGATTAAATATAGAGGGAAGACATAAAACAACAAGATAGCATGTAAACATTACTTGTAAATGTAGTAATAATGATTGATAAAAGTTACTAATCATGATTGTTTCATCGTGTTGAGGTGTGGTTTCCACTTGACCAGTGGTACTCAGTTGAGGTGTGATTTCCACTTGACCACTGGTACTCGGTTGAAGTGTTATTTCCACTTGGCCACAGAGTTAGCGACAGTTTGAAGACTCTTTCCCCCATCATCACTTTTAAATTATTATCATATCATAATACAGGAGTGTACTATGATGTTAAATTGCTGGTTTCTGTTCCAAAGACAAATATTACACTTTATTTGTTGCTAGCATGCTACGCAATCAATTAAACAATCATTTCTGGAATGCCACAAAAGTATGTTTCTATTAATCGTAAGAACGTTTCTCAAATTGTGTCCTTTTTATAAAACAGTGTCAGTTATTTAGTATATCCACATTCTGTGCAAACATATCATTGCCTAGCCCAAGGTATTAATAATTTGTTTGTTAGTATATATGGTTTTGGGCAATAGGCGTCTTTTGCGAGATATGAATTTTGGTGGTTTATATTCATTCGTAAGTACTTCACTCAAATGTGTTTGCACAACTTTGTCGGAATATGTATTATATATTTAGCACAAAGATATCTTAACAATCACATTCCTTGTTTCGCTAAAATCAGCATAGAACATTAGTTGAATAGACTTGTGGGCACTTGTGTCGAATCCAGACCCACCTTGATTTCGCCATTATAACTTGAGTTTTGCCTAACTTTGATACATCAGTGAGTTAGTTCCTTTATTCATCATTATCCTAGGCATATTTACGTTTAAGAATATTACGTCTTACGCCCTTTTGTGGCATAAATAGCACACGGTTTATATCAACATACGCCTATATTGCTCATTTTACGCGTGCAGTGCAGTAACACATGGCTGCAAACCGGGTCATTATTTGGGCTTCAAAAGGGTCTGGATTCGATACAAGGGCCGACTAGTGAATTGGATGCACGGTTTTTATTTGGGCTTCAAAAGGATCTGGATTCGACACAAGTGCCGACTAGTGACGTTGTGCCATTAGCCTGCACAGTTTTCCTCCACCTATCGTCATAAACCAGAAATTCAACATCAGCTACACCAGCTTTCTGATTTATTGTGGGCGGATACTATAATCATAAAATTTAGTGCAAAAGACATCTTAGTTCAGCTACTGTTTTCTTTGTTTATTTTTCTCCAATTTCCACATCTCCGTTTGGGTGTCATTAGGACCGTTAGTCGCACATCATTGCCCTTATTTGGTGTGCGGTCGTCAAGGTAATCCGCAATCTTGGCTATACACAACCAAATGTTGTGCATGGGACGCAAAAGATAGAGCAGTATGTTGATGGATAATACAACCTCTAATGCCTGACAATAACATACAAGTTCTTCAGGCCAAAGCTGCACAGCTGAAAAACAAGTGGTTCCCTTGTTTGATTGCAGTAGACGCTGGCATGCCTTCTTGAAGTTGCTGTTTATAGCCTGCCAAGGGTCGTTGCTACGATACGAGACCGGATGTCATGTAACTGCTAATGGACTTAACATGCATGTATGTCTAGATATCTAGTATGTCGAAACTCTGCAAGGAGACACCGGGATCCCGCTGAAACATTCTGTGATTGGTCAACTGACAAATGATGTCATTCATGTTGTCCAATGGAGTTAATTCCAAGAGGTGAATCCTAAACGGCTCGGAGCGACGTTAAGACGACTAAACGATGTTGCTACAAATCTGCGATTTTGCAGGAATATAAGTGACTTTGTGATGTCCTTTCGTGCCGCTCGCTGACACTGTATATTGCAAAAGAATGACAAAAATGGGCGTACAAAATTGCAATGAGGCGGCAATTTCTGCATATTTTGGGCGAGACAGCATAGAAAAACGGCTCATCATATACCAGGGGAAACACTGAACTACTGATGTAAATGTTTAAAAGTTTGTATGGCTTTTATCTAGTATCAGGGCCCACTTCGATTTTGCTGTTATAAGTACAGTTTTGCCTAAATTTGATACCTCAGTGCATTAATTCCACCATTCAACATCATCCCAGGCATATATGCGTTTAACAATATTGTGTCTTAGCACTCTTTTAAGACGTAAATAGTGCTGGTTTGCATCAACATACGCTGCTATATTGCTCATTTCACACGCGCAGTACGGTAACGCCACGACCGCAGCGGTGCAGACTAGCACAAACCATGTCGTTGTTTGGGCTTCAAAAGTACAGTAAGGGTATACGGCTAAGCCTAAGACACAATATTTTAAATTATACGTAAATATGCCTGCGTCCGGGATGATGTTAAATGATGGGACTAACGTAACGATGGAACTGGTGGATGGGCGATAATTAAGAACACATGTTGTTTGGTATTATATCACTAACATAAGAACTTTATAAAGGAGTACAACCGTACAACACCTGATCATTAAACGATACAATTGTTCTCTTTCTCGTAAACGCATTGTAGTCATTATCTATATTGCAAATGTAAAAGAATTTCAAGTAAATACGAAAATCCCAAACGCGGCTAGGCAAACCGGAAACAGTTTACAGAACTTCAAAATAAATTGTCCTGAATGTCGCGTGCCTGGGTCTGGGCCCCATTGTGGGACAAGGGAGAACGGACTCACTGGCCTGCACCCTCGGGTGATTACGCTATTGCAAAAATTAAGGTAATTGCAGGATTCGCGTTTGAATCGGATTATTTTTAATTGCTAATTAATCACAATTTATTACTTTTCTAAACAAATTATAAACAAAATTACCATTACAATTTACTTTACTTCACTGATTATTTTAATATTGCTACATTCACCCGCTCACCATCATGCACGCACGCACAATTTTCAGATTTAGCTGTATATGAGGATCAGGGCTGGCTGTTGGGGGATGCAGCCAGACATTGCGAGGGAGCTGGATAGAGGGCGCTGTTGTGGCGACCTGGAGTGTTTGTATTTAGCCTCTGTGTTGTTTATCGTTTTTCGTCAGTTTTAACTGAAGGACGTTATAAATAGGTTCGTCAAGAAGTAATATGAAGATGTTGTGCGGCAGAACAACCAAAGTTTTGGCAGCTTTATGGACCATTTTACTCGTGTGTGTGAGTGGTGAACCGATTTGGCAAGATGGCAGATTCAAGACTTATTCACGTGATGCACTGTTGGCCTTAATTGCGACCCAGTGTCACTGACAATCTTTCTGGTCCACTCCTGGATTTAAATGACTTTACAGTGCTCTCGGACACTAACAATAGAAACAACCCGCGACGCAAGCGGGGCAAGAGAGGCGGCGTTCGCCAAAGATTGAAGAAAAAAAAGGTTCACACCCTCCCCCTGCCCTCTATCATGTTAGCTAATGTCCGATCATTACGTTCGAAAATTGACGAACTTCAGGCCAATGTTGCACTACAGTGGGCCTATAAAGAAGCTTGTTTGATATGGATGACTGAAACCTGGTTAGATCAAACATTACCGGACAGTGAACTTTACGTTGATGGCTTTGGTACCCCAGTGAGATTGGACCGGGACAAAAAGATGAGTGGCAAATCACAGGGTGGAGGGATCTGTGTGTATATTAACCAGCGCTGGTGCAAGTCTGTCATCGTGAGGGAAGAACTGTGTACCCCGGACGTGGAGCTATTGTCAGTGTCGCTGCATCCGACCTATTTACCCAGAGAGTTCGGACAGCTATTTTTAACTCTGGTCTAAGTGCCACCGTCAGCTAATGTTGCACGCGCAGCTGATGCAATCACCAGCTGTGTGCATTGGCGTGAGACAATGTCACCAGACTCGCCTAACATAATACTCGGAGATTTCAATAGCTGCCGACTAGACAAAACATTGCCTGTTTACTAGTAGTACGTGACGTGTCAGACATGCGGTAGTAACACCCTGGATCTTTGTTATGGCAACATTAAGGACGCGTACAAGTCCGTGAAGAAGATGGCACTCGGTACAGCTGATCACAATGTGGTACATCTGATCCCGGCGTATAGAACTAAACTGCAAAGACAGAAAGCAGTGCAGAAAACTGTAAAAACGTGGGACTTGAACTCGGTCGACGTCCTCAGGGGGTATTTTTACTGTACTTTGTGGGATGTTCTTATTGAATCCAGTTCTTCGCTTGAAGAAGCAGTTGATGTCGTCACAGACTATATCAAGTTTTGTGAAGATATGATTGTCCCCATAAAGACTGTGAAAATCTTCTCAAATAACAAACCGTGGGTGAGTAAAGAACTGAAAAACATAATCAACGAGAAGAAGAGGGCTTTCATGTCTAACAACCGCACTGAAGCAAAAAGGATCCAGTGTACTCTAAAAAAGCAGATCAGGCACGCTAAACTAGAATACAAGGACAAAATTGAACGCCTGTTCCAATACGGCTATATGCGCAGGGCATGGCAGGGACTAAAAACTCTGTCTGGTGTTCAGTCCGGCAAACGTGTCATACAAACCTCAGAGTCAGTGGAAGAGAGTCTCAAGTTCGCTGAGGACTTGAATTCCTTCTTTGGGCGTTTTGACCGGCATGACTTCTCACATGAGCGTCAGGAGGCGGTGGATGATATTGAGTCTCAGCTCACTGAGGATGATACCCCAGAAACAACTCCTGATGACGTCAGTAAGATCTTCAAGCACGTTAATCCTCACAAGGCAGCTGGGCCTGACAACGTCAGTGGTCGGGTCCTCAAGGAATGCCATGCTCAGCTGGGTGCAGTGTTCAGCATCCTTTTCAACTGGTCTCTGAAGCAGCATCGCATCCCCCCGGCCTGGAAATCGTCAGTTATATGTCCTGTCCCCAAGAAACCTATACCATCTGTTCTCAACGACTACCGCCCAGTGGCGCTTACCTCAATCGTCATGAAGTGCTTTGAGCGACTCGTACTTCGTCCTCTCCTGCAACATGTTGGGGATCAACTGGATCCCCTCCAATTTGCGTATAAACACAATCGAGGTGTGGATGATGCAGTTCTCACTCTATGTCATAGTGTGTATACTCACCTGGAAAAGCCAAAGTCGTTTGCCAGGATAGTCTTTATTGATTTTTCGTCGGCTTTCAACACCATCCAGCCACACATCATGATGAGTAAACTTGTCAATATGCATGTGAACCCACACATCATCTTGAGGGTAAACCAGTTTCTTACTGAGCGTAAGCAAGTAGTGCGCTATAATAGTGCTGTTTCGAGCTCACTCTTCACTTTCACCGGTGCCCCCCAGGGCTCGGTGATCTCCCCTGTTCTGTTCACACTTTACACAGACGACTGTCGTAGCAGCCAGGAGAGCGTCAATTTAATCAAATACAGCGATGACACAGCTATCGTCGACCTATCCGGCTCTGATCAAGTGTGTGCGTGCGCTGTAGCTGATTTCACAGTGTGGTGTGACAATCATTTCCTAGACCTGAACGTTCGTAAAACTGAAGAACTCATAATAGATTTTAGGAAAAATCCTACTTCTCCCAAGAGACTATTCATTAACCGAGAGTGTGTAAAGAGAGTAGATGAATATAAGTATCTCGGCACTATCATTGATGCAAAGCTCACATTTGGTGAAAACACAGCGGTAATTAACAGAAAATGCCAGCAAAAGCTGTATTTCTTACGCAAGCTCAGGTCACTCAGTGTCAGCACACATGTTCTACAAACCTTCTACAGATGCTACATAGAAAGCTCTATTACATTTGGGTTTCTTGTGTGGTACGGCGGCCTGAGTATCGTGCATCGCAACACTCTGGCACGAACAGTCAGGGTTAGTGGCAAGGTGGTGGGAAAAAAGCAGACCACTCTAGAAGATCTATACAGGCAACGGGCAGAGAGAAAGGGAAGGAATGTCTCCTCAGACCCCGAACATCCCCTGTTTCCGTGCTATAAACTACTTCCTTCTGGCCGCCGCTTTCAACTCCCTCACTGCAAATTGAACCGCACGCGAAACTCTTTTGTTCCCTCGTCAATAAGACTAATGAATAAGTAACTGACCTTCGTTCCCCTCCATCTCTGGCAGTCTTCCCTGCCAGTTTGACACTGAGTGAGCCTGAGATGATTTGACTTTTTTTTTAAACTGTTGTAACATATTTAACTTATTTATTTATTTAACCGATACAACTTTTATTACTTTTATTCTTTTTATTTTTACATTGTTTATATTGCATGTACATTTGTTTTACTTGTCTTAATATCCTGCTCTACACTCCAAATGAATTTCCCTCCCAAGGGACAATAAAGTATTGTAATTGTGATGTGATTGTGATTGTTTGTCAGTGTGTAATAGAAGCCAGCGATGTAGCATGGCGACTACTGGAATAAACAATTACGGTCGAGCTACTTCCCGTGAGAAGCCCTGTCACAGAGCGCTCTGCGACAACCAGAAATATTGTCGTAGTATACATGCACCGTGAAATTCTACTCGGTGAGTAATTCAGGCTGAGAAAGACGCAGCCGCCGTCTGGACTTAGCGCCCATATCATATCGCATTCTATTGGACACGTACTATAATTCCATAATTTATTCAGGCTGCAAGAGACGCCTCCATCGGATTAACCTATCGTTCCGACACCAGTAACTTTTAGTAGGTATATATTAGGTATTAGCATTTGTATTGTATTCTGAAGAAGAGCAGGAACAGCACGGAAGGTGCAACAAAATACAGATAGATTAACAAAACAACCAGGCAGAACATGGTAGAAGCGAAATAAATTTGGATACAGGACCAGTGTGCAGGCATAGGGGAAGCTTTAAACAACAACAACAGTAAGAAAGTATTCCAAGTTGTGAAAGACCCCACGAAGAACAAACAAGCAATGGCCAGGACTATATAAGACAAAGATATACAGAAGAAAAAGACGTCATTAAGAGATGGACAGAATACTGCGCCGAACTGTGCAACCACCAGACGAATGGAAACCCAACAGTCCTTGATGATAAGTCCACAGAAGTGGACATTTTCCCAATTCTGCGAGAAGAGGTGGAGGCAGCAGTACAATCCCTAAAAATGGAAAGGCTGTAGGAATCGACAACATTCCATCGAAGCTCTTGACACAAGGAGGAGAACTGACCATCGATATACTCACCAAGATTTGCAATAAGATCTGGCAAAAGGGGAGTGGTCCTCCACATGTACTCGATCAGTCTCTGGTGATAATGTTACCGAAGAAAGACAATCTCCAGCGGTGCCAATATTATCGCGCTGTGAGTCTTATAAGCCATCCCAGCAAAGTAATATTGAAGGTCATCCTCAACATACTGAAACCACAGGCAGAAAACACCATAGCTAAGGAACAAGCTGGTTTCCGTGCTGGTAGAAGCACAGCAGAACAATTTTTCAACCTTCATGTCCTGTGTGAGAAAAGCAAACAGCATCAACGTGACATCTACCACGTTTTTGTGGACTTCAAAAAAGCGTTCGACAGAGTGTGGCACGAAGTTCTATGGAACACCATGAAGAAGTATAACATCAGACAGAACCTTATCCATGTCATTGAACAACTGTATAACAAAGGCCATCAGCGCGGTTCTTGTCAACGGTTCCATGGGAGAGTGGTTCCGCACCACAGTCAAAGTGAGGCAGGGCTGCCTCCTGTCTCCGACATTGTTCAATATTTTTCTGGAGAGAATTATGACAGACGCCCTTGAAGATCATGAAGGAACGGTCAGCACTGGAGGTCGTCCTATCCCAAACCTCCGTTTTGCAGACAATATTAATGGATTGGCAGGCAATGAAGAAGAACTTGTGCGCCTGTTAGATTGCTTAGAGACGATATCATCCTTGTATGGAATTGAGATAAGTGCGGAAAAGACCAAGCTGATGACTAGCAGTCCAAAATGCATCGAGGCTCAGATCACTACCAATAACCAATGACTTAAGATAGACTTGCCAGAACTGCACAGACAACAGCTGCCTTGGCAAGACTGAAGCCCATTTGGAGAGACAGGAACTCAAATCCAAGCACAGACTCATGCGTGCCCTGGTTATCTCCATCTACCTGTACGCATGCGAGACATGGACACTAACAACAGAGCTTGATAAGAGAATACAAGCTATGGGAATGAGGTGCTTTCGAAAGATCTTGAGCATCAGCTATACACGTCCGACCATGGCACCTACGAGACTGAGCGCCAGATGATTGGAGCACACACAGGGCCTTACGAGGAACTGCTGACAACAGTGAGAAAAAGGAAGCTCCAGTGGTACGGCCATGTAACAAGATCGGGTGGCCTAGCCAAGACCGTTCTTCGGAGCCTGGTGGAAGGAAAAAGAAGACAGGAAGACAAAGGAAGAAGTGGGTGGACAACATCCAAGAATGGACCGGGCTGGACTTTGCTACAACCTAAGCCCTTGCCCGAAACCTGCAGAGATGGAGGGAGCTATCTCGAAAGGCATCAGTGGTGCCCCCACGACCTTCGATTTCGGGATTGAGATTATATGAGATTGATAGTATTTTGCTCATTTAATAAACTGTAAAAACGTATAATCGAACGTGTGCCCGTATGCTTCCTCGCCGACCGCTCGACCAACACGATGATTATGAGGCATACAAACTATCACAAATGCACGTTTTACTAGTAGGCTTGACTATTGTAATTCCCTTTTCACAATATTGCCCTTAAGGATATCACAAGGTTATAACGTGTACATAATTGCTTAGCTAGGGTTGTGACTCGGTCTCCGCGGTTTTCTCACTCAGTGGCTCTGCTGAAGTCTTTGCACTGGCTTCCTGTCTGATATCGTATTATTTTTAAGATCTGCAACATTACCTATCAGATATTTTCATGCAAGCATATTTACATTCATTGCTTACTCCTGTAAAAAGCCTACCTAGCTTCGACCATATAGTTATAATTTACTTTCTGTTCCTAGAGTCAAACCTAATATTGGAACTAGGGCATTTTCTGTTGCTGCACCAACTCTCTGGAATACGCTCCCTCTTAGCGTTAGATCAGCTGAAAATATTATACAATTTCGCCGTCATTTAAACAATACTCACCTTTATAACCTCACGTATCCACCTTAGCTCCCTGGCGTATCGATCCATCTGTTGACGACTTTAATATGGCTTATTGATTCTGATATTGACTAACCCTTTTGTATTGATGCGCCTCTGAGTTTGGTTTCCGAGGTTTTAGGCGCAAACGAAGTTACCTTATTATTATTATAAAAATGTTACACTTGTGTTCAGCCTGATTTGTTCTGATTGCAAGTGTCCGCCTTGTTTCGCGCATACCGGTAGTCCTAATACCGTGATGTTGAACCATTATCGAACTAGGATCGAATTTCAAGTGGAAACCATGCAGTTTGTTTACTAGCATTAGAAATATGGCTATTTCCAACCACCAATATCATAGGTGGATCCAGGTGGCCTGGGTGGTACGTGCCCCTCTAGACCTTTGTAACTTGGGGTGTCCGTGGGCTTTTTTGAATGGGCCCTTGTGACCGTGCCCTCCCCTACACCCTTGAAAATCTGCCCCCGTTCAGTTAACACAATAAGCTGAAGTTATGCCGACACGGCGGCAAACAACAGCACCCCCTCCCCCGTTTACCAGTCGAGTCGAAACAGTAGAGAAGCTGAAGTTATGGGCAGCGAAAAATTGTCTACACAATAATTTGGTTCGGCCGCCAGTGGAGGTTTTTGTACCCCCTCCCTTAGACTACCCTCTCTGGATTCACCCCCGAATATGCAAGTCTGTCGACATAGTCTGTCTGCTGATTGGACTACCACGGGTCCCCGATTGCCACTTCACTGGTTGCCAATTAAGTAGCGCGTCGGGTACAAACTATAGGAGGTACTTCTGCTGACGTTTCGCAGTTTGCACGGATTTGCTCCGTCGTACCCGACCAACCTGCTAACACGACACCAGCCCACTCGCACCCGCGCTGCTGGGATGCATATATATATATTTATATACATGTTGGACGTGTCGTGGCCGTTGTAAGCTTTATATACTCTAGGCGACAAAGAGTATTTACGCGCAGTGCCACGCCACTGCAACAATCTGCCCTTTGTCGTGCGTGCTACTGACTGTCTCAATATGCTTTAGAAGCAATTGTAGTCACTTCTTTTTAAACGTGCTTTTTCATTTAAATGAAATGTGTGCGTAGTGATAAATTATAAACATTTTAGTATCTACCTTTTACTTTTATTATTTATTATTATTCTTTTTTAACTAACAACTATTAATTATTGTTATTATTACTATACTTACCTATAGTTATTATTGATATATAATGAAATTATTATTATTACCATGTTTTAAGTCATGAAGATGGATTTTTTATAATCTTATATATTTGATTAATACACCTTTATTAACTGCTGTATTTATTGCCAAGCGCGATAGCCTGTCGTATGCGTATGGTGAATCTGAATTTGCAGACGTTGTAGCATGTATTAATGTAATTTAATAAGATTAGAGACATCGTAATTCTGTAAGAACATTTTATTTTGACGTGTATCCACCACCTGGTGGTGGTTGGTGCAACTACGAAAAATTAGGGCGATAATGTAGTAATTACGAACGAACGAGACGGCCTTTTAGCTTCGTTGTACTTGATAACCTTAAAATAATCGTTTAATTCAACATGAGTCCAACCTGGTGATATTTTAACAGGTAAAATCGTAACAGGATAACACATTATATGTGGCAGATGCGCAATGGATGTGGTTACGGTGGCCGTGGTTGTGATTGGAGTGATAGTTGCTCTCCAGATAGTTCACGTCTACTTCCGACAACGGAAGAAGCCTTGTCCAAAAATTCCAGTCGTTTTCCCCCACACGAACGCTCTTCTACGTTGGTACAACGTGAAGCATGTAAACGCCATCGTTGACCAGTTTAAGAGCGTACAGGAAGTGGGCGAGGCACTTCAAGCAGCCGGACTTGGCGCCTGTCATCTCATGTTTGGTAAGATTGAATAGACAACACTGACTGTCAGTGTCAACAGGGAGGGGTTTGACTAAAACTGGCGCACTACCACGCACGACTATAAAGTTGACGAACGACCACGTAATATGATGTGTTGGTAGATAGTTTGGCCGTTGATGGTATATATATGGTTTGTGTGTGCATTATTAAAAATGTTGAGTCTGTATTTCGCCCAGCCCCAGGAGTTAAACAATTTAGGCATTTTATCCAATCTTCCGGACGACTGATAAAAGTTGCAGATTTTGTTACTCCAATGTGAAGAACATATCTGAAATTTGGCGAGCTGCACACACATACCTCCTATGTGGCACCAACAGCCCGCATGGTTACCAACACTACATACATTTTGGTCGTGCGTGGTTGTGCGCCTTTTAGTCATACCGGTCAACAGTGCATACTCTACTAATCTCGGTTTTATACAGCACGGTGTGTACCCATTCCTTAGGACTGTTCAAAGTGCTTTACACTTCACCCCTGTTCCTGGCATTGCATGTCAAGATGGTGTTCATTTGAACACCATTTTGACATCCAAGGTATCACTAGATCAGTAGGGTAATACTAAAACAGAGCAACATGATGGAGTGAACACTGAACAGTATTATACTAACTTCAAAACTGGGTCTCTTCTCTGTAGAAACTTTCAAGCAGTGCTTTGCTGGCACTGCCACAGACAATGTTTAAGAGATTAATGCTGTGTTCCAATGGGCTTGTTTATATCGTAAACATGACTTGGCGAACTGGAAAGTTCACAAGCTCTTCCAGTTTACCACTTGTAAATTTATGCAACTGTGTCAAGTAGGGGTTACAAAATCGTTTTCACAGTATACACGAGGTGATTGGAACGCAGCATAAGAGTGTGTCCCTGTGTTTAACCTGCATTTGCACATGATTTTATAAATATTTCTAACCAGCACTGTACAATTTACTTGTGCACACACCATAACACCATTCAATGAAATTGTCATTAATGACAGCAGTGGATCATCAAAAGAAGAAGAAGATTGAGGGTGTGGTGTTCTAACTACTGATCTACTGCACCCACTATAGTGCATACTGTCATATTTTTTGTTATTTGTGATGCAGGTGAAACAAAATACCACGTCTCCACGACATTGTACCTGAACATTTGTGTTATCAATTATTTGTGCTGTACTTAAATGAAAATAATGTTTAACAATTATTAAACATAGGATGATAATAGCAATTCCTAATGGTGGATGTACTATTAATAATAAATCGGTTGGCCATCACCATGAAACATCCGCATTTATAGATGATAGAAGTATTGGTAAGTCATTTTCCAGAGCATCAATGTAGCACCACTGAAATACAAGTACATTAGTTAACTTAAATTGCATAATACATGTATAGTAATAGCTTATTTCATTGTCTATGTAATATGCGGAGTACTCTTGAATTAATGTCAGCATGTTCATTTGGCACAGGTGTGGACTTCTCTGCAAGCAATGCTTATCAGGGCGAGAGAACGTTTGATGGTCAAAACCTGCACACTATAGAAGACGAACTGGAAAATCCCTATCAGCGGGTGTGTAATTTGGGCAGCCATGCCCCAATGAGCAACAAAACCTCTCCTATCTAATGTGTGGGCAGCAAATAAATAGCCCGGGACCACGAAACTCTGAATCACAAAACGTTTTTGTTTTGATATGTGTATTACCAAATTTATCCTGGATATTCCCAACTTAAATCTTCCTTAAAAATATAATTTTTTTTAAATTTAGATGTTGGCATAGCAAGTGTAAAATTAGCACGATACACAGTATGCTTACAACAGCGGTGTGTTTACAACAGCCTTTACATTTTTGTTTTACAGCAGCTAGTGGATTTATAAATGTCATTTTCAAGTTGTTAGATATGAGAACACACTGTAATGTTCCAATCAGTTGTGCAAGTGACATTAATGTTCTTCTGTAGGTGATTCGTATCCTGGGTCAAACACTGGAACAACTCAACACAGACGGCATCATCCCGGCCTTTGGCTTCGGCGATGCATCAACTAAGGCCAAAACAGTGTTCCCGTTTAAACCAGAGGTAGTGGTTCTATTTGACTGGATCTCTACTGCAATTTGTTGTTAAGCCACTACGTCATAAATGTGTTCTTCGCAACATTTTTGGGAGAATAATGTAATAATTCGTTCCCAAACTGCCAAATCATGTATGTTATCTCTGTGACCAAAAACATGCTATGGAGTGTGACAGTATGGCAGGTTGGTTTGTCAGTACTAACTAGCAGTGTGCTGTTTGATGCAGGGTTACTGCTGCGGCTACAAGGATGTATTGGAGGCATACGGTCAGATTATTCCACACATTGTGTTGAGTGGACCGACCAACTTCGCTCCTCTCATTCACCGTGCTGTGCACATTGTGTCCAGCACAAGGAAGGTGAGAACACGAAATGATACGCACCAGTCAACTCTCCCCATGAGAATACCAACCCATCCACAACATTCACCTTTTTCCCAGGAACTCATGTCCACCTCAAAATGTTGCTGGAATTATAATAATTCACACTAATATTTTGATTGACAGATTGTGATAGATGCATTACATATTCACATGCATCATTTGTGTTGCAACACCAGTTCTTTTTTTAAAAGATGGCATTTTTAGGAAATGTGAGATTTAGAAGTGAAAGGAAACGAGGGGAACTTCCGGTGGTGAATTGGTTTGAATTTGGTGCAGCAAACTTGCGAAAATATAATGATATTTGATAAAGATAAGTAATATTATTGAGTGTATAGCATACATAACGTAATTATAGATATATATTAAGCAATATTTTTTGTTAAAAGTTAGCTAGAGGGAGTGATCTAGGGTAGATTAAAAGTAGGCGATTTGCGAGCGATAATTGGGGATGTTAATGTAATCGGAACGTTGTTTACAAAGCAGGTCACTGGCGAAGTTAACGTAACAATAGAATAACGTTATTTGAGATAATCGATGTAGTTAGATGAGTAATTAAAACCTGAAATAACAACCTTTTAAAGTGTATATTAGTACACAGGAAACAGTCTTTGTAAAGACTACCTTGTATCTAAGCCTAACTTGAATACATTGTCATAGACATCGTAACTAGGTAAGGCACGGTGTGTCACTGTGTGTTAACAAATATAACTTACTATAAACTAAACAATCTGGTGTAAATTGTACACAGAAAAGTCTTTTCAAAGACTATATAAAAACTATTTTGAACATAAATAAATATGGCACCTTGCAAGCGGCAACTCAGGGCAAAACGACACTTAGTTTGCAACAACTGCCAGAGCTGGGTGGATTTTGTGTTGTCTGGCTGTCCAAAATCATGGGCAGAGACCAAAGATGACGTATTCACCTTTCGGTGTACGGGGGTGTTTGAGGATGGAATGTCTGATGAAGGTGGTGTGTAAGTTGACGGATATAGTGAAGGAGATGGAGGTGAGACTCAACATAGAAATAGATGGAGCAGAGAGGGATGACGCGGAGAGAGTTGAGAATTCTACAACACAGAAGGAGCAGAGTTGTGACACGGAGACTGAAGAAAGGAGACTGAGAGGAGGGAAGGTGACTGGTGTGAAGGAACAAGAAATTGAGAAGACAGAGGGACGGAGGAAAAGTGTTCGGCAGAGGAAAAGAAAACGGGTCAGTGGGGATAGATCAACAGGTAGTCAGACTGTAGAGAACAAGGAAAGACGTGACAGCGATACAGGTGGTGAAGAGGTAGATACCACAGAGGCAGTTGGTAAGACTGTGAGACAGAAGACTGATGGAAGAAGACAGAGTGTTCAGCAAAAAACAGAAAACATGACAGGCGTGAAGGTGACAGGGGAAAAAGTGACCGTAGTGAAGGAGGGAAAAGGGACGGGAGAGGAGAGAAGAAAATGTGATGGGAGGAAAGATGAAGGGACGAAAGGAAGTGAGAGTAAATGTGCTAGAAGAGAAGATGACAGGAGGAAAGGAGACAAGAGACAACCAGACATATGCAAACCGGAGGAGCTACTCCGAGGCAGTGATTGAGAGGGCAAGGAGAAAAGAGAGAGTGTTTATGGGCGATTCAATTCTGAGAAAAACAGACAAGACTATATGCGAGGGGAAGGAGGTTGTATGTCTACCGGGGGCTAGGGTAGAGCATGTGACCGAAAGGGTAGAGAAGGAGTTGGGGCATGGCAAGGGAGGGTCTATACTAGTACACGTAGGGACAAACAATGCAGACAAGGAGGGAACAACTGGGATAGTTCAGAAGTACAGACATCTAGTGAGGAAGCTAAAGAAGACAAGAGTGGAACAGGTTGTTCTCTCAGGAATTTTGCCAGTAATGGGAGGAAGGGGGGCAACATACAGAAACTGTAAGAGGATGGCGATCAACACACTAGTTGAGCAGATATGTGAAGGAGAGGGCGTGGGATTCATAGATTTATGGGGGTACTTTGTTGGGAGAGAAGATATGTACATGAGAGATGGCCTCCATCTAAGTGGAAAGGGGGCAGCAATATTCTCAGAGAATCTGCTGCGATCTGTTGACAGTGGGACAGGTTGCATCTATTTAAACTAAATTTGCAGGGGGGACTCGCAGAGAAGCCTGAAACTGGAGGCATAGATAAGGACAGCAAAAATAATTCAGCAGAGAACAGTCTGGAAAACTGTTCAGAAGCTGGATATAAATGTGTTTGTTTAAATGCAAGGAGTATAGTAAACAAAAGAAATGAACTAAACATTATGGTAGAAGATATTGACCTTCACATAATAGGTATAACCGAATCATGGGCAACCACCGATATATCAGATGCCAAATTGGGACTGACAGGATATGTAATGTTTAGGAAAGATAGAATAGGAAGAAGGGGAGGTGGAGTTATTTTATATATTAAAGAATCTATCCAGGCTTATGAAATGAAATTAGACAGAGAAGCAGATTGCGAAGAAGCTGTTTGGTGTAACATAGTTACAGGAAACTCAACGTTAACGGTTGGATTAGTTTATCGAAGTCCAAACATAAGCATAGAAGAGAATTAAAAAATACAAAACGCTATAAGGGAAGTGAGCAAACAGGACTGTGTTATTATGGGGGATTTTAACCACGGGCATATACAATGGAAATCACTACAGAGTATGGGTAGTGAGGACCACAAGTTCTTAGTTTTAGTACAAGACAGTTTCCTTTCTCAACATGTGCTAGAACCAACCAGGGGAGAGAATGTGTTAGACATAGTTTTGTCCTCACAGATTGAATTAGTTGACAATGTCAGGATATGTGAGCCACTGGGGAATAGTGATCACAACCAGATACATTTTACCATCAAAGTAAAATCAGAAAGGAATAGTAAAAAGCAGTACAGGAGAAATTTCCACAAAGGAAAATATAAGGACATAAGGAAATATTTAGCAAAGATAGACTGGAATAACACACCGAAGAATAAGACAGCAACAGAATGCTGGAATATCTTAAAGAGTGAAATTGAATTCATCATTGTCAAATTTGTTCCCTTAAAAAAACATGGGAAACGGTCCAAAAAGAAACACTTATCGAAAGAAGCCATTAGCAAAATTAAGTATAAACAAATGATGTGGAAGTCATATAGACGTACTGGAAGTGACGAAGACTAAACATTTATAAAGAAGCACTAAACCAAGCTACAGCTGAAATTAGAAATTCAAAGAGAAGCTATGAACATAAATTAGCTTGTAATATAAAACATGACAGCAAGAGTTTGTATGCGTATGTTCGAAGCAAACAGAAAGTTCAGCATAAGGTCGGTCCTCTAGAAGATAGTGCTGGAAATATAATATCAGAAGGATTCTTAATGGCAGAAGACCTGAATGAGTATTTTAGTTCAGTGTTTATCAGAGAAGACACTAGTTCACTGCCAGTACCAGGGGTTAAGTTCAAGGGGGCAGAATTAGACTATTTAAGACAATTAATTGTAACCCCAGAAATGGTAGCTAAGAAAATTAGGGCTATGAAGGATAATAAATCACCTGGAGTGGATGGTATTCCACCCAAAGTACTATTGGAAATTGTAGAACAAATTAGCATACCGCTTGCAACAATTTTCAACTTGTCATTAGAAGAGGGAGTGGTTCCTTTAGAATGGAAAGAAGCAAACATTATACCGTTATTTAAAAAAGGTTCGAGAAACAAGTCAAATAATTATAGACCAGTTAGTTTAACATCGGTGATTTGTAAATTATTAGAAAGACTAATTAAAGATCACATGGTGGATTTTCTTGTTAAACATAACTTGATAAACCCATCTCAACATGGGTTTCTAAAAACGAGGTCATGCTTAACAAATATGTTATGTTTTTTGGAAGATATCCTAAGTGGGTAGATGATGGATCACCAGTAGATATCATCTACTTAGATTTTCAAAAAACTTTTGACAAAGTGTCACATCAAAGATTACTGCTTAGACTAAAGGCCCATGGCATAGGAAATGGTATAATTAACTGGATAGAAAAATGGCTGATTGACAGAAGACAACAAATCAGTTTTGAGTGGGGTTCCACAGGGATCAGTACTGGGACCTATATTATTCTTAATATATATATAAACGATTTGGACGATGATATAGCTAGCAAGATGTTGAAATTTGCAGATGATACAAAAGTCTTTAGAAGGATTAAAAGTGATAGAGATAGACAGCATGTACAAGATGATCTTGACAGGTTGATCAAATGGTCTGAAAAGTGGCAAATGTTGTTCAATTTTGGGAAATGTAAATGCCTTCACACAGGACATGGGAAAGAATATGTAGAATATACAATGGGGGGAACTGTACTAAGTACTACTGTAAAAGAAAAAGACTTAGGGCTTACAATTAGTGCTGACGTGAAGGTTTCACAGCAGTGTGGAATTGCAGCTTCAAAAGGAAATAAAATCCTTGGATTGATTAGGCGAAATATAGCTTATAAAGAAAAAGAACTAATAATACCGCTGTACAAAACGATAGTTAGGCCTCATTTAGAATATTGTATACAAGCGTGGAAGCCATACCGCAAGAAGGACATAGATATGCTAGAAAGAGTTCAGAGGAGAGCGACTATAATGATACAAAAACTGAGGGATCTTAGTTATAAAAAACGCCTAAAAGAATGTGGTTTAACAAAACTAGAGACCAGGAGATTGAGAGGAGATCAGATAGAAGTGTTTAAAATATTGAATGGTTATGAAAATATTGATAGAAATATGATTTTTTCAGTTAAGAAAAGTAGAAAGACTAGAGGACATGAAGTTACATTAGTAAAGGAGCAGTGTAGATTAGACGTAAGAAAGTTCTCATTTTTACAAAGGACTGTGGATGAATGGAACAGATTATCTGATGATTGTATGGGTGCTAGTAGTGTGAATATGTTTAAAAATAAAATCGACACATATTTCAGAAGGGCTGGATATATGTAGATAAAAGGATTGGACTCTCGATAAGCCAAACAGCTTCCTTGTCTACCTGCCATCTAGAGTTAATTCTCTGGATGGCAATCTTGTTAAATCTTGAAAGTGATGATTTGGGTTTTCATACGTGTCCTACTTTGGAGTCTCTGTACATATAAGAAAGGGAGAAATAAATAAGGTTGAATTCACAAATTTTTTGATAGATAATAAATTAACATGGAAAAAACACATTTCTATGATAAAATCAAAGGTTGAGTCACACTTCTTCTCTATTCTCTGAATTACGTACCTTGAAAGTGTCAGATATTGTTGAATTACAAACTGCACTTATTATGTACAGGACAAATAGCTATTTGCTACCAGTGAATATATAAAAGTTGTTTAGTTTCTACTGTCCTGTCTATGCAACCAGACAAAGCCCAACTTTTAAACAACTTTTGTTCACACCAATTTATTTCGTTTAAAGGTATGGACTTCTCTAGACGATTCTTTAATATCTTCTAGAAACGTCCATTGTTTAAAAAATACACTAATAATATTTTGCTTACTTACTGAGACTTCACAAATGGTTATTCTTTAACACAAGTGGTTTTGGTGATAGATATTTGATTCTTTTAAAAATATAAATCGTATATTGTAATCACGCATGTTGTAATATATTTTGATTGTACTTATATCCATTGTAATTTGAGCAAGTGTTATAAGTGACACACTTCTTCTTAGGTTTTTTTACTTCAAAACTGTGATTTACAATTGTATATTTGGCATTTTTGTGCATTGTAATTGTTGTTGAAATAAAAAAATCCATGTGATAGCAGAAATGATGATATAAGGAAATAATTTGTGGCCTAAATTTCCCAATCTAACACACTTGTTTCTAACATCAGTGTATTAATATTCATTCAATTTCTAGTGTGCAACATTCCACATTTTAAGACAAGATAAAAGTGCCATTTTATTCAGGGCTGTATTATAACTCATCGTTTATGTTAATGAGTAGACGTTTATACCAATCATTTGCTCTAGGCATGTTAAATATAAGATCGTTAACAGTTTAGAAAATAGAAAAATGACCTGGCTTGGTTTCATCCACAGCATCATGAATGGAATTTATAGAATGGAAACATTGACCTAATTTGGCCAAAATAACTGCAACAATACCTGTGTGAATCTATTGTATGTCGTCCAAGTAAGTCTCCATCTGTCTATACATCTTGCAGTTCCACGTCCTAGTCATCATAGTGGATGGTCAGGCGACAATGGAGAGAGAGACGTGCAGTGCCATAGCGACGGCATCCAAGTGTCCTCTGTCGATCGTGATGGTCGGCGTGGGTGATGGACCCTGGCAGAAGATGGAGTCCTTCCATAAACAGTTACCACGGAGACAGTTTGACAACTTCCGTTTTGTAGACTTTAACCGCGTCATCACATATGGCGCGCAGGCGGAAACAACATTTGCGGTGCATGCACTGCTCAATGTACTGGATCAGTACAACGCAGCGAAAGGCCTCGGGCTGCTCAACCACCAACTGGCGTGGTAGATTCGTCTGCTACTGGTCATCAGTTTGACCAGAGCTAGCTGTTGAAACTAGTCTATGGTGTGATGTGCAATAGTGTACCGACAAATGTCCTGAAACATCTATCAGTATATTCTCCACTTATTGTATCAAGTTTAGTCAGTGGGGTGCTGATGAAACTGTGGAAATTAAGGGGTGGCCTTATAAGCTAAGGGGAGGGATTCGCCTCATAAGTTAAGGGATGGGGTTGCCTCATAAGTTAAGGGGTGGACACACATAAGTTCGCAGTAAAAAAAAAATTGTGTTGTTCCAAACCGCTACCCACCCCCACCAAAATGTAGTTTGTAGCGGAGAGATATTGCAGCAAGATAATACATTTTTTTAAATGCATAACAATGTTTTGTGCCCAAGTTGTAGAGTAGGTCTTACTGAATAAAAATATATTGAATTTTTTCTGCCAGACCCCACATTTCCATGGCAACAATGAAAGATGGCCCGGATAGGGAAAATATAGCATAATTTGGAAACGTAGCTCCTCCAATAATACAGTAATCAATGTAATTATTTCTATTTCTTATTTACAACTTGTTATTCTATGCAGTGTCGAAGAGATATTTTATGTATTGGCATTATTTAATATTTTTTAAATATTTCAATTTTGTTGGTAAAAAATCCATATTTTAAAATAAAACCACTCTGTTCACTCCATAAATAAAAATAAAATAAAAATATATCCTTGACATTGCATAGAGAAGATAACAAGGAACACATCAGTCAAAATGTCATTACTGTAGCGTCATTGCGCCTAGAGATGTTTCCAAATTGGAAAAACACGGGTAATAGCAAACGGGTGTAAATGGCTGTCAAAGATTTGGTAATGGGATTTATTACGTGACAGGGGCACACTATATAAGTCACTTAGAGGTATATAAATATTATAAAAGAGATCGTTATTAATAGTAAACATACACTGCTATCAGAATACAGCAGAATCACATTTTGAGTATTTTTTTATTATCAAAAAGTGTCATTTTAGCAGCAGTTGTAGGTCCTGAATTTTGAGCGATCCAAAATTGTTTCCAAAACCACAGCCAATAGCCCCAGCATTCAACTAACATGAAATAACATCAGTGTATATTAATATCCGTTCCATTCAATAGGTGGCATCATTGTAGCTATCCCCACTCCCGACACATTGGTGACGACCAAACCAACCACTCGTACACAATATTCCATGTTTTTTGACTGCAAACTTATGTGACAGAACAGAACCCGAGTCAATGGCTAATGTTGCAGTTTGTAACAGCTGTGAAGCCACATTGTTATAGAATCTCATCGTTACATAAAACTTCAAATGGTAGCATTAGTGCAATATGTGTACATAATTTTAATTTATTTTAGAACTACTTTTTAGTCCATTGGCCGAAGGTCCAAGGGACTATTGCCATCTCTCTGCGTCCGCCGTTAGCTGCCGTATATCAGAAATCGTTCAGCAACTTTTTCTCTAATTTTGCATAGACATATTTTGGGGCACTGCCACTATGCACGAGAAATCTGTATTTGATTGAATCATTTTAAGGGCTCCCTAGGGCCTCTAAGAACCCCAAAACTGGTAAAAATGTAACATTTGTCCTATTTTTTCAAAAACTGTTCAGCAAGTTTTTTTCTAATTTTGCATAGATGTATCTTAGGGTGCTGCCACTATATACAAGAAATCTGTATTTGATTGAATCATTCTAGGGGCCCCAAAAGTGCATCTAGTGATGTGGTTTTGAGAAGGGCCCTTGAGACCACACCCAACAGTAGACGTTGTGTAATGTGCCACAAAGTCAAAAGCTGTGACTAATCTCTACAGCCTAGGCCATTGAGACCTTGACTAATCTTTAATTGGTCACAGCACCCAGGCAGAGTAGACACACTTGATCCCTGTTAGACTGAACAGTTGCCTAACACTTTTAAACTGTATCTTCAAAACTATTGATTTTCATTAATTGCAAGTTGTGTTTATTTTGATGTTCATTTAATTATTATAAAATGGTGTGACTGTGGTGTCTATTGGTTAAAGATGTATTGTCTGTAGAAACCTGTAGGTGACAAACACAGAAAATTAATATTCTGTCACCTGTAGGTGACAAACATAGAAAATTTATATTCTGGACAACTATAGAGTGAAATATCCTACACTTTATTTATATCAAATGCATTCTACTGTTCTGTTTACGCTTGCCATGCCTTGTGTAGACATGGTACTGTGTAAATCAACTGTATCAATATAGACTAATAATTACAGATTCACAATATAGTTGACACCTGAAACAACCAAATGTCAACCATTAGAAGAGTTGACATAGTTCCGCTATACACTATATATGTAAATTTAACCAGCTGGCATGTCAAGTCCGTTATAATTGTGACTAACAGTGTTAAAAATTATTCAGGTAAATAGCAAATAACAAAGGACACAAGTTTTCTCCTTGCCATACCTCTACACATGAGAAGAAGGCTGACAGAACCTGGCCCTCATTTATACATGATTTAGCATTTTTGTACATGTTGTATACAACTTTCAACACAATACCATTAATACCGCATGAAATTATCTTAGACCACAGGGAGGACCGGTCTACTAAATCAAATGCTTTCTTATAATCGATGAAGACACAATAAAGCCTTTTGAATCGAGACAAATACAATTCACCCAATACCCCTATCTGAACACTGCCTGTTCTTCACCTATTACATTCGCTTTGTTTAGGTATGTGGTCAGTCTGGTGTTTTGAACAATCACTAAGGATTAATGAACACTTGTGCAGAATGTCACCCACTTGGCAGGTTTAATTGATCTATTCAGCAATGAGGACACTGCTTAGGACTCACTCTGGACACTGTCACTCAGTGTTGTGTATTGTCTTAGTTGGTGCATTGAGCTAATCTACTTGACCATGAATCAGTGGTGGCTCTGGTTGTGTATTACACCCAGCTGTGGAGCTAAGATTCTCTGCCTGCTATTGTTTGATGGAAGCTGTGACTAATCTGTAATTGGTCACTGGCAGTAGCTTGTGTCAACAGACAGCATTAAGCCACTAGACCCCTGTTAAACTGGACAGTTGCCTGTAGGTTTTAAACTGTGTCAAACAGTGAGTCTACCTTTTGCTCTCAGATAATCTGTCCTCTTTTACACATGAAGACATAATCTGGCATAACTTGATAAGTCTTTGTAGCAGCACATTTGTACTTCGTGTATCATTGCAACATAACATACATATTACATACTGTGTGCCACATTTGAATGTTGTGCATGTAATATTTCCATGCAATCCATTTGCATATATAATGTAAAACTTCAACAGCCGTTTTCTTCATTTTCACTTTTTGATCCCTACCATGTTCAATGCTGCATAACTTTGCCAATTTTTGTAGCAGTCATATTTTTTGAAACCGTGTAAAGCACCCTACCAAACCTTTGTTTGGTAGGGTGCTTTACAAGGATGTAAGAAAACAATGTTACAATTTTTCTGACTTATCACTCATTTGGTCAGCCGGGGTCACATATAGACGTATTAGTCCAAAGGACTTCAGGGCCACTTGGCCCATTTTTATGTGTTTACAGGTTCAGTTTTCATATCAAGATGGATGTTTTGTATGGCATTTACAAATAAAATCAGTGAAATTAACTGGAGTGGTATTGGTATGTCCTAAATAATGTTTCTATTTATTTTTGTGTATTCACCAGGCTTGGGTTCAAATCCGAGTGAGCGCATTTAAACTATTGCGATTTGTAACAGTGTATAAACCTCCACCAAAATCACCAAATGTTCCGGTATTTCTGAGGGAGTTTGCTGATCTCCTCGATGAACTCACACTTACATCCGGTCAGCTGCTACTCGTTGGGGACCTGAACTTTCACTTTGACAATCCCACCAGTGCACATACCAAACCAATTATACTCTCCCCAACAAGCCACCAACAGCACGTTGCCCAGGCAACTCAGTAGAAAGGCCACATCCTCGATCTTATCATAACGAGATGTGGTGAGCTGCCACCAAAGAGAACAATGACTGCGTAAGTTGAAAACTATCAACCATCAGAAAATCAGCCATGACATTACTTGCTCTGATCCGACTGTTCAGCAAGCCAACGAATCGGCAGCAGTGGCATTTTCTTGTTACAATACCTTGTTGTCAATACCCGACCAATGCTAGAGAGCATGCTGTGTTTATTTATTTTAAGACAGTATAGTTGATTTTACTTAGTAGTAATGGTTGCATATGTTCTGGCTCATCAGTACTTTAAAATATATATCGTATGATGTTATTTTTTATTTGCAATAACCATTATAAAGCGCCCCAGAACAATTATTTGTAAAGAAGAAATAAATAATTATTATTAAATGTAAATGTTTGAAAGGATTCAAATGCAAATGCACAGACACATAGTTGCATTTAAATGCAATCATTTGAAATTATTCAAATGCAAGTGTTTTTATATCAAGTAGATTCCACTTTGTTTCTGTAGTTTAAGATACCCGATTCCCCTCTCCCGGAATCATGGCCCTGCATGAGTTTCACCCTGGAGTTGTCTAGACACCGAGACAGTGTGACTGCTGCATGCTAAAGGGGTTCATAGGTGCTTTCAGCTTAAGGGGACACGACACCCTGGATTTTCTATTTCTGTGGTCCAAAAATGTATTTTTGGCGAATTTCCAGTTTCGAGATATTCGTATAATAAAGTTATCTAACTTTCAATATGTGCACGTTGCTACTATGACTGAATACGATAAATGCAATAAAAACATGATTTAGCAAGAGCCCTACTATCTTGTTTCTTTTGTTTATGTGCAATGAAGCAGCGCCGATCGAAAAAAAATCGCTTGTTTTCGATCGCGTGTACCTTCCACCATCGTGAACCTTTGTTGACATGTCGCATACCACCAGACAGCTTCACTATCGCACTGCATCATGGCTCCACTGGCTATCTAGCATCTTCGGCTGTTTCCGAGGTATTCCGGTTAGAATGACCCCAATCTAACCGTATCAACCGACCCAAACCCACCCATCTACGGCAGTGATTGGATAGAATGGAGCAGGTGACTGGATACGCACGCGCCAGGCAATACCTACACACACTGTCACGTAGTGCATACTGTAGAGCCTAAACCTCCTGATGTACTGGTACTTGGGCCTGTAATTATCTGCCCACCAAGCAGCAGGTGCTAGTGCCGTGCCCCTTGAGCAGTGTGGTTTAAGCAGATTAAAATGGGTTAGTAATAGCATCAAATGTAATTCCATTAAAGTCAGTTTACCAATTTAATTGATCTGATAAAACTGTGAAGTTAATATAATTTTTTTAGTTAAGTGCCATCTAATTATCATGTTAAACACCCCATGCCTGGTATATGTAACTTTAAAACAAGCCAGAACCTTTCATCTCTTTTCTACTGTGTTTACACTTGTCCTTGAAACTCCCCGATATATCACTTGACACATCATAATGATCAAAAACACTGGAATGCTTGGATGCTGACATCTTGAATAATTCGGTCGGGAATGGTGGGTGACTTATGGTAGTTAGCTTATATGGTTATAGTCAACAGAAATGATTCGCACATGCTGAAATGTTCCAATGGGCAGCTCTGTTATAAAAGTATTGTTAAATGCATAGCATTGGATGGTCAAACAATCCACCCATGGCTAGTCAATACCAAGCACGGATTAACCTACTGAGCACAAACTGCTTGGTGTAGGACTAGATTCACAGGTTACACAATAGTATTTAAGACTTGCTCCAAAATGAGGTGAAATCAAAGACGATACTAGAAAATCAATTTGTTGGTTCAACAGTGTGTTTATAAACTTTGTAAAGATGTCATACTTTGATGCTAATGTTTATTAATAAAAATTGCAAATGTTTTAAAATCAAATGCAAATGTCATCAGACAAATGCAAATACAAGTGTTTTTCATCAAGTGTTTTTGTTTCAATTGCAAATGTAAATGTTTTTGATCCTGCAACTAAAATGCAAATGCAACATTTTCAAATGCAAATGTATTTGAACCCAAGCCTGGAGCCTGGTACTATATACTTCTTTATAATTCTTCAACACTATTTTTATACTCAATTTTAAACAACATTCACAAGGAACAACTTGACCATTTTAATTATAATCCCTTCTTTTATACGCAATTAAAGCTCCATAAAAAGTTATGCTATTAACTGAATAAATTGAAAACCTTTGCTATCACATGATTTTGTTTATTGCTATCAGCAAATCTAAATCTCACGTGACGTTACAAAACAAAAAACTGTTACAATTAGAAGTGTCTAGCGTGTAACTACAAACTGAACAGAGTGCCTGTATCCAGAACATGACATTAAAATACAAAATAAGTACATTACAAATAAGTACATTGCATGCAGAAACAGGAACCTGGAATTTGCCCCGACATGTTCATGATCACATTTACCTTTTACTCCACCTCAAAGTTCAACTATGAGAGTTTCGACTTGTAATAATCTGACAAATGCGATTCTGTAAAAAAAACTGTCACGTATCACTCGACACTGATAGGAGCGTTCGTCTTCTGTTGTTTTCACAAGCATGGCCACACCAAGTAGACTAGCAAGCAGTGTATCTTCGTCGTACAATTCACCGTCTTTGCAGTACAGTTTGCTATTTTTGCAGCATAGCCTACACCACCTGATGCGTCTTCACACCGAATGCAGTAAAGCATGTGTTCCCTTCACTTAGAAAGCGTATCTCGTTCGCGTGTCTTCCAACTTCTTTGAGACCTACAAGAAAGCGAGACAATACCTGTTAGTCTTCACAAGAAACTATTTGTATCAATGTCACAAAGGAAAAATACATTTCACAAGTAAGAATGTCATTCATCCTACGCAAAGCAAAGAATGACCACATTTTCAGCACCATCCAGCATTGGTTGGTTTTCTTGGGAATAAAACTACATTTTGTTTAAACTGATTTCGGGTAGAGCATTAAATTATTCATGCACAACAGGTTTGAAGAGCAACAAATTATTTGCACCAAATGAGTCTAGAGTGTAAATGGCAAGAAAGCAGCAACATGACGCTAAAATAATGAACATGTCTTTTCAACGACATTTCTGGGTCCTCAAGAAGATTAAATTAGAAATTAGGTTGCCGTACCTCGTTTGGAGTCCTGTCCAACTCCTCAGCAATTGCCTTTTGTTTCACTGGGTCCATGGCATTGTACATCTCACAAAGATCACCATCTATGGAATTCTGTGACAGAAACAAATATAACTGTGAACCAATGACACATACAAGAAGTTCATGGGAGAATAGGATCACCTAGATGTAGCAATGGGGCTGTCAATATTAGCAGTAACTTATTTGCAGTTACTTTGATGTACAAGTACTTACTCTGACGTGGAAGTACTTACTTTGACAGGGAAGTAGTAGCTGCGGAAGGCAAGGTGGTCGCGCCCACACAGCGGGGGCAGCTCCGACCTCATGTGCATCTCAAGGTGCTGAAAGAAGTCGTGATCCTACAACAAGACAGCCACAGTGAGGGGGAGGGCAGCACTGGGGGAGCTACCTACATTACCAAGGTAGTGACATGTTATTAGGCATAATAACAATGTCAGCAGCAAAAGCCTGATTTGTTCAACAGAAATTATATTATAACTGTTGTCTGTAATATTATTCTCCAACTTTCATAACAGCAGTATGAACAAGGCCTATGCACAACGTGTCTGGTAGATACTATCCAACCAACTGAAACAAATGGTCACGTTGGGGATTAGCTGTAAGAGCTACAACCAATCAATATCATATAAATTAATATAAATGACAAGTATACTGCGTAGAGCAGACCAGGAACTAACCAACGTCATGCAGTGCACAGCTATTAGCACTTGCACAAAAACCGTCAGAACCGGTGCAGATGAAAGGGTTTCAAGGAAAGCAGTCTGTTACTCAAACATGGAATTAGCCAGCATAGGGATTTGTTAAAAGGACGTGTGCTCTGTTGAACATGGGAAAATCGTTGAACATCAAAGGATGCTGCAGTTAACACAGCCCACCTCTGCATTATTAACGCTTGTTTTGAAACTGGATGTTTTGTTTACTATTTGAACATGCTCTGGGATTTCACATTCCAAATTGTGAACGTTGTTACAAGTTTACTAAACACCTTTTGGCGGGATGTATACCTTCAACATAGTTATTATAGTCTTAAGATTATATCAATTAATAAATGAAGAAACTAGGAACAGACTGCCTCCCTTTAATGCGGCCCACTAGACCTCTGGTGGTGACCTTGACTGACCTCGTGTGAGGTGAAGGGCACGAGGATGCCGATGCTGCCAGACAGCGTGGTGTAGACGAGAGACTCAGAGCCGCCGGGGATTAGCGTGCTCTTCTGTAGCGACGTCACAACCTCGCCCACGTGGAAGTTACTCATCACATCTGACTGTAGGGGGCAGCACAAGTCACATTAGTCAACGGGCCACTCGGTTATAACCAGTCGCGACCACACATTTTGGTTTGCTAATACATTCATTTGATAAAAAGAACCAAGTTCTAAAATTTATTCATTTGTAAAAGATTACACATATATATAAAAATTTCTGTCATAAAACATACACTGAACGTCATAGAATTATCAATCTTAAATTAAATATTGTCGAATGCTCTTTTTATGAAAAAACTTGCGAGTAGTGTAATTAATGTGTTCAACAAAGAAGTGATACAAATCAAATTGATTAGAACGTAAATTTATAAGTTGTGCTTACCTTCTGTGATGCACCGTTGAGAAGGCCCCTATCCCACAATGCCTTGTTTCCTGTCGGGTCTTCATCGACATCATCCGAAGTGTCCTGGGGCAGTCGAACCTACACAACAAATACAGAATAATGTGTGAGATAATATTGAAAAGATGCATTGATTTTGGGAACAGATAGCAAAACGCACGTTTTTATGCTAACAGAAGAAATGAAAGTATAGTTGTGACAAGTTAACTAAGCAGAAACAAACATTGACGGACAACTGGTATACGAAGACACACACTGCATAAAGCCAATATTCTTTCACACCAAGTCAACGCAGCCATTACTTGCACTCACAATGGCGACGTTCCCGAACTTGTCTGCGCCTGCGACGGTGTTGTAGTCGAGCATACAGGAGCATGTGATCCAGCGCGGCGTTGTGTCGTCTGCGAACACAATCAGCTGGTTCTCCTGGCGGCGGTAGCGCACGAAGTGGAAGCTCTCCTGGATGTCCGACACGACGATACGGTTGCCCATCGTGTGGATGCCCACGATGAAGTTAGGAACGTGCTGAAATACATTGAGACAACATTGATGACAGACGACAGGTTTTATAACATCATTCGTACACGACTGGGGAGCATCAAATATGAGGGAAACTTTACAGGAATCTGGGGAAACAAGTCAACATCAAATCTGATTCCATATTCAGGCCAGGGTTTACTAAATGGTTTAGAAATCATAACAGTGCAATCTTGCTATAAGAGGAATTGTCAACAGCAATTCAAAATGTTCCTATATTTCTTATAGACTTCCGTGCTTAACACTCTAATGTCAACAACGTGAGAAACCTGCAGAAATTAGTCAAAATTACATCCGATTTTCTTCTGCACAATATTCAAACCATTCAATTGCCAGTTTGTAAACACATGACAATAGTGATAATCTTTATTCCGATGGCTGTATACAAAACAAACTCTAATCTGCACACATATTTATCAGGGTTACACACAAACCAAATCCTCTTTACCCCACCCACCTTGTTCTCACACTTGCGCAGGAGTTTTTTTTTGCCAAGGTCGTACACCCTGAGGTAGCGCCCCACCCCAATGAGGACGCGGCCCTGGAATGAGACGATGGCGGCGGGCACATCATCCACCTGTGTGCGGTGGACAAACTCAAGCTTCTCTCCGTTCTCTGTCAGCTGGTAGACGTGGATGAAGCCCGCGGAGCATGATCGCGGGTTCAGCACCAGCTCCTGCACCGTGCCTACCAGGATGAACTCATCGTCCCCACGGCTCGCAAACTTCACCAGCGCAATACTGCAGCACACATAACATACATCACTAGAGCAATATTGCAGCACACATAACATACATCACTAGAGCAATACTGCAGCACACATAACATACATCACCAGCGCAATACTGCAGCACACATAACGTACATCACCAGTGCAATACTGCAGCAGACATAACATACATCACTAGAGCAATACTGCAGCACACATAACATACATCACTAGAGCAATACTGCAACACACATAACATAAATCACTAGAGCAATACTGCAGCACACAACATACATCACTAGAGCAATACTACAGCACACATAACATAAACTCATCCTCCCCACGGATCGCAAACCTCACCAGTGCAATACTGAAACACACAACATGAACATTACCAGCACAATACTGCAAGATACAGGACACGACATCACTACAGCAACACACATAACACAAACTTCACCAGCTCAATACTGCAACACATAACATGAACATCACTAGAGCAATACTACAGCACACTTAAGGCCAGACACCCCAGGTGAAATGGTGTTTTTAAAAAAAAATACTGAAAATGATTTTCTGCCAGATTATTATACCTTTGTATGCACACTATCAATAAAGTTAATTTCTATGACAATTACGTACCTCTAAGTGAGTTTGAATCATGGATCAAGCATGTCGATATCATGTAATGAAATCCATTATGCAATCTTTGACAGCCATTTTCTCCAAAAAAATTTCTTCAAATTTCTGCATTTGAAAATGGGATATCTCTTGGAATAATTATGCTGTATAAATAATGTTTTCAGTGTTGCATTCAGCATATTCTACTGTGTGCAATTACACTTTTTTTTAAATCATGAATAGTTTTAAAGATATAGCCATATTTGTGGCCAAAAAACAATTTTGTTTTCATATTTTACCTAAAAATTATTTAAAAAATAAAAACACATAAAAAAAATATGCTCTGATCATTTCACAATAGAATCTATAGAGAAGGTGTTTCCAAATTTGCCAATATTTGCTCAAAATGGCGACCATTTTGTTTGTTACCATGGAAACGGGGGGTCTGGCTGAAAAAAGTTCAATATATATTTTACTCAGTAAGACCCATTTCATGCATTGGGCAGAAAAAATTGAACTGTTTGCACAAATAAAAAAATAATCCTATCTACCTGCCGTGTATGGCCTTAACATGAACACTACCAGTGCAAGATGAATGCAAATATGATACATATATTACCTGTGCAATATAATAGCAAACAGGATACATATATTACCAGTGCAATACTGCAGTACACATAACATGAACATTACCAGTGCAATATAATAGCAAACAGGATACATATATTACCAGTGCAATACTGCAGTACACATAACATGAGCATTACCAGTGCAATATAATAGCAAACAGGATACATATATTACCAGTGCAATACTGCAGTACACATAACATGAACATTACCAGTGCAATATACTAGCAAACAGGATACATATATTACCAGTGCAATACTGCAGTACACATAACATGAGCATTACCAGTGCAATATAATAGCAAACAGGATACATATATTACCAGTGCAATACTGCAGTACACATAACATGAACATTACCAGTGCAATATAATAGCAAACAGGATACATATATTACCAGTGCAATACTGCAGTACACATAACATGAACATTACCAGTGCAATATAATAGCAAACAGGATACATATATTACCAGTGCAATACTGCAGTACACATAACATGAACATTACCAGTGCAATATAATAGCAAACAGGATACATATATTACCAGTGCAATACTGCAGTACACATAACATGAGCATTACCAGTGCAATATAATAGCAAACAGGATACATATATTACCAGTGCAATACTGCAGTACACATAACATGAACATTACCAGTGCAATATAATAGCAAACAGGATACATATATTACCAGTGCAATACTGCAGTACACATAACATGAACATTACCAGTGCAATATAATAGCAAACAGGATACATATATTACCAGTGCAATACTGCAGTACACATAACATGAACATTACCAGTGCAATATAATAGCAAACAGGATACATATATTACCAGTGCAATACTGCAGTACACATAACATGAACATTACCAGTGCAATATAATAGCAAACAGGATACATATATTACCAGTGCAATACTGCAGTACACATATGAGAGTATGCTGCACCGGCACGATGCGGCATACATGTTTTTGTGCGGGCAACAATGCAGACAAGTGATGATTGGCCCAGTGGATTATTCTAATTATATGCTAATTCAACTTAGCCGTGGGCGCAAAGGACCAATCAGCGCATAGTAGTAGCGCGCAGTTGTAGCGCGCGCTAGAAGTTGGCCACTTTGGTTTGAGAGAGCAAACTATTCGGTTGAGTTTTGCGTTCTGTTACTGCGTTTTCATTGCCGTCATTTTTTCACATTGTCATCACCAATTTTTGCGTTGCGTTTCCTCTGCGTCGGATCTTCCACGGAAGGTGATTGCGGGACACTTCGGCCGGTTCCAGCTGAGTATTTTCGTTGTTTGTAATTCCCTTTGTTGGCCGCCATTTTGTGCGTAGAGTTCGTCGCTGGCCTTTACCATGTCAGTGGCGAATTCAGAGATCGCTTCTTCGCTGTGTAAAGTTTTAGTTTTAGGCCACAGTCATGTATATTGGGTGGGCGCATTTGTGCAGTCGGCAAGTCCGACTGGGTTGTTTGCCGAGTTCGCGGTGCACGGCCGACCCTGCGATATCTCATATGAGGGCATTCGCGGGGCTCGGTTCGCTACACTGTTGGCTCCGGCGATGATGGCCCGAATTGTCGCCCGTCGTGCGGACGTTGTAGTCGTGCACATTGGAGGGAATGACATTACTGGTCAGTGTACTCCCATTCTAACTGCACTGGACGTTCAGCGTCTGGCGCGACGGCTGATCAGTTCGGGCGTGCGTCGTGTGGTGATTTGCCAGGTTTGCCGGCGGCAGAAATGGCGCCATGGTAGCTATGAGGTGGGTGCCGCTCAGGTTATGGAGATAAATCGGTACCTGGAGGCGTTTTGCCAGGATTCTGAGGGGATAATTTTCTGGAGGCATAAGCGCCTGTGGAACAGTGTCCGGGACGTTTTTCGACGGGATGGGGTGCATTTTTCCGACACCGGCAACTACCGGCTATACCGTAGTCGGCGGGGCGCGATATTCAAGGCTGTGGGGCAGATCTTTGGTTAATGGGGTAAATCTTGGTAGGCGGGGCACATCCTTGGTTAGTGGGGCAAATCTTTGGTTAAAACATCGCTCTGACCACGCGGAACTAGCATAACCGGGCGGCATTCCTAGGCTAAAAGAAATAGTATAGGTCACTTTGAATAAAATGTTTCGCAATTGTCGGTCGTTGTAGCGTGTTCACATGGTAGTCCTTTTTTATAAATGATGGTATGGTTACACGCACTGTCGTGCTACGTCACTATTTTGCTATTTGGTGCAATATGTTGTAGTATCCACACTAATTTGTCGTTTTACTATCTGCTGCTCAGATCTTACATCGTCACACACGCTGTAACCCTCTCTCACACGCTACGTAGTGCTGTCGCGTTTTCACACAGTAGTCCTTGTTTATAAATGATGATATGGCTACACGCAAGGTAGTGCTACGTCACTGTTTTGCTGCCTAGTGCAGTTTGTTGCGAGTCAACACAGTATACCTTCGTTTCCAATTTGCTGCTCTGGCAGATTTTGGAGTTACACATTCTGTCATGCTCTCTCACACGTAACGTAGTGCTCTGGCACTGGTTGCTGCTTTGGCAGTTTGTTGCGTTTCAACACAGTATACGGCTTTATAAATGATGGTATGGTTACACGCAATGTAGTGCTACGTCACTGTTTTGCTGCCTGGTGCAGTTTGTTGCGTGTCAACACAGTATACCTTCGTTTCCAAATTGCTGCTCTGGCAGATTTTGGAGTTACACATTCTGTCATGCTCTCTCACACGTAACGTAGTGCTTTGTCACTGTTTTCTGTTTGGGCAGTTTGTTGCGTTTCACACAGTATACGGTTTTTATAAATGATGGTATGGGTACACGCAACGTAGTGCTACGTCACTGTTTTGCTGCCTTGTGCAGTTTGTTGCGTGTCAACATAGTATACCATTGTTTCACACAGTATACGGTTTTATACACGATGGTATGGTTACACGCAACGTAGTGCTACGTCACTGTTTTGCTGCTTGGTGCAGTTTGTTGCGTGTTTCCAATTTGCAGCTCCGGCAGGTTTTACAGTTACACACACTGTCTTACTCTCTCACACGTCTGGTATAATTTACACACTCATAGAGTGCCTTGTCACGATTAGCTGCTGTGACAGTTGGTTGGTGCGTACTAAGGGTGGCTCATGTTTCATAACCTGACAGTGGTCAGCACACACATTATTGCCATTTAGGTTGGGATGTGTGCGGTTGGTCATTGTTTATCTTTTTTCCTTATGCAGTGTTTTGCGGTTGTAGCATGCCTCCAGCCACAGCACCACCGGGACGCGGGCGCCCACCACGGAGCGAGGCGACCACACGACAGACCCGTTCACGCACTCGGGCTGTTGAGTCAAATCAACCACAAAGTGTCGCGCCACTGCCGAGTCGGCCGTCCGGGGCTACGTCGAGACCGTCTCGCCCCCCGGTCAGCGCAGCGCCTCGAAGCCGCCACTGTCTCGTATCTGCCTCCGGTGTCGATGGGACGACCGCCATGGGAAACCTGATGAATTTCCGGGGGTTATTGACAGTAAATTGGCAAAGGAGTTAGGATTAGGCAGAATACTTGGTCCATATGCTGTTCCACCATTTGATGTTTATTATAGAATATCACCTCTGGGCGTTGTCCCTAAGAAAACACCAGGTGAATTTCGCATGATACATCATCTATCGTACCCGGAAGGATCTTCAGTCAATTACTTTATTCCTAAAGAATTCTCTTCCGTCCAATATGCAACGATTTATGATGCCATTGATTTTATTAAGCGTTCAGCAGGGCTTGTTTACATGGCTACGGTCGACATTGAATCAGCTTTTCGGATAATTCCAATTTCACCAGCGGACAGACCGTTACTGGGTTTTAAGTGGAGGGGCCAGTTTTTCATGGACGCAGTGCTTCCTATGGGTTGTTCGAGTGCATCGGCTATCTTTGAGCGTTTTAGTACAGCGTTAGAATGGGCTGCCAAGGTTAAATTACAGGTAACTGAAGTGATACATGTAATCGATGATTTTCTCCTGCTGGCATCCTCATTTGAGAAGTGCAATGATGACCTTAGGGCTTTTATCGCAATGTGTGAACAGATTGGGGTACCGCTTGCTCCGGGAAAAACGGTGGGCCCATCCACCGCACTCCCTTTTCTGGGTATCATCCTGGATACCGTCCAAATGCATGCTAGACTTCCAGATGATAAGGTTGAAAAAGCTAGGGCATTACTTTTGAGTTTTCAGTCTAAGCAGACGGTCACACTTAAGGAATTGCAACAGTTAATCGGGGTGCTTTCATTTGCTTCGGCCGTCGTAGTCCCTGACCGGCCATTTCTCAGGCGTTTAATCGACCAAACCATGGGTAAGCTTAAACCGCACTATCACATTCGTTTAAACAGACAAACTAAACTTGACCTAGGAGTATGGTTGGAATTTCTCCAGCATTTTAATGGCAAGGCCTTTTTTCTGGATGAGAAATTTCTGACAGGTGACTACCTCCGACTATACACTGATGCAGAATGGTTTTGTGGTCTCTGGCCGGTGGAGTGGCGTTCATTCAATGTCACGGTTTTGGAGTTGTATCCTATAGTAGCAGCAGTACATGTGTGGGGTAATGTTTGGGAGAATAAAAGCGTATGCTTCTTTACGAATAACGAGGCCCTGGTACCTGTAATTAATAACCAGACATCGCAGGAACCCCACATCATGGCCCTAGTCCGTCCCCTGGTATTGGCATGTCTGCGGTTTAATATCAACTTTACAGCACGACATATCCCAGGCCGTTTTAACACGCTGGCTGATAAACTATCTCGTTCACAGGTGGAAGAGTTACACGCACTGGCGCCATGGGCGAATGCCAACCCAGTGGAAGGGCCCCACAGTGTGTCCCCAGCCGGCTTAGACAGTCTTTCAGCAGGTTGATGGAGGCCTCATTGGCACCATCTTCTCGACTACATTATGAGCGTGCATGGAAAAAGTTGGTTGCATTCCATGAGTTATTATTTCTCACAACTTGTATGCCTGTTTCTATACCTATGATGTTGCTATTTATTGCCCACCTCCATGCTACTGGCGCTGCTCCGGCATCCATTGTTTCAACCGTGTCAGCTATCGCTTATTTCCATAAGATTAATGGTTTTGCCGACCCATCCAATTGTTTCCTGGTAGCTAAGTTGTTAGCAGGTGCACGTAATCTTGGGTCAGTGCCTGATGTCCGTCTGCCTGTCACCATACCAGTGCTTGCACGCTGGATACAGGCGTTACCCACGGTGTTTTCATCGCATTACAAGTGTCTCGTGCTCCGGGCAATGATGGTACGTGCCTTCAAAGCGTATCTGCGCATTGGGGAAATGGTGCCTCGGGCCCGGAAGATGGTCCACGGATGTTTGCAGGTGGGCGACGTTTTACTGTCAGGAGAGTTGATTATGCTTTCCTTCCGGCGCTTTAAACATAGCGCTCGGCAGGGTCCGCAATCTCTCCAGGTCAGAGGCGAATGCATACATGGGTCAGCTATCCATCCGGCTGCTTTCCTCCAGGAATTTCAGCAGGCTAGAGGTGCACTTCCAGGTTTGCTCTTTGCGCACCCCGATGGCTCCCCCATGTTGCGTAGGGAATTTGATGGGTTCCTAAAGAAGCTGTTGGTTTTCTGTGGTTATGAGACTAGCGCCTTTAAGGGGCACAGCTTCCGCATCGGGGCAGCCACTGCTGCGGCTCTGAGAGGCGAATCAGATGCACAGATCAGGGCGGCAGGTAGATGGACATCGGATGCGTTTAAGAAATACATTAGGATTGCTTGAATGAGAGCATTTGCGTTGTCGTCCTTTTACAGTTTTATATTCGTGGGGTGGTCACAGGTTGAGGTGACCGGTGGCATAATCGACCCCACTTTTAAGGTTTAGCCTCAGTTATATATAGTGTAATGCGTCAGCGGGTAGTGTTGGTTTTAGATTTGGTGTGGTTGACTGGTGTGCTTGGCTAGTATTATACTGTGCAGTAGGTCTATGGTGATTTTAGCAGTAATGACATTGTTTGATATATGATATCATGTATACCAATACTGCTTGTTTTATGTGCCGAAATGTGGGCTCGGTCAACCTGAGGTACAGGAGACTAGCATGGGCTCAGTCACAGGCCTGGCCTTGGGATGTCGAGCCCACATTTCTCTCTTATCACGTTAATAAATAAACGTCATTCATTTGGCCTTTTTTCATCACTATATTGGACTCTGTGTTGTTGCTTGCATAAAACATGAACATTACCAGTGCAATATAATAGCAAACAGGATACATATATTACCAGTGCAATACTGCAGTACACATAACATGAACATTACCAGTGCAATATAATAGCAAACAGGATACATATATTACCAGTGCAATACTGCAGTACACATAACATGAACATTACCAGTGCAATATAATAGCAAACAGGATACATATATTACCAGTGCAATACTGCAGTACACATAACATGAACATTACCAGTGCAATATAATAGCAAACAGGATACATATATTACCAGTGCAATACTGCAGTACACATAACATGAACATTACCAGAACAATACTTCAGCATACAACACGAACATCACTAGACCCATACATACAAGACACAAACATCACCAAAGCAATACACACAAGACACAAACATCACCAATGCAATACTGTGCAGCACATAACACGAACATCACCAGTGTAATACTGCAACATACATTAGACACAAACATCACGAGCAATACTACAGCACACAACAAATTTCACTAGCACATTACTGTAGCACATAACACAAACATCACTAGAGCAATACTGCAGTACACAAGACACAAACATTACTAGAGCAATACTGCAGCACACAAGACAAACATCACCAGTGCAATATTGTGCAGCACATACAAGACACAAACATCACCAGCGCAATAGTTCATATTTCAGCCAGTTGAATTTGCTCAATACAACAGAGAAATGCTGCTATATTAACTTTGATTTTGTTTTAAATATGAGTGAAACTGCCATGCTTAAAAAGCAAATTGAATCATGGTTTTCGGCTAGCACACATGGTCGTTATTCAATAATCCTACTTTAATTAGAGACACAACGTTGTGACAACTACGCCAAACAAGTACCGAGACCTCTATAAACAGCGCCACAGCGAGCGGACTGACCTGTACGCGGCCTCATTCTGTTCGAGTGAGACCTTCTCGAGGGTCTTGCCACTGATGGGGTTGATGATGCGGATGACTGAGGCCCACATGCCGGGGCCGGCTTTGGGCGCCCCAAACATGTCCTCAGGGAGGTTCTCTGTGAGGAAGGCTGCGGCCATCTCCGCTGCCAACTGCTGCTCCTCCTCCCCGGCCGCCTCCACCATTTCCTGGCACATGCAGACGGGAATACTATATAGGGGTGGTGACTACGTACACTAACCCTGGCAGTTATCCTACACATTGTATGGAAGTTAGCTGAATTAAAGTCATAACTGCCTTCACTGGTCGTGACTGTACCACCGGTGAGAACAGTGCAGACACCCGTCCAATCCATGCTCCAGTTCCAACAAGCTATGTTAATTTCCATCCACTGATTAGTTGAGTGGTGCCTTGTGCATCTTTGAACAGTAATAGAAAACAAGAGCTGCTATTAAATTAACAAGTTATTCATTCTGGGGATGTGTATTTTGCTAGTATTGCTAATGGGTCCATCTGCAACTCTGCCCCTACCTTAGCCATGCCCTTATCCTACCTTAGCCATGCCCTTATCCTACCCTAGCCCCTACCTTAGCCATGCCCTTATCCTACCCTAGCCCCTAACTTAGCCATGCCCTTATCCTACCCTAGCCCCTACCTTAGCCATGCCCTTATCCTACCCTAGCCCCTACCTTAGCCATGCCCTTATCCTACCCTAGCCCCTACCTTAGCCATGCCCTTATCCTACCCTAGCCCCTACCTTAGCCATGCCCTTATCCTACCCTAGCCCCTAACTTAGCCATGCCCTTATCCTACCCTAGCCCCTACCTTAGCCATGCCCTTATCCTACCCTAGCCCCTACCTTAGCCATGCCCTTATCCTACCCTAGCCCCTAACTTAGCCATGCCCTTATCCTACCCTAGCCCCTACCTTAGCCATGCCCTTATCCTACCCTAGCCCCTACCTTAGCCATGCCCTTATCCTACCCTAGCCCCTAACTTAGCCATGCCCTTATCCTACCCTAGCCCCTACCTTAGCCATGCCCTTATCCTACCCTAGCCCCTACCTTAGCCATGCCCTTATCCTACCCTAGCCCCTAACTTAGCCATGCCCTTATCCTACCCTAGCCCCTACCTCAGCCATCTGTTGTTTCCTCTGTTGTTTTGTCTCGTCCGTGTATGCGTTGTGGTCCGTCTCTATGACAACCAGGTTGTTGGAGTCGGGGTGGATGACAAACTTGCGGGGTGTGTACTGAAGGGGGGTTGACACCTGGTTGAAAACAGCTCCAAGCTTCTCCAGGGCCAAGATTCTGCAGACACAAGTCAGTGAACAATATGAACACAGGTAGATATGTTTATGCTCAAATTAGTGGCACTTATACAGTGTAAATAATGCTGTCATTATTTAGGAAAAAATTAACTAATGTCAATATTTCTTTACACTTTTTTTAGTTTCACTTGTTTATGTTTAATAATTCAAATCTAGTTTTTATGCACATGGTTTTAACAATCCTTTTATACAATTATTTTTCATTAATTATTGTGATGACATTTATTAATGCATGCACAACAAATGCTTGTACTGTTAGTAAAACCACCCACAGCTTAACAGGCCTTTGCTCAGAACAAACATATGCCCCAAAAGACATACTTTCATAGTTTGAACACCATTATAGGATGAGTGATTTTATTCACAAACCAAGGTACTGAGAGTTTAAGTTAGTGAGCCATTCCAAGGCTGGCAAGGCATATACCTAAGGGTGTTTGTTGAGATTGCGACGATGCCTTCAGGACACTGTTCGGAGGCAAAGCCCGAGGCGTACTCCAGAGTTTCGTAGGAGAGCGGCGTCAGATGGAAGCGGTTCTGGTAGTTATAGCTGAGCCAGGACCGCGACGACATCGCAAGGACCTACAGACAAAACACACAGCTCAATACACACATCACCTACAGACAAGATACACAGCTCAATACACACGTCACCTACAGACAAGACACACAGCTCAATACACACATCACCTACAGACAAGACACACAGCTCAATACACACATCACCTACAGACAACACACAGCTCAATACACACATCACCTACAGACAAGACACACAGCTCAATACACACATCACCTACAGACAAGACACACAGCTCAATACACACACACCTACAGACAAGACACACAGCTCAATACACACACACCTACAGACAAGACACACAGCTTCATACACACATCACCTACAGACAAGACACACAGCTCAATACACACACACCTACAGACAAGACACACAGCTCAATACACACATCACCTACAGACAAGACACACAGCTCAATACACACATCACCTACAGACAAGACACACAGCTCAATACACACGTCACCTACAGACAAGACACACAGCTCAATACACACGTCACCTACAGACAACACACACAGCTCAATACACACATCACCTACAGACAAGACACACAGCTCAATACACACATCACCTACAGACAAGACACACAGCTCAATACACACATCACCTACAGACAAGACACACAGCTCAATACACACATCACCTACAGACAAGACACACAGCTCAATACACACATCACCTACAGACAAGACACACAGCTCAATACACACATCACCTACAGACAAGACACACAGCTCAATACACACATCACCTACAGACAAGACACACAGCTCAATACACACACACCTACAGACAAGACACACAGCTCAATACACACGTCACCTACAGACAAGACACACGGCTCAATACACACGTCACCTACAGACAAGACACACGGCTCAATACACACGTCACCTACAGACAAGACACACAGCTCAATACACACATCACCTACAGACAAGACACACAGCTCAATACACACATCACCTACAGACAAGACACACAGCTCAATACACACATCACCTACAGACAAGACACACAGCTCAATACACACATCACCTACAGACAAGACACACAGCTCAATACACACATCACCTACAGACAAGACACACAGCTCAATACACACGTCACCTACAGACAAGACACACAGCTCAATACACACGTCACCTACAGACAAGACACACAGCTCAATACACACATCACCTACAGACAAGACACACAGCTCAATACACACATCACCTACAGACAAGACACACAGCTCAATACACACGTCACCTACAGACAAGACACACAGCTCAATACACACATCACCTACAGACAAGACACACAGCTCAATACACACATCACCTACAGACAAGACACACAGCTCAATACACACATCACCTACAGACAACACACACAGCTCAATACACACATCACCTACAGACAACACACACAGCTTCATACACACATCACCTACAGACAAGACACACAGCTCAATAGACACATCACCTACAGACAAGACACACAGCTCAATACACACATCACCTACAGACAACACACACAGCTTCATACACACATCACCTACAGACATGACATGCAGCTCAATAAACACATCACCTGCACCTACAGACAACACACACACCTCAACATGGCCCAGCCACAGTGAACAGGGTGTTAGTCACATAGGCCTATTCTGCACACTTAACCAAAGCTGTCTACGTCATATCCCATCATATTTTTTGGCACAAATGCACACCACATAATCTCATTGTGTGTACAGTCTGAATCAGAGATGTCTGTTGTGTAATCACAGGTGTCTCAGGTGAAACACGGACTGAAACTACTCATCACGTCAGACTGGTAGTACGCAGTACAGATAACTGAGGCACAGCAAACAGTTGGCTTTCCCAATACATTATTCAACCAAATGATCAGTTATTTCCCTCAGTCCTGGTTACTTGATTATCTGCAAACAATGCTTTGTTCAACTGTAGAGCTGTGCAGTCAACAACTACAGTGGACCCTGACTAATAAGGTCACCTTACGGACTGGGCAACAGCAACCTGACTAATAAGGTCACCCTACGAACTGGGCAACAGTACCCTGACTAGAGACCGTATTAGCGGGGCTGATTTCTTATACTTCATTGTAACTGAAATAACCTGGGATTATGCTAGACTGACCTTAATTGTGAGGTGGCTGCATTAACAAGGTGACCAAAAATCAAGGTTTGACTGTACTGTGAAGAATTTACTGATCTCTCCTACATTATTTTACAACTGCACTAATGATATGGCAAATTGGTCGTGCGTTCTTCTTCCATAAATTGTTTCTTATCTAATTTTATTAATGTCTTTTATTGCCAAACACTAACGGTTATTCTGGAAACTGTTCTTTGTCATACAATAAATATTCACAATTGAACACAAAACATAAGGCAGAAATGATCCTGGAAGCTATTCTGTTCAATTCTGTGTGCAGTCTGAATCAGAGATGTCTGTTGTGTAATCAGAGAAACCTCAGGTGAAACACGGACTGAAACGACTCATCACATCAGACCAGCAGCAAATCATTCATAACAGACTACCACCTTTCTCAATATTTTCTTTAACAGTCAGCAAATTTAATATTTTATGACAATTATTACAATACAGTATTAGATGTGGTTCTTGTACTAAGCCCAGTGAGGTTTATGGTGAACCTCCTGAGTTACATGGCAATTTAAATGTTCTTCCCAATTATCTGTAATAACTAATAATTGTGTAATCTGGGAGCTACCAAATAGTCATTCATTCAATAATGGGAATTTTTTTCAAAAATTCTAATTTTGACCAAATGCACAGCCAGTGACAATTTTGCATAATCATGAATTTCCAGAGTAGCTACGGTAGTTTCCCCTAGATCAGTTTCCTAGTGTGCTAACTGTGTGGCAAGTTAAAGCAATTATAGGTTTAACCCACCATTCAAGAAACATCAACATCTTTAAGATCTGATACATTGTTCATCCAGTAGAAACAATCCAGGTAAGTTGTGTGTACAGTCTGAATCAGAGATGTCTGTTGTGTAATCACAGGTGACTCAGGTGAAACACGGACTGAAACTACTCATCACGTCAGACTGGTAGTACGCAGTACAGATAACTGAGGCACAGCAAACAGTTGGCTTTCCCAATACATTATTCAACCAAATGATCAGTTATTTCCCTCAGTCCTGGTTACTTGATTATCTGCAAACAATGCTTTGTTCAACTGTAGAGCTGTGCAGTCAACAACTACAGTGGACCCTGACTAATAAGGTCACCTTACGGACTGGGCAACAGCAACCTGACTAATAAGGTCACCCTACGAACTGGGCAACAGTACCCTGACTAGAGACCGTATTAGCGGGGCTGATTTCTTATACTTCATTGTAACTGAAATAACCTGGGATTATGCTAGACTGACCTTAATTGTGAGGTGGCTGCATTAACAAGGTGACCAAAAATCAAGGTTTGACTGTACTGTGAAGAATTTACTGATCTCTCCTACATTATTTTACAACTGCACTAATGATATGGCAAATTGGTCGTGCGTTCTTCTTCCATAAATTGTTTCTTATCTAATTTTATTAATGTCTTTTATTGCCAAACACTAACGGTTATTCTGGAAACTGTTCTTTGTCATACAATAAATATTCACAATTGAACACAAAACATAAGGCAGAAATGATCCTGGAAGCTATTCTGTTCAATTCTGTGTGCAGTCTGAATCAGAGATGTCTGTTGTGTAATCAGAGAAACCTCAGGTGAAACACGGACTGAAACGACTCATCACATCAGACCAGCAGCAAATCATTCATAACAGACTACCACCTTTCTCAATATTTTCTTTAACAGTCAGCAAATTTAATATTTTATGACAATTATTACAATACAGTATTAGATGTGGTTCTTGTACTAAGCCCAGTGAGGTTTATGGTGAACCTCCTGAGTTACTTGGCAATTTAAATGTTCTTCCCAATTATCTGTAATAACTAATAATTGTGTAATCTGGGAGCTACCAAATAGTCATTCATTCAATAATGGGAATTTTTTTCAAAAATTCTAATTTTGACCAAATGCACAGCCAGTGACAATTTTGCATAATCATGAATTTCCAGAGTAGCTACGGTAGTTTCCCCTAGATCAGTTTCCTAGTGTGCTAACTGTGTGGCAAGTTAAAGCAATTATAGGTTTAACCCACCACTCAAGAAACATCAACATCTTTAAGATCTGATACATTGTTCATCCAGTAGAAACAATCCAGGTAAGTTGTGTGTACAGTCTGAATCAGAGATGTCTGTTGTGTAATCACAGGTGACTCAGGTGAAACACGGACTGAAACTACTCATCACGTCAGACTGGTAGTACGCAGTACAGATAACTGAGGCACAGCAAACAGTTGGCTTTCCCAATACATTATTCAACCAAATGATCAGTTATTTCCCTCAGTCCTGGTTACTTGATTATCTGCAAACAATGCTTTGTTCAACTGTAGAGCTGTGCAGTCAACAACTACAGTGGACCCTGACTAATAAGGTCACCTTACGGACTGGGCAACAGCAACCTGACTAATAAGGTCACCCTACGAACTGGGCAACAGTACCCTGACTAGAGACCGTATTAGCGGGGCTGATTTCTTATACTTCATTGTAACTGAAATAACCTGGGATTATGCCAGACTGACCTTAATTGTGAGGTGGCTGCATTAACAAGGTGACCAAAAATCAAGGTTTGACTGTACTGTGAAGAATTTACTGATCTCTCCTACATTATTTTACAACTGCACTAATGATATGGCAAATTGGTCGTGCGTTCTTCTTCCATAAATTGTTTCTTATCTAATTTTATTAATGTCTTTTATTGCCAAACACTAACGGTTATTCTAGAAACTGTTCTTTGTCATACAATAAATATTCACAATTGAACACAAAACATAAGGCAGAAATGATCCTGGAAGCTATTCTGTTCAATTCTGTGTGCAGTCTGAATCAGAGATGTCTGTTGTGTAATCAGAGAAACCTCAGGTGAAACACGGACTGAAACGACTCATCACATCAGACCAGCAGCAAATCATTCATAACAGACTACCACCTTTCTCAATATTTTCTTTAACAGTCAGCAAATTTAATATTTTATGACAATTATTACAATACAGTATTAGATGTGGTTCTTGTACTAAGCCCAGTGAGGTTTATGGTGAACCTCCTGAGTTACTTGGCAATTTAAATGTTCTTCCCAATTATCTGTAATAACTAATAATTGTGTAACCTGGGAGCTACCAAATAGTCATTCATTCAATAATGGGAATTTTTTTCAAAAATTCTAATTTTGACCAAATGCACAGCCAGTGACAATTTTGCATAATCATGAATTTCCAGAGTAGCTACGGTAGTTTCCCCTAGATCAGTTTCCTAGTGTGCTAACTGTGTGGCAAGTTAAAGCAATTATAGGTTTAACCCACCACTCAAGAAACATCAACATCTTTAAGATCTGATACATTGTTCATCCAGTAGAAACAATCCAGGTAAGTTGTGTGTACAGTCTGAATCAGAGATGTCTGTTGTGTAATCACAGGTGACTCAGGTGAAACACGGACTGAAACTACTCATCACGTCAGACTGGGGGCACCATGTACAGTAAGCTACTACTGCGCTCTCCTATGGCACCGGTGCCTTGACACTTCAACACGACATTCCCTGTGATTCTACTCACCGCTTCGGAGCCCTGTGTTGTGATCCTGAACAGTTTGACGGCCCTTGACCCGAGGTAGCGGGTCCTGGTGTCTGACAGGTCACCCGTCACTGTGTCCAGTACTGTCCGCAGCAACACGCCATTCTGAAAGCAAACAATATGTATAAAGATGCTCAAGTAACCAGATAATGTTCCATCAACAGTCTAATACATTTCTGATATAATAAAACATGTCCTTCATGGACATGCCGGGATGGTGCAATGTGTCCGTTACTATTACGGACATGTAGTGGATAATGCAAACAAGTCAATCAGGACTTTCAAGTGTTCATTCTATCCAGGTTTTCACCAAGGACAGGTGTCCACTAATTCAGGTTTCACTGCACTTGTTTTCCATTTTGGAATACCTGGGTTTCAATCGTACCCGTATCAATTTCATTATCACCAAACAGTTCCTCTGGTTTTGCATGGTTCCCTATTCCTTGAGTGGCTCCTATGTAAGAGGCTCCTATGTAAGTGGCTCCTATGTAAGTGGCTCCTATGTAAGAGGCTCCTATGTAAGAGGCTCCTATGTAAGAGGCTCCGATGTAAGAGGCTCCTATGTAAGAGGCTCCTATGTAAGAGGCTCCTATGTAAGTGGCTCATATGTAAGAGGCTCCTATGTAAGAGGCTCCTATGTAAGAGGCTCCTATGTAAGAGGCTCCTATGTAAGAGGCTCCTATATAAATGGCTCCTATGTAAGAGGCTCCTATGTAAGAGGCTCCTATGTAAGTGGCTCCTATGTAAGAGGCTCCTATGTAAGAGGCTCCTATGTAAATGGCTCCTATGTAAGAGGCTCCTATGTAAGAGGCTTCTATGTAAGAGGCTCCTATGAAGTCTACGACAGCAATATATTTGTCTTATCAGAAGTCACAGACCCCCTTTTCATTGTTCCTTGTTTTTACTTAGTCATTACGAGTTACATTTAATTACAGATGAAGTATATTAGCAGTGTTCCAGCTAGGCCTTTTCTCAAGGGTACTGTGCCCTGCCCTCATTTTGATGCACCACGTGCCTTTTATTTTGCGCCCTGTGCCTTTTTTGGGCACCCTTTGCTTTTTAAGTGCCCTCCAAAGTTCCACCATCGCGTTGTCGTGCCGATCATTATGTCGTATGATCGCCATACTCGATCTAACATGCCTTCTCGAGGTTATGCAAATATGTCACGCGCGTATGTCTTGACCAATCAAAATGCTCGATCGAATCACATCGAAGTGTGCCATTTTATTAAAATATGCTGACGGCGTACGAAAATGCCAACAAAAGAAAACTGGATCAACTTAAGAAAGCAGTGAAGGGCACAAAGACCTTGGCCAGCATTTTTTTCAGTTAGGTGAGTAAAAATCAATTGCCATTGTAATATACTACTATACACTGTGTACTTTAACTTTGGGTCAAATAAACATCTTGTTCTTTCATCTGGTTGATCCTACACTAGCCAAGTATATGGAATCAGACAGGATCTCCACAGAGTGAAACTGTCATTATTCAGTAATCAGCAACTATTATTCTCATTAGCATTGAGCAGTGTAAGTCTGTCAGAGAAGTCTGAGGTGTAATCACAGAAGTCAGGTGAAACACGGACTTAATGACTCATCATACCAGACTTGCACCAACACAAAGACTGCACAGACACTAATGCACAATCACAAAGTGACACGGACGAGGGAGGTGAGGAGTGACCTTTACTTCAGGAGATATGACCAACAGTAATGTGTTACTACAGCATTGCATTTAAAAAATAAGTAAACAAATAGACAAACACCAGCAATTACTCCCTATAACATTTCATAAAACTTGACCATAGAAATCCAAATTCATTGGTTACTGGTGCTTATTGCATGCCCGCCTCGACTCACTATATAGGTTTCACGAGTGCTGCAATACCTCAGATAGGTAGGGAACACAATCACCGTCCCATGCTAATCTGTCTACACATACCTGCAGCCCAATGTTGAGGAAGAGTCCTCCCTGTCTGCCCGCCTCCCCCGTCTCCTCCTTCCCCTCGAAGCCTCCCATCTCAACAATACACAGGGCCTCGGGGGAAGCGGGTAGCGCCTGCATGCTGAGTGGGGACAGGCAGTCCTACAGGGAAGAAACAGTCTGTGAGGTATACAGGTGTACGAGGGGATGCACTAATACATGTTCAACTCCACTCAACACATACCTTGAATGTGGAAAAAATAAATTTCACTGACTGGTTGATTAGGAGGAGGGGGAATAAGATTGAATTTAAGTGACCAGAGCATTGGAGAGGAAACATGTCTAATTAGGGATCAAAACGTGATTGATCAGTGTGACAGTGACTGACCAGGGGGTGGAGGTAGATGGAATGTCACTGACCAGGGGGTTGAAGGAGATGGAATGTCACTAACCAGGGGGTCAAGTGAAATGGAATGTGACTGACCACGGGGTGGGAGATAGAATATGACTGACGAGGGGGTGGAGGTAGATGGAATGTCACTGACCAGGGGGTTGAAGGAGATGGAATGTCACTAACCAGGGGGTCAAGTGAAATGGAATGTGACTGACCAGGGGGTGGAGGGAGATACAATGCGACTGACCAGGGGGTGGAGGGAGATGGAATGTGACTGACCAGGGGATGGAGATGAAATGTGACTGACCGGGAGTTGAGGGAGATGGAATGTGACTGACCAGGGAGTTGAGGGAGATGGAATGTGACTGACCAGGGGGTGGAGGGAGATGGAATGTGACTGACCAGGGGGTTGAGGGAGATGGAATGTGACTGACCAGGGGGTGGAGGGAGATGAAATGTGACCCCAGCCAGGGAGTTAGGGAGATGAATGTGACTGACCAGGGGGTTGAGGGAGATGGAATGTGACTGACCAGGGGGTTGAGGGAGATGGAATGTGACTGACCAGGGGGTTGAGGGAGATGGAATGTGACTGACCAGGGGGTTGAGGGAGATGGAATGTGACTGACTAGGGGGTAAAGGGAGATGGAATGTGACTGACCAAGGGATGGAAGGATATAGAATGTGACTGACCAGGGGGTTGAGGGAGATGGAATGTGACTGACCAGGGGGTGGAGGGAAATGGAATAACTGACCAGAGGGTTGAGGGAGATGGAATGAGACTGACCAGAGGTTTGAAGATGGAATGTGACTGACCAGGGGGTAGAGGGAAGAGGAATGTGACTGACCAGGGGGTCAAGGGAGATGATGCGGACGGTGTTGTCGAAGAGTCCGACAGCAAGGAAGCGTGAGCGTTGTTCCCCTGAGGGCACGCGTCCCAGGGCCATGCACACCACGTCTGCTGACATCTCCTTCCTCTCGGTGTACTCGTTCAGCTGACCCGTCTACAAGACAACACTTGGTGGTCTAGACAGTCATGGAGGCTCAATGTAAAAACAGCTCAATATTCTACATAACAAAAGTAACAGAGACTCAATCTTTTTTAAAAACTGTGACAATATAAACAAAGGCTCAGTGTGCAGAGGAGACGTACTATCACATTCAGTCAGTTGTCAGATAAAAGGGAAGTCCTTATCAAGTATGGTATCCTGCATTCGAACACCATCTCAACTTCTCTGGCAAACATTTAGTTGAACTTGACTTGATTATTCTTACATGTCCAGTATATTTGGACCAAGTGAACAATGATTAAGTACATACTCGTGTTAAAATCAGTTTTATTACCACTATTAGTACTGATAAGAAAATTGCAACCTCAAAGCCTACCACTCCCACCACTATGCCCACCAACCCAGCCAGCCTGTGCGCTACTTACAGGGTCCATCTCGAAGTAGACGAGTTCTCCGCCAGTGAGTGCGATGACAACCTGGCGCTGGTTGATGGCGCACTTCACAATCGTCTTGTTTCCTGGTGTCTTCCACTCATTCACTCGCTTGTCTGACCGGATGTGACGGATTCCTTCCGGGTACACCTACACAACAAACAATCTTTAATGATGTGATGACTCGCTTCAGCTATATTTTATTGTACTGTTGTTTCTGTTCATATAAATTGGTTTCATTCAAAGTTTAGGTAAGATATTCTTTATTATCTCAGCTGAGATATTTGTCTTGGGTAGAACAGACGTGACTGCATTATACAAAAACATGTAATAAAATAGCAGATAAAATGAATAAATAAATAACATAAAACATTATATACATTGCATGCACACCATTTATTATACTATTATGCTGAGACATGGCGAAAGACATAACTAAAACATGGCAAATTACCTGTGTATGTTATTATGATTTTTATTATGATTTTTTAGTTATTACATGTCAACGACATCGTAGGAAGTAAACACATCCAGTTTTATTTGTGTAGGGCTAATGGTGTAGGTAATTAACACCAATGAAAGAACATGCATGCTGCACTAATGAACATAGTTACTACCAGTGCTAGTCTGTCAGAGAAGTCAATTATGTAATCACTGCCATCAGGTGAAACACGGACTGAATGGCTCATCACACCAGACTCGCACTGACGTCATCAAATACAACCGGAATGTTTCTCCAAAAACGGGGACCAGTTGTCAACCCCAGATCTTAATCACGACGGAGAAATAAATGTAACGAGTGTTGGCCATTTTATTTCAAAAAAATTGGCCAATAGGCCATGAAGTCTTCTGGACTACATTGTGAGTTTGTAATTATTAATCAAATGCTTTTTGGTGAATCATAGTTACAGATCATTAAGGGTTATAATGGAAGTAAAATGTTGACATGTTTAGTGGAGACTATATGCATGTCAGTGAAGATACACCTGGAAATAAAATATTCGAGTAGACCGTTTCATGAAGATTGTATATATTAGTTTGTGTTATTAAAAAATGCTGTTGAATTTTATCCCGATACTCTGCTATTTAGGCCGATTTCCAGTCAACGATATCTATTTTTGTGTTTCGTTTCTTATAACAAATAAACCAACAAACTAAAGTAACGAATTTTGTAAACATTTCTATGTAAATTGATTTGTGAAGCAGTTACTGTCGTTGAAAGTAACATTAAGTTTGTTGCCACTGAAAATGCGCCATGGCATGAAGTGGGCGAAAATAGGTGCCGTTGTCGGTTCGAAGCCTTCAAAGTACATTTTCACGGATAAGTATTCTTCTTCTTCTTCTTCACAATCTTGTGGTTACTTCTATCCAGAAGAATATTCCACAGTTTGTTGCACATGCGCGGTTTAAAAGGGCTGATAAAAACAGGGTTGATAAAAACAGCGTTTATTTTTTTATTCTTTTTTTTAAGAGGGTGTGTCTAAGTAGTATTTTTTACCCAGACCTCAACTGCCGCTTTGAAGGCTGTGAGGGTGCTGGCCGAGGACGCTTTGTTGGGGATCTTGTTCCATAAAGGGATGGCTGAGGGGAAGAAGGAGTGGAGGTGCATGTTTGTTCTGGAGTGAGGCAGGAGGAGCTTGTTGGGCTGTCCCCTGGTGATACGGTTGTTTGTTGTCAGTGTACCCTCAGTTGGCGTGATGTCCACTCATTATCTTGTACATAAAGGTGGCCTTGTTGACAGTTCTTCTTTCTTGGAGGGTCTGTAGTTGTAGTCTGTTTACAAGTTCTGTGGCACTGGTATAGTGGTTAAAATCATGGTAGATTCTCCTCGCGACACGGCGCTGGACAGCTTCGATGGTGTTTACCAGGTGTTGCTGGTGGGGATCCCACACGACAGAGGCATACTCCAACACGGGGCGGACCAGTCCTTTGTAGCAATGTGAGTGAACCTGTGGAGGACACCCTTTAAGGTTTCTGTATATGAAAGCACTTGTACGGTTTGCCTTGGCAGTGGTGGTCTGTATGTGGTTTCCCCAGTGGAGGTCAGCGGTCAGCTCTACACCTAGGTGTTTGGCGCTGGTGACTCTCTCCAGGGGCTGCTGATGGAGTGAATACGTTGCTATAATGGGCTTGAGCTTCTTTGTGACAGTTAGGACGTGACACTTGGATATATTGAAACTCATCTGCCACTTCGTCTCCCATTTCTCCAAGGTGTTGAGGTCTTGTTGTAGTTTGTGAGTGTTGGCTGTGCTGTGGATGGTGTGATACAGTATTGTGTCATCAGCGAATAGTTTGGCCTTGGTTTTAATCTTATTGCACAGGTCATTGATGTAAATGACAAAGAGAGTTGGGCCTAGGACAGATCCTTGTGGCACACCGGAGATCACCTGGCCTGTTGTTGAAGTATCACCCTCGACAACTACTTGCTGTGTTCGATCACAGAGGAAGCTCCGGATCCAGTCTTGAATGCCGTAGTAGTTCAGTTTTAGAAGCAGTCGTTTATGGGGCACCTTGTCGAAGGCTTTCGAGAAGTCAAGGATTATGGTGTCTGTTTGGCCTCTGTTGTCCATCTCTGAAGCCAGGTCATCAATGGTTTAGATCAGCTGGGTCTCGCAGAATCGTCGCTTACGGAATCCGTGTTGTGCGTCCGTTATGATGTTGTGATGGTCAAGGTAACGGGTGATCTCGGCTCTTACAGTGTGTTCCAGCAGCTTGCAGGAACACATTGTAAGAGCTTCTGCTACCATCTGAAGGAGGCGGCAGGGGATGTTATCCGGACTAGATGCCTTTCCTGGGTTGAGTTTCTTCAGGAGTTTGAATACCCCGGCGTTGCTAACCTGGATCTCTGGCATCGCCAGGTGGGGGCTGGGTTCTGGAGCAGGCAAGTCATCGATGTTTTCGGTGGTAAAGACTGAGCAGAACTGGTCGTTCAGTAGTGCATCAATTAGCATGCCTATATTGTCTATCTGCTTTTCTGCCTCCCTATTTTCACCAGTATGAAGTAAACTGGCAGAGTTATCCTTAACAAAATTGTCAAAATTTTACAATGTTTGCGACTTTTTTGCCATCTTTGGTTTCGATTTACGTGGGGGGTAGCCAACTTCTACATTGAATAACCAATGAACAGCACTGATTTGGTGATTCCTACGTGATTCCCAATGACGACAAGATACTTGTGTCATTCAATATTAATCAACCAATAGGATCCATAATACTACAGCGCAGAGTTTCCGTGCCAAGTGCAGACTACGACTAGAATCGTATCCCAGATACAACTAGAATCATATCCCGGATAAAATGGGTTAATATTACTACATAATAGTCCATAGTATCCAGGTCATTAGTTCGAATGATTCATTCAATTAGAGATTTCTTGTGTATAGTGGCACTACCACATGGAATGTGTATGCAGAATTAGAGAAAAAGTTACTGCAGTGTTTGAGTAAATAGGCAAAATGTGAAGAATTTTTGGGGCCCTGAGGTGCCCTTAGATTGATTCAATCAAATACATGCCATTTAGAAACTTCCAGGTTTTCAAGGCCTTAATTTTTTAACTAAGGAAAATTTGAAACTATTCACGGATTCCCACGCTCCTGCACCAAGTGTGTCTACCTGGACAAGGGCGTCGTCTCCGAGCTGGGAGCAAGACAGGGTGGGGGTCGTGCCGAGGAAGCCGGAGTCTGTCACCTCCTCCACGGTCTCTCCAATAGAGAGAACCAGGGTGGCATTGACGAAAGACACGATGATGTACGCGTCAAACTCATCTGTAACACGAAACAAGACGGCTGCAGTCAACCACTGACGGTAGTGCACGCAAGGTGCCAAAATGAGGCTTTGTTTGGGTATACTATGCTGCAAAAAGCAATCATTCTCTGATTTTGTCAGAACATATACTGAATGTTTGGCAGCTCAGTTTCAATACATTAATTATGACTGGTCACGCTACTGTCTCAATCGTTTTCGTGTTCATTTTAAATTTTGATCATCAATGTACCTGGTCCACGATTACTGGCAGTGGGGACATGCATACCCAAATGAATTCACACAAGAACTCTCTGTGTGTCCAAACTCAACTGTCCTGCCATCTGTACTCACCAAGGCAACATGAGTAGCTGTAAGGTTTCTGCCTGAATTCCCCATTAGCCAAAACAAAACACCAAGTACTAATATTACTAACCCATCATCTTCCACAGTCAGTCTGACGATTTTAATTCTAGCGCATTAAACATAAGACGTCTAAAACAAATATGAGAAATTGAACTGTAACACAACTTGGACTGTGACCACGAATTGATCAAACAAAACCCAGGGCAGACAGTGTAATTATGTGTGTGTGACTAGCTATTAGAAAGAGTAGATTGGCAGATAATCTCCCCTTGTCATCGTCACGTGGCGCTGCAACAGTAATCTAGGGTTCATTAGTAAGGCAAACAGCTATACATTTGTTCCAGGAGTTACGCCCAGAGGGGAACTGATAGTCATCTGAACCAAAAACAGACACTCACAAGCAAAACATTTTCCCCCTTACAGAATGTCACAAATAATGTGACCAGATGTTTGGAGTACAATTTTGCCCAGAAGGCAGTACTACCATTAGGTACCAGTGAGGGAGGAACTCCTGAAACTCCACAAGAAATACAGTAATCTCACGCTGAAACCTCATATCTCAACATCAATTATTTTAGTTAATTTCTTGCTGAATGAGTAAGAATATTGATACTTCTAAGGCTAGTATTGTGAACCACAAAGAAGCTGTTACATTTAAGCTGAACAAGAACTACTGCCTAACAATGATCAATATCAACAAATTATACGTTTTCCTGCAATAATCCTCATGTAACAGTGGCCAATGATTTACGGCAGAATCCTCCCCAAACAACAAGTGTGTTTTATAATCGCAAACAGCCCTTATATGGCTGTACTACCAAGTGAAAGCTCTTCGTGCTGATACAGAGGCAGCCTTGGGTGACGTCTACACACCTTAGCAGTGGAAGCAATGACGACCGCGCCCAGCAAATTTCTACAAACAGAAGGAATAGGCTTGGCGTATGTATGACACACCAGTGTCAATACAACCAGCCTGAGACCATTAGTACTGTACAACTGCTACATAATACACACTCAACACACTCAACACACTCAACACTCTCATCTAGCCTCTTGTAATAGCACAAACCAACATATCCTCATAGCTCCCATAACAACACAAACCAACATATCCTCATAGCTCCCATAACAACACAAACCAACATATCCTCATAGCTCCCATAACAACACAAACCAACATATCCTCATAGCTCCCATAACAACACAAACCAACATATCCTCATAGCTCCCATAACAACACAAACCATTCTTAAATGATTTGATTCACGGTTCGTACATGTTAAATAATCAGCTTTCAAATTCCAGTAAAGAAATATGTTACCATGACAATGTGAAAAGATCACCTATCGAACAGGCAAAATATCCTTTAGTAAACTACTGGATTATACAATTTTCAATTCCCCAATTCATTCGCATTTTTTGCTGGTGTACCTGAATTCTGTCAATGTTGTGAATGATCCTGTTAAAAAAGTTGATGTGTGTTGGTGGAACGTATGGATGACATTGTTATTTATATGGTTCAGATGCAAGCACTAATTATCATCCTCACATTATTTTATTATTTATGATTTCAGTTGCCAACATCTTCCTCAAGATTTCCATAAAATTACTAACTGAAATTTTTTTCTCTGAACAAAATGAAATCAGCGAACACACCAGGGTCATACAAAACATGTCACTACTGAAGAAACAGGAATCTGCAAAAAAGGAGATGAGCCGAGCAACCTGGAAAGAGAAATAAAGATGACATGTGGATAACATCACTACATGGCAGCCATGTCTGGATCTCCAAACTTATCACGAGAACGCTGAAACAATTGAACCAAATGACAGTTGTGAGCTTTCACAACCACACACATCACTTTGTGGGTCACGTTCACTTATCTAGTACGATAGACACTTGTAAGACCTAGAGAACACAAATCTTGGTCTTGACACCGTCAATCCTCCAGAGCAAATTCAGATGTTCTGCCACCTGTAGAGTACTGTCACGTGTACAGTTTGACCACCTGTAAAACTCTGCCCCCTGCTGGCCATCAGTTAAACCGGAGCTGCGAGAAACATGTCAGCTACACTAGCTTCCCGACGACCAGCAGGGACGACTGCTTAAGGCCAGACACGGCAGGTAGATAGGATTATTTTTTTAATTGTGCAAACAGTTCAATTTGTTCTGCCCAATGCATGAAATGGGTCTTACTGAGTAATATATATATTGAACTTTTTTCAGCCAAACCCCCCGTTTCCATGGTAACAAACAAAATGGTCGACATTTTGAGCAAATATTGGCAAATTTGGAAATACTGCCATTTTTTATTGAATCCATATAGTTATAATTTTTGCAAATCCATGTTCTCTATAGATTCTATTGTGCAATGATCAGAGCATTTTTTTAAATGTTGTTTTTATTTAAAAAATTATTTTTTTGGTAAAATACGAAAAAAATTCTTGTTTTTAACAACAAATATGGCTACATCTTTCAAACTATTCATGATTTAAAAAAGTGTCTGATCATTGCACACAGTAGAATATGCTGAATGCAACTCTGAAAACATTATTTATATAGCATAATTATTCCAAGATATATCCCGTTTCCAAATGCAGAAATTTGAAGAAAAATGTTTTTGAGAAAATGGCTGTCAAAGATTGCATAATGGATTTCATTACATGATATCGACGTGCTTAATCCATGACTAAAACTCATTTAGAGATACATAATTGTCATAGAAGTGAACTTTATTGATAGTATGCATACAAAGGTATAATAATCTGACAGAAAACCATTTTCAGTATTTTTTGTAAAAAAACACCATTTCACCTGGGGTGTCTGGCCTTAATCTAACAACTGTAGAACAGACACACACACAACCCTTCTCTGTTGTCAGTCTGTAGCAACAGCTTCATTAGCCAACTGCCCTTTCTTTGAAACGTCTTCCCTCGCTTCTATCGAACGCCATCAAAACATTCAAATACATCATTGAGAATGAGTGCTGGTTCAGCAAAGATGTTGTTAGTGAGTCCAACTAACCTTCAATGTTCTTCTTGACTGTCCACACAGCATTGGGGTTTCCTGGCAGTTCTGACACAGCCATCTCAGACACCTGCAATACACAACGACAATGTTATAATGTGTGGTAATATTCAACTTAGTTTTTAGACTTTGACACCTGGGAGACCAATGGTTTTAATGTCTGATTCGAAACAAACAGGCAGTGTGATGAATGAAACTTCCCAAGTTTCAAAACAGCAGCAGGTAGATTCAAACCTGGACATCATCAGACAGTCTGGCATTCTACCACCAATCTTTCAATTATCACATCAGCTACCCCTTTCCATTTACCCAGCCCCTTAAGATATGTAAGGAAACCATGTTCACTCAACTTCTCTGACAATCATTCCCGACTTTGCCATGGTAAATAACAAGACCAACAGGCAGCCTTATTGTTTGTTACCTTAAAGGGACACAGTCTCTTCTTTTACCCAAGATTAGCCAGCATAGTAATTTCTAACAGGAAGTCTGCTGTGAAGTAGGGTATCACATCAAAGGGTACTGCGGTTAACTCAGCCTGCCTTGGCAATCTTGCCAATAAAGCTTGTTTTGTTTACTATTAATAAATGAAAAACTAGGAACAGACTGCCTCTTTATAAGATGTGTTGAAGTGCTTGACCAGCACTAGAGCCTGTTTGACCAGGGTGAATCATGCAAGGCAGTGAGCCAGTAAAGTGTAGGCGTACCTCGAGACCGTGTCTGAGCACTCTGAGTGTGGAGCGAGGGCCGCGCCCACACAGTGTGAACAACTGAGGCGTGTCCTCATTCGCCAGGTCAGCAATCTAAAATGTAAGTGCGAGAACTCTACAATGTCATAAATACCATAACGAGTAATCGGACCCATTTTCAGACACCCAACAAATTTACAAAATAAATTATAAATTAAGTTTTCGAACACCTCTGTAAAATTATTTTATTTTTGTTCATATGTAATCGGATACCGATATACGAGATAACTGTAATGAAGTTACAAAGCCCTGTTAATACTAGGGTAATAAAATGGAGATTGCATGATGTTAAGACTCGTTCTAAATGTAAGTAGTCAGTCAGTGTATCTCAAAATTACTTTTGTGCACTGTAAGTTTTCAGACAGCTGATAGTGTAATTATTTTTGTGCACTGTAAGTTTTCAGACAGCTGATAGTTTAATTATTTTTGTGCACTGTAAGTTTTCAGACAGCTGATAGTTTAATTATTTTTGTGCACTGTAAGTTTTCGGACAGCTGATAATTTAATTATTTTTCAGTGTCCAAATATGCAGTCACTACAATACCACGACAACTAGTGACAGACAGTCCATAACCACCAGTTTATTATGTCACGTCTCACCATTTTAGAATGTTTTACAATATCACAAACAGGGGACTAGAAACGACCACAAGAGATATTTATCAAAGCAAATTTTTGATCAAACGAAATAAGTTACTAACTAATGACAGACAACTACCTGTGTGCTGACGTTACATATTTGACAGTTACCTGGCAGTGCATTATGGGAGAGAGACACTCCATCTCGTCGACCATGACAAGGTTCTTGAGGGGGCGGGGTGCAAAAAAGAATGTGTCGCCCTCGTCTAGCGGCATGGCACTGCTGAACTCTGGCTCATCATCGTCATCTCCCAGGTGGGCGATCTGGTACAGGTAGCTGCAGGTAGAAGACATAGTGTCACCACAAGGTGGGCGATCTGGTACAGGTAGCTGCAGGTAGAAGACATAGTGTCACCACAAGGTGGGCGATCTGGTACAGGTAGCTGCAGGTAGAAGACATAGTGTCACCACAAGGTGGGTGATCTGGTACAGGTAGCTGCAGGTAGAAGACATAGTGTCACCACAAGGTGGGCGATCTGGTACAGGTAGCTGCAGGTAGAAGACATAGTGTCACCACAAGGTGGGCGATCTGGTATAGGTAGCTGCAGGTAGAAGATATAGTGTCACCACAAGGTGCTAGACCAAGCATCAACAAAGTAGTGAAACCACAAGGAGATCAGTAATATGCTGTAGTTTTAAACCATTGGTTGTGAGAGTCCACAAAAGGTTTCTTAATCTCCCTGTGTGTAGCTTTTATTCCTTCCCTGGTACAGACATCAAGTAGAAGGAACAAACAGTTTTTAGTTGCTTCTGAAAGACACAGGTAAAGTAGGATGAATGAAACCGGCTATGTTTGGAAATGGCAGGAGGTGGATTCCTCACGAATGAGAGACTGGCATTGTTCCACCAAGCTACAACACACTGCTCTACGAGACCAATACAGTCTGAATTATTGCATATTTGTGCGTTAAATAACTGAACAAGTACAGAGAGAGCTACTGGTAATGGGGAGTACTGATGTCTTCTTGGTGTAACATATGAACTGTGCTTTCTCTGCCTTCATGCCCTGCGTGTAACACTCACTGATTGCCAAACTCAGAGGCGATGAAGAGGAAGCCGGTCTTGAGTACACACAGAGCTGTGCTCACTGTCACCGTGTCAAAGTACTTCAGGCGGATCTCGGTCACCTGTCATAGCAAAACAACATGTCACAACACATTGTGTCACGGCTCAGCAACACACATCACATCACAGCAACACACATCACAGCAACACACATCACATCACGTCACAGCAACACACATCACATCACAGCAGCACACATCACATCACGTCACAGCAAGACACATCACATCACAGCAACACACATCACATCACAGCAAGACACATCACGTCACAGCAAGACACATCACGTCACAGCAAGACACATCACGTCACAGCAACACACATCACGTCACAGCAAGACACATCACATCACAGCAAAGCACATCACGTCACAGCAACACATATCACATCACAGCAAGACACATCATATCACAGCAAGACACACCACATCACAGCAAGACACATCACATCACAGCAAGACACATCACATCACAGCAAGACACATCACGTCACAGCAAGACACATCACGTCACAGCAAGACACATCACGTCACATCAAGACACATCACATCACAGCAAGACATATCACGTCACTGCAACACACATCACGTCACAGCAAGACACATCACATCACAGCAAGACACATCACATCACGTCACAGCAACACACATCACAGCAAGACACATCACATCACAGCAAATCACATCACGTCACAGCAAGACACATCACATCACAGCAAGACACATCACATCACAGCAAGACACATCACATCACAGCAAGACACATCACATCACAGCAAGACACATCACATCACAGCAAGACACGTCACGTCACAGCAAGACACATCACAGCAAGACACATCACATCACAGCAAGACACATCACGTCACAGCAAGACACATCACGTCACAGCAAGACACATCACATCACAGCAACACACATCACGTCACAGCAACACATATCACGTCACAGCAACACACATCACATCACAGCAACACACATCACGTCACAGCAACACACATCACATCACAGCAACACACATCACATCACAGCAACACACATCACATCACAGAAACACACATAATATGATAGCCAGACATCATGTCATGGTACCATACATCATGCCAACATTATTTTCCAACTGTACTAATGGTGGAGCAAGTTTATTCAAATAAATACAAACATACGGTAACACAACAAATCATCAAACATAATTTTCAAGATTTGACACTTTCTTTATGTTCGTCCAACAGAAATGATCCAGGTAACTTTGGTGTGCAGTGTGAATCAGAGATGTCTGTTGTGTAATCACAGGTGACTCAGGTGAAACACGGACTGAAATGACTCATCACATCAGACTGACGACACCAAGTGCTGTAAGCACACAACAGAATATAAACAAAGTGGCATCAGTTACTGACAATAAAAAGAGTGACTGTCTTACCATGTCTTCATCTGTCTCAAGGGTGATCTTGAATATGTCCCCCTGCTCGGTCTGGGCCAGGAAGAAGAACATCGACTGCAAACACAAGAACCATTTCAACGATGGAGGCAGTGCCTACGACTGTCACCTACAAGTTGTGTGTCATATGGTAGGCATTTTTATATGATATGCAAACAACTCCTTGTTGCATATCAAAGAAAAAACAGTTGTGACCACTGCTAAGTTTGTTGTAGCACCCATTTTAGAGGTGGCGGATTTAGAAGGAATTATTGTTGTGATATGGTTTAAAACAAGACCGAGATCAAGTGATAATAACGAAACAGTGACCAAAAATTGGACATGACATGCAGACCGTAATACCAAACCAGAGAGGAATTCAGTGTTTTGATAGTGAAGGCTGGTAACAGGTGCGTATAATGTTAACTGAGACATACAAACCTTAGTCTTATGTGTGGCACTGCAGACAAATATCATGCCTCTCTCTGGATCATCCAGGTCATTCTACAACAATCACAGTTGACATGACTGTCAAAGCCACACAACCAATAATAAATAATGGACAACATTTAAGTCAGACAGTAATCTAGCCAGAGTGACAGTGTCTTGAATACGGTCTAAATTAATCATTTAGCATACTTTTTGTTTGCAGATATTGGTACAACAGACTTTCAAAAATTCTGAAAGGGTTTTACCAGACCCCTGATATATTAGGAGCCAGTCTCAAAAATTCAATTGCAATTCTGTTAATGTTTTCCTCACAGCTACCTGACCAATGTAACATGACTGCCTTGATTCAGATAAACAGTGCTCACCCTCCTGCGTGGAATGGGGCACCGGATATCTGGCTGGTCACCAAAGTTCTTGTACGTGATGTAGTTCTCAGAGCAGATGAGAACGCCACTTGGTCCCTCGCTTCCTCCCGGCACTGCAACGATTAGTCTCTCAACCACACTGTTCACTCAAAACTACCTCTGGTGCAGGACTGTAGATCTAAGAGTTGACCAGTGAGTAGTAAAGCCACCCATCTCTCTCACCAAAAACCTCCAAATGCGCCCCTCCTTGAAGCTCACCAAAAACCTCCAATTCTTGATGCCACAACAGGGAGACATGCAACCCCCCACATCCTCATCCTAGGTCTGCAAAATACACCCAACTACCCCACCCACTGACACTCATTCAAGCAAAACGGGGGGGCTTGGGTGTACTGCAGCAAGGAGAATCACACATTCAATGAATGCGGAAGTGAAACACTGCCGAATCTGAGCTGCCTCAGATATAATAACATTTTTTAGCTGATCATAAGTGTAAACCAATGAACAACAAACAACCAGATGACTGGTGGGACAAGCACCGGTATTATATTTATAATCAGCATAACAAGGCTGACTTAGAAGTGTATAACTCAAGTACCTATCATACAATGTATTTCAACGTTTAACATTGTTTTATAAGCTACTGTACCAAATGGGAGAAAAACATACCCACAACCCCGATGCCCACCCACCTGTAATGAGGAAGTTGGCGTGTTCTTCCAGCTGCTCCGAGTACTTGCGTACAACGTGGTTGAGTCCAAGGTCCAACTCGTAGTAGGTCAACATCTGTTGGGTCTTCTGAGCCGTCTCACCGGTCGGATCACAGTCCGACTCCTACAACACAAGTATACTGCTAAATAGTGTCACCAATGCACTAGTACAGTCAAACCTCGCTTTACTTTCACCTCAGTAATAGAGCCACCTCACAATTAAGGTCACCCTAGGATAGTTCAACAAATATTTCTCTAACAATCAATACTGGAAACTAGTCTTATTAATACACCTCAGCATTCAGGTGAGTTTTGCCCAGTTCCAAGGGTCACCTTAATAGAGTACACTGTACCCGTCTTCTGAGGTTTGATGGTCAACTCTGTTCCAGCACAGTGCAGTAACAAGTACAAATGAGTGCACAGGACTGCTCACAAATTTCACAATGTCTTACAGGTCACCCCATGGCAGACCTGATCATTCCATTTTCACTTCTCCAGGATGAATTCAGCCATGGTGTAATTACTGCACAGACTATTTCTTCACATATACTTCCTACACCAGGTGTATATTTACACAGCTGAATGAACTGAGGAAACACAAAGCGAACAAAATTGCTGAAACTTGTAAATAGCTGCAAGATGACCCAACTATGGGTTCTCTTGATCAAGTCCATTGTTCTAACCTTTATTCTCCTCTAAATACAAAATTTTACGATAACAATTTCCTACCCAGAATGCACTTTGAACTGACCTCATAGTCAATCTCGAGACAGGCAAATGTTGGGTTCTCAAAGCCGACATCAACGCCGACCATGTGATAGACGAGAGTGTTTGACTTGTGTGCCTCGAGGGGGGACGAGATGGTGAGGCGGGCCTGGGGGTCTCTGTTCAATATGTACACCAACTTTTGCTTCTCCACCGCACCTGCAGCCACAATGTCAATACATATCAGTCGTTTATTTCGTATAAAAGATTACAGCAGATTTCCAATTTACTGAAACCGAGGGCATTATATATTAAGTCCACGGTAACACAAAAAGAACAACATGAATGATAACAACTTCTTTACAGATTCAATTAAACACGAGATTTCACTGGTACTATGCATGCCTTTATTCAGAATTTTTTTTGTTAGTCTTCAAATAATCAAAAGTGTGCCGTCTTTCATGTGAACAGCTTGTGTTGAAGTCATTCAAGTCAATCATAGCCATTATTGGCCAGTTTAGATTTTTCAATGACAAACTACTGTCATTTGAGCCACTTAACTGATCCATTCGATTTGTTTCACTACAAGTTGTGCCAGTGATAGTCATTAATGTGGGCCAGTAGATCTGGAACTAATAGCACACTGCATGTTATTTTTAACGCGATGGCCGCAGTCAAGGTTGCAAAGCTTAATTATGCCAACTGGAAGTCAGACAAGAGCCTCAAGTGTAGCAGGCATCCAACAAGTAGCTGGTGTACATGAAGCATTGCTGTTATGGGACATGCAATAGCGACAGCCGGTATGCGGACACGAGAAATGGATTTGGCATTGTGGATGGCCAAAAGTACAATTCAATGTCAACAATTGTCAAGAAAATTACATTTATATGAAGTAAGCGTTTTGTTGGTGGAAAGGGAACAACTAACGATCATCCAGACCCAATTCCAGCTAAAGCTTGCCCTCAAGAAGTACAGCACTGTACATAGAACAGTTTGGACTTCATGCTACACCTACACACACTGTCACTGCAGCAAGCTGAGCATCTAAGGCCAAACCTATGGTTGTGGGCAAGGCCATGTCATACATTTTAACATATTATCGTGATATTTCATCCTCGCGCGCCAGGGGTCGCTGATGCTGATTACGTCAGTGCCAACCAGCAGTACCCCCGGGCTGATCGCTTTGCAAAATTCTGAATTTAAGCTCAGCCTATGAAATCGCTCACTAGATCAGTGGATGTCGGCAGCAGGTCAGGTAGTCATAATAAAACTAATTTCAACCAACCATGGCTCGTGTTATATGCAATGTTTAGGAAGTAGAAGCAATTATTCGAATACACAATACCACTTGGCTGCTCGTGCTAATGGGCCATTATATATTGGGATTCCCAGAAGTCGTTTATCCGTCTTCAAATTGTGGCGGGTATTTGCGCTGTTCTCACGGGTGATGCAGTCGCGACTGGCGAAGTCAATTACTAATTTGACTCGGCTAACTTCCGCACAGGGGATCAGCCAGGGCTAGTTTTGCATGGCAAACAGCCCTGACTTGCGAGGATGTGATATTTGACTAAAATGGTTTAGTATATGATACTAATACCACTGGTGGCAATCATATGTGATCTTGCAATAAACTACAGTAGTACAGGGCCTACTTGGTCCTAGGGCTAGGCTAAGCCTAAAGTAGTACAACCTAACACTTTAGAAGTGGACTGAAGCTACCAAAGAAAACATGTTTAACCCACACCGTCTTACTGTATTTTTCTAATAAAAAATATGGCCTGCCCTAATCAATTGTGACAATTATTAATATTTTATGTTCTTGACTGAATTAGCAAATTTGTTATATAAAAACATTGCTATCTTTACATACATCAGTGATCATAATGTCGGTTACACTGACAGGTTAAGAAATTCACATGTCATGGGCACCAAGAAAACCCCTAACAATTTGTATAGTTAGTGATACTACCCCAATAACGGAAAAAAGACTTGACGATAAGCTGGAAGAGTTGGTTGCTGCCGAAACACTGCTCACTTCTTCTGAGATAACACAAGAGTTCTCAAAGGTGCAAGCTTCAACAAGTCATACCAATTATAATGGTTGCAGTTTCACTTCTAAATGTATCTTTATTTACTAATGATAGAACATGTACTGAATCTACAACTTTTAGTTTTACAACTTTAAAACAGGTTCTACTGTATACCAATGAGACTGAACGCGTTATACTGTATTGTGTACAATATAATTTCTAAAGATCAAGTCATCATCATCATTACTGTAAGATAAATGGGTTCAAATTTTGTAGTGTTCTCATTTCGAATACCTCTGGTGCAACCACACGTTTCCACAGTTTAAGATTCGCCTGCAGAAGTGTTTCACGAAAGTTTCATCTGCAACGATTCTTCCCACAGATGGTGGCCCCTTTGGGCCCCACAACACAAAGTCACACCATGTCAGTCCAGTGAACCTGGTAGTAGTAGGCATGGGATGTTTTGAGGATTAGTTTGTCGTTCACAATTCTGAAGCATGTTGATTGTAGAGTTCTGCGTGGGATTTTGCCATATTTTGCTGCTTGTGGTAGTTCCTTTGGAGGAAATTCTACAGCAACTTCAGGCATTTCAAGTCCAGCAAACCATACCCAGCTGTGGGGTCGCACACCAGTCCATCAGGGCTGCAGCCTAACTGACGATTCTTGCAAGACACCCACAAGCCTGTTCTCTCAACTCTGAAAGTCACATTCATCTGAGCATATTCACTTCTGGCAAGGTCCTCGTTTTCTATGCCTATCCGCATATAACTTGTCATGACACAGTCAAGTCCCCACACCTTTTGCTGTAGCAGCTTGTACACGCGAGCACTGACAACCCCTGTCTTGCTGTGCTCCTCCAGTGCTTGCAAGGCACACACGGCTTCCTTAGCAGTGGATGCAGTCATCCTGACGTAGCAATGCGACTGCCTGACACTGCCAGGTAGCTGATGCTACCTGGTCTTTCTGAGCCTGGCACCATACAACTGGGAGCAGATGGCTCAGTGGTTGCAGGACTTCAGTTCTCCTGTAGTTGTGATGTATGGCCGGAGAGTACCGTTTGTTGGTCTGATGTCAGATCATAGTCCTCATATGACATCTGGAGAACTGTTTCCCACATGCTCGTAGACTTATTTCCAGCATTTGCAATAGCCACACTTGAAAGAAAGAAGTGTTAATCAGCTGGCTACTCACACAACTGCCAGTTGGGCGAGGATCGAAATCTATGACACTGTTTCTCTTTTCTGTGTCGGACTTATCTACAGTTTTGTTGGTGCTGCAGGTTGTCTTTTTCTTCCCTTTCTTCCACTGGCATGGCAGATCGGTGCATTTTAGAGCCTTCTCACCAACATACTTGCTCATACACAGCAGCAGTGCAACAACAGAATGACGGTAGGCATCCGACAAAGAAGTCCTTCCGTCCAAAGATGAGAAGCACGGCTGACTTAATGATATGGTCTGTGTCCATGAATAGCTCTTTCAACTTCTTCTCATACCACTTTCCATGGTCAACTTTGACATCAATGTCATCCTGCTGCCTATCTGCAATAGTCTTTGCATCTGAAAAGAATTGACACATGTATAAAATATGATGTAATTCATTAGGTCACCAATGCATACTGTGTCTGATAGTTAAACTCTTTCACTGTTGATGTTATTGTACGTCTTAATCAAATGTTATTGTACAAACCATTTTGTAATATTTACTTGAAACTGTTGGCATGTTGACAGAAATAGTTGGTAGGGTTTCCACTGAGCATTATCATATACCCATGCCCACCGCTGGTAGGATTTCTGTGAAATTATTAATTGCTTTGAAGTTCTACAATTTTTATTTTTTAAACTTTTGGAGCATACAATTGTAGTGGGTTGTGACTTTGTTAGTGCTCATTGCAACATCAGGTAATCAATCTCCTGTTACAAAAGGGTGTCACGTATGCCTTGACCTACATTATAGGCCGTGGCTATATGATGTTGCCGTTTTTGGGCCATATTAGTATTAATCACTATGCAGAGTACTAGGCCCAGCCCACATTTCAGTCCCATTGAAACTACCATCTCCTGTTATTTGGCGGTCAATTTTGTTTTCATAACAATTTTATAATAACTACCACTGATAGTAACATCATGACACACGTAGACCAGATCTGACTACTCAGTTGTGAACTTGTGTACATACCACTTCAGCAGATCCGCTCTTTTACCAGACTTCTTCAACCCTCTGCTCTCTAACCACCGCTTGAGTTGTACATTGGTGTGTTCATTAACATCTTTTCCTTTGAACTGTGACCCTGGAACTTTGTCTTTACTCAACGTATTCACTTTTATTGATGCCATTAAACGCTTCGTCGAACAAACACAATGGACGCTGTTCCATGTCTGACTTCCGGTGTGGGCGCTGGCTAGCTCATGAATATTTATTATTGTGACATAACATTTGCGGCTCGCTTTAGTTAACCTAGTGGTAGGTTGGCCCCTTCTAAATTCCACCAGTCTTATTAGTTGTAATTACCCGTCTTGGCCAGTCATCAGACGGGTCTCTGGCTAAGCCCATGGTACTACGTATGCAGTTAATAATGCGTACACGATCAGACATAAATTCACCAGTGTACAATACCTATTTACATCACTCACCAATCATAACCGCACGACCTTTGGGATCAATCGCGAGATACTGTCCAGGCACAATTCGGCGGCATCCGCTCTTGCCAAATGTCTCCTGATGTACCTGTCAACATGCAGCATAAGTGAACTACCTGATGACAAGACCGAGTTCCTTGAAATCACACATCATCATGTGTTGGACAAAATCCATTGATGGGAACAATTGTATACACGCAAGGTGCCGTGGCTAAGACAAGCAGCATCGAGAATCATGCCAATATGTCTATGTAATACCAGCATTGTGGTGGACAATAGCTTTGTTACATCTATCATTGCATCACAGTAACAATAACACACACGACTCCTGGATAGGAAAAGTTGAAAACAGCACACTCATGATCAACATACATCTTGTGTTCAATTTTTTCAAGTTGAATGAAGCTGTGATTAGATAAATTACTAATGCCATGGACACTAAACACATTCCATTGCCATGCACATGCTTTAGGTGGTCCTGTGGAATGTGTGGGGGGGTTAGGTAATTCCACAACAGCCATACCAATACATTATTGTATTAACCCTAGAAGTGACCACTGAAAATCCTCTGTAGCATACTGTTCATATAAAAATCATAACTTTTGCTAATATTTCTCATAAAAATATGAATGAGGTATCAGTTTATCGCTAATGGAATGCTTTGTTATACTAAAACTATAATAACTATATTACATACTAAAATCATGGGGATATTACTATCTGAACTTCATCCAAATAAAAAAACCATTTCATTGTGCTGCCAGATAATTACCGAGTGGCTGTTTGCCCTACATTTAGGGGGAATGTAGCCATGTATGTTAGCTGCCAAATAACACAAGAATGAAACAAAACTTTTATTTTTATGATTTTTTCGACATAAAAATAGGCCAATCACTGCTGCAATTGTTACCGTTGCAACCCACGCGCTCGCCTGGAGAAACATTGCACTGCTAATTTGTTGAATTTTCACATACAAAAAAAACAGCCCAAAGTCGTTCTAACTATCTGAAGTTCTGAACTAGTAAAATAACCTTAATTATGAATACTGTCATTTTTCAAAATATTGATGCAGAAACTTAAGATAATCCAAATAACGTTCGAATTGGATAAGTTGCCAAACACCACTCGGCCATTTTGTTGTTGACTTTCGCTTTGGAGGGGTGATGATGCTACATTTGAAACCATGGTTCTGATTCACTGAATTAAGTCAGCCCACTGATGTCATTGTGGCAGATCGGTCAATAACAGAGCTTTCCATCAATACCTCATGTGCAGGAGTCTAGACTTTATGAATGGAAGCGTAAATTCAGTAAGCAGGACATAGTAAAATCACCAAAATGTGGGCGTCAACCACGTCACATGTTTTGTAAGCTAGATTGTGAGTAGCTGTCATTGAATCTGTTCATGAATAAATATACACGAACTCGAAAATTCTGTAAGCAGGGGTAGAACTACCCACTAGTCCGTACACTACTAAAGATTACGGCGGACTAGTAAATCCGCCTACCAACTAGTCCGGCTGTCTAGTAAAAATCAGCATGTTGCATGAAGCCACCATCCGTACCATTGACAAACTAATTCTTTACGTAATGAGGCGACAGTGAAACAGTGCTTTTGATTGGCTGTTGTGTGACATCGAATTCTGAAATGACAGTTTTGTTTGGTTTAGCGTATCTGGTAGAGGGGTAGGGCTAATGAATGCAATTGGTGGTCATTTTCAAATGCACGGTTTTCGAATACGGTTTACATCTACATTGCTTTATTAGTCTACGTTTATGCACGATGTATCATTACTTGACTGGGGTTGCAAAACAAGCAGAAAAATGCAACATGGAAAAACACTGCAACTGCCCACCGAGCCATTCAAGTGCTGAAAACGGCCACCATGGACCGTCTGACGCATTTGTTGCAATTTAAATTTGTGTTGTTTTGATATTTTCAGGACTAGTAAACCTTTTGGCGGACTAATAAACTTTTGTCTTTACTAGTCCTGCTGTCCAGTAAAATAAATGCTGAAGTTCTACCCTGGTTAAGCTATCAGTAGATAAAAATGTTTGCATGTCTGTTGCGCGTGAAGGAAATGAAAATTGTTACAGCAGGTACCATTGGGTCGAATTTCAGCCCGAGACACTCCGAGGTTAAGTTTGGTGAGATTTTGTGGTATTGCAACACGTATCACAGTGAAAGGACTGAATCACTTACCTTCTCAAAGATGTTCTTCTGTGGGAAGTATTCGAGGATCACGATCCTGCCCGAGTCCGAGCCAACCACCAGGTAGTCTACAACCAACCTCTCATGACACAAACAACTTCAACACAGTTTCATGTTAACAATGTACATTATTTCAAGTGAAGCAATGTTGACAAAATCTAAGGTGTAGACAACAAAGGTGTGTTTTTGGTAACCAGCACCCACCTAGAAAAACAGGTCGACAAAATCTTATTTGATATTTCAATTTTGTCTTGTTACACTACATTTAGTTAACGTCCCATGGCTAGGCGGCCTGAAAAATTAAGATCTTTGCTGACTTCCATAGCTAAAGTGTCAAATGTTGTGGTTTTGGCACTATTTAGCTATACATCGGTTGGCAACAATACACAAAAACACAATTTTTTGTTTAGGCCTGACATCAAAACAAACTGCCAAAGAACAATAACGGCACTTATGAAACTTCATTTTACACATTAGTCATATAATATATATTTTTTTAAACCTGCAAATCTCTATATAAAATAAATTGTATCCCGAGCATTTTTTATTTCAAATGCCAATTCTGCTTACACAAATTCAAATTTCCTTGTTAAAAACTTAAAAGCAGCCTTAGGGTTAGGAATAAGTAGAACATATTTACTGATCAACCATGACTGGTGCACAACTAAAAGAATAGCACAAATTCCGTCAAGTGAAATTTTGGCACAATATTTGACTGGTGGATGCACCTACTAGAATTAAATTCCATTCCATAACTTCTGTATATTATAAATGGATCCAGCATGAGACTACAACAATGATTCCCTGTACCTTTTGATCCACCGGTGAGTCGGAAGGGCATCAATGCGCGTATGACACCAAACACCTCATACGTGAGAAGCGTGTACACCTTGCCAGTGTTTGGATCTGGACGGAGCAACTCGAGAATCTTGCCCCGAGAGACAATGATCTCCTGCTGCTTTGTGCCTGAGAAGTTGCCGTGAACAGCATGGGTGATGCCCGTGCCACGCTGTAGTGTCAGGTTGTACAGAAACATGGTGGTGCTGTGATGCACTAGGCTACCTACAAGGTAAATCTCTCTGAAAATGTGCCATTTATATATGAGTTTTCTGATCAAATTACAGCAATCAGCCACTGGTGATACAACAGGGGAACTGGAATGCTCATCATAAATATGACAGTTAGTATTTGTTTTTTCTTTAAAAATCTTTTTGACTTTATTCTAGTTTTTAACTGAAGTCTGTATTATAAATTGACATTTTTGGTAAAAATTTGAACCATATTTGATTTGTTTTGAACTAAGTACTAAAGATAAAGGCATAAAGAAAAGTGACGAGAGTAGGCCTAAACATGGTGCAGGAGGCAGTCGAACTTTGAACTTGCATTGAAACAACAGCAGGGGCGGGGTAATACATTGATTGAAATGTGCAAGGGTTGGTCTCTTGACTTGCATATGCCACTACAAAGTAAAACAAATCTGGCTGAAAATACATGTATATTGACCAAATAACATAAACCATTGGGATCAAGTCAGTTTGAAGGTACACTCCCGGTATATACCAGAATTGTACAATTCTGGTATACCAGCAATGCACTGTTAGCACAGCCCATTTCTGGAATGTACCAGAATTGTACAATTCTGGTAAACAAGAAACAGTCATTAAGTTACTTACAACACAATCTTTTAAAACCATTTTTAAGGCTTGATAAAGGTTTCACTATGTAACAGGTCACGTGATGAGCAGTTCAATTCACCATTGACCTGTTTGGAGATTCCCAATTTTTGCGACTGCGCATGTGCGAACATGGAATTGGGAGAATTTTGTCGAAAATGTAAACAGAGGAATGTATAGCTAAAATTGTTTGTTGACATTGTGATTGAACTGCTGACTGAATTTCGCGCTATGCCGATGGACACATTTTACCCAGGATATTTTGCATAGAGCCAAAATGAACCGATCTCCGAATAGATCAATGCATAATATTTTGTGTATATTCTAATTGAGATTGAGCAATTTCGGAGGGGCTACGTGTCTGAAACTAGCAAAAAATGAACTGGCCCAGATTTTGTTGAACTGGCCCTGCTGAATTTGAACTAATGTACAAACCACATTGACATATGTCCATTTTTCCACATTCTTTATTCACACATGTGAATGTCTATAATTTGAATTTTACATGTAAGTACATAAGATATTAAACAGTAATAATTTTAACATTAAATGTGTTAACTAACATTAACAGAGCTAAGTTACACTAACATAATATAACTTTGCACTGCATATATATATATACAAATATAAATTATACAAATTAGGCCTGGACTAAAATGTACACGCATGTATGCATGCACACTATATAATAATAATTTGCAAACTATATAAAATAGTATTTTTAATTACTAAACTAGCCGAAAATAATAATTTTGTTCAAAGTAGATGTCCTGATTGTTCAAACTAAGAAAGCTACCCAGTACTTGTATTAATTGTAAACTCAGATGCATGTATACAGTACATTTGCCACTTCTTTAAGGTGTGTGATGAGTTGAGTTGACACACATTGCTCTTCATGTTTCTGTTTCTGCTTCTGGCACAACATCCTAAAGGATGGCTTCAGCCAGCAGTGTTTGTCTTCATATAAATTAGTCAAGGCAATAAACTATTTCCCGATTCATTCGCTATATGACACCACCAGACTATGAGGCCTTCACCTTGCTGATGTCTCAGTCACATTACGAAATACACTTTTGTGACTGGGTTTGGATCAACATACAGCTGTACGCCGACACATTGCTCACTGCAGTAACGCACGTCCGCCACTGCATCGGAGCCAAACCGAGATGCTCTTTGGGTCTGAAAAGTGCGTTAAGACGCAATATTTTTGTAATGTAGATATGCCTGGGATGATGTTGAATGACGAAGATAAACCACTGAGGTATCAAATTTTGGCAAAAGTGTAGTTATAATGACAAATTCAAGGTGGGCACAGATACTAGAAAAATGCAGCGTCTCTTCTTGGAAAACTGTACTGCCGGTGGCGATATCGCTGATGGCTAGATTTAGCGGTTGTTGCTGTTGAATGCAACTCTCCGCATCATAAGTATTGTTTTGACTAACTACTGATCTTGAATTATTACCGAAGTTACGTTTACAGTCTCCTATTACCGAGTCGGGAACATGAATTCTGACGAACTATTGTGCATCACCGTCAGATGCAGCCTTGCCATGCGGCATTTGTAAACTGGTGGTTTTGGCGAATTGAATCAGCGGGACGGATTTTGAATTGGCAGCTGCCGATTCAAAGGCCTTAATTTCGAACACTGGACTAACATAACGCAATAATAATTAAAGTTGCATTGTGAGTAATTTAAACTGCCATTTTTAACTGTTTTATAAACATTTCATAACATTTGTAATAATGCACACTACAATAGCATCAGGTAGCATTGTCGAACATCCAGGTTTGTTGTTATTTAGACGATTGACCTGTTCTGAGTTTGGCTCTTTCGGCTCTATGCACAGAATCCTGGATAAAATTGCGTTCATCTACCAAACGTTTTAGCATCAAAATTCATTCGCCTGGTATATCATAACTGCACCATTCACCAGTCCTGGTATACGAGAATTACACCATTCGCTAGTCCTGGTATATCAGAATTGTGCATTGGTGATATACCAGAATTGTACAATTCTGGTATATACCGAGAGCGCGCTTTCAAGTCGACTTGATCCAATTATCAGTCACAGTGGTCAAGTGGAAAAGACCCAGCATAAAATTGTGTTTGCATTGCCATTGGCCAAAGCAATTGCCAATTGTTGTATCTTAGGAAAATCACTTCATCAGAAACCTGTGAACGTGTCGAGAGTCAATTCGCTTCTGCATCAGAAGTTACACATGGACATGACATGATTTAGTAATAGCTAAATCCCTAAAATGATGGCGGTTAATAATAATGGCTATTCATTCACAACGTCAGACTGAACGATAAATGGGGTTTTGTAAAAGGCTTTCTATTTGTATCGCCCAAGTTCATGTGCCTTAGCATAACAATATAAGATGATTAGGAGTAACAGGAGCCCTTGACAACGTATGGAAAATGTTGCTTCAGCAGCAACTGCACTACTTTAATAACGACTGGCAACGGCTCATGGCCTTTTGTACAACCCAACATACTTATATACTCAATAAAAGGTCGATCCGTGAATAATAAAAATATGCTCTCCATTTGGTTGCAACAGCTAGTTAATAAATCTTCACCTCTAGGATGGATGTTTCTTTTTCCTGCAGATTGCAATGGATTTCTATTCGATTAGAGCTACAAATTAATTCGATACATTTTCGCAAATCCCTTCAGCCATCACTAGTTCAACAACTATAGCATATGGGGGAACTGCATGTTGAGTTCTACTAAACCTAAACGAAACTAAGCCGGTCATCGTTTAGCTCCGAGTAATTAACATTATGACATATTTAAATATTTCATACTCTATTGCACACCAACCTAAATAAATGACTATGTTGACATGATGTACATCTTGGACATATATCATTACTCACGATATGTTTGTATTGATTACCAACATTATCTATTGTTATGCATAGAACCGAACAGAACCGGGGAAGTTTGGAAGCTCAATACCACATTTTTTGGTGGGGACTGGAGATATGTTTAGCCCCCAGTATTTCGATAAGGGGTGCAGTTTGTGGTGAGCCTCAATGGGACAGGGTGTAGTTGACAGTTTTTGATGAGCCTTGGGAGGTGCAATTGGAGGTTTTTGAGAGATTTAGGAGGGGTGCAGTTGGAAGGTTTTTGTGAGCTTCAGCCCTTCCCGATTTTCACCACGTTCCGATGCCTGTGTTAATGTATATTTTTTTCACCTGGCAATATAGGTAATGATTCATATTCATGTATGAAGTCTGCTCAATAATTGCAACGTGGCTGAGTGCTTCCAGGAGAAGTCGATATGGTGTTCGATTGAACAGGTCTGCAAGGGAATACAGTGTAAAGCGTTTTTTAGCAATCCTAAGGATTGGATACCGCGCTATATATAGGACTTCGCTTTACCTTTATGTATCACGTCCATTCTTCAACTCCGTAATTGCGTATACACTTTTTCAAACAATGCATTTTAGATAAAATGGCGCAAAAGACAATACATTATGTTTGCGCGTCATACGTTTATTATTCCGCTGGCCGGACTTGGCGACAGGTAATTTTGCAATAGCATAAATTGATCGAATAACAAATCGAATACCAAAGTGACAATATATGGTATAGCAAATATTATAAAATAAGTAAATATTATTCATGCTGTACATATACACTTTCTTAAAAACAGTTGACAATAGTAGTTTGATTCAGAATGAAACTTTAATACCTACAAAAGCTACTCTGACATATTTTTATATAACATTATTTTACATAAAATAGCAAACAAGATTTGAAGGAATACAAAATTTACTTATTCTTGCTAAATCAAAACGCCATGTTAGGGATGTCATTGAAAATTTCAAATTGCAGATATAATATGATGTTTTATATTTTATCATATGGCAGAACCCAGGAGAAAGTGAAAAGTTAAAACAATATCAAAATTGGTAAAGTACTTTTCGAGATATGAATTTTTTAACATTTAAAATAAAAATAAAAAATTGAGATTGTAAGCCCATATCTTGTACAATACCAGTGAACTGGAAAATGGCAAGAAAACGCGTGCATATTTTTATTGAAACTATAATAAAAAAGTTTTGTTAAATGTTTATCGATTAAATTTGGCACACTGATATATTTATAGTCCTTCTTTTCAAATATAAAAAAGTAATATTTACTAATTTGTATTGGTATAATGTACATAAATCAGCATGATTGTCAGGGACATTTTGTAATTAAATTATAGTTTATCATTAAAAATAATGTTGCACATATCATGTTTAATCTAGCAAATATTAGCTGGGAAGCTCAGCAACGAAAGAGTAACTGTTTGTCGACGGGACACAATATTAATTAATTAAAATATAAATATTAATTAATTAATAGAACAATACAGCATTTTTATAGTGATCAGTGTGTAATATGGCAAATTAAAGCTGCATAGCTCAGCATTTAATATATGTATACCATATTTGTAGTTACTTAATTAATTAATATAATAAATTAATTAATTAAAAATAAGATGAATGTTTTAGTGATTACTGCTTGTAATACAGCAAATAAAAGCTGAAGCGCTCAGTAATCAACATATACCTACAATTGGAGTAGATAGAAAAATACATTAATTAATAGAACAATATATTAATTAATTAATTAATATAACAAGATAACATTTTGTAGTGATCAGTGTAATATGGGAAATTAAAACTGCATGGTTCAGCATTCAACGTATGTATACTATCTGTGTAGGCAGAACAATACATTAATTAATTAATTAATTAATTAATATAGCAATATTAATTAATTACTAACAACGATCATAGTGTATAATATAGTAATCGAAAACTGAGGAATTCATCAATTAGTATGTGTTATTTTTAGTAGACAATGCAACTGTTTATTAATTGATTAAAAAATAGTGAACTACACAGGTAATTTGTACTGAGCACAGTGTATCATCGATCAAATGTGCTGTTGAATTGTTTTCGTTGCGATGTTCATAACGCTCTTCTCGACATATTGGGTGGCTAATCTTATCTCCAGTCTCCACCAAAAAAAAATAAACAAGGGAATGTACAATCCTTCCCTAAATATCGGGGGCTAATCATATCTCCAGCCCCACTCCTCAAATATTAGAGGCCCATCCCCCCGGTTTCGGCGACTTAGATTTAGTAATTAACATTGGTGTAAGCAATAAACCACCGTTCAAAAAAGCAACCTTTTGCATGTTTAAACCAAACACGTACTTGTACACACCAGTGCACACAGACGAATCTTGTAATACATGAAGGTATCTTGTAGTGCATGCATGCACGCACACACGCACGCACGCAAGCACACACACGAACACATGCTCATGCAATCGGCATAGGCCGGGTTGGAGCCCCGGCCGGGTTTGGCATTTATTTTCTTGGGACATAACATAAACAAAGGGCTCCGTCGCAAAGGAGGCTTGGAGCTGAGGCCCCCAATATCCTTGGGGAGGACTGAAATATGTTTGGTCCAATATTTTGGAAAGACGTGCAATTGTAGATTTTTGGTGAGCATCAAGGGAAGTTTTTAGGTGAGCCTTCGTTCCCGTAATATTCACCACGTTCCGACGTCTCTGATTAAAGTTTATTAATTATATTAGATGGTCATCTCAAAGAAAAATTACACTCCAACATGCAACATGGTAGCATATGGCAATGTTTTGAAGCAAGTCCGAACGTTTAACTATCTGTGATCACTAATAACACCCGACGGTCGATGCAACGATGAGATCAAGAGAAGAATTACTCAAGCCAAAATAGCTTTTCACCACATGAAAAACATTTTAACAAATAAAAATATATCATTTGAAGTGAGAAAACGAGTACTGCAATGCTACATAGAGCCCATATTGCTATATGAATCCTGGACAATAACCAACAGTTTACAAAAAAACATAGAAGCCACTGAAATGTGGTTCTTAAGAAGAATGCTGCGAGTGCCATGGAATGCAAAGCAAAGCAATGAAGTCATCCTTAGGACAGCCAAATCAAAAAGAAAGATCATCAACAAAGTTAGAACACAACAAGCACGATTTATAGGCCATGTCATGAGAAAGAAAAAGTTAGAACAAATAGTAATAACATGAAAGATAGAAGGAAAAAGATCCAGAGGATGCCAGAGAATAAAAAAAATAGATAGTCTCTCAACATGGTGTGTGTGGAAGGAGCACAACAGAATTGTTACAAACTACACACGACCGTGCGGTTTGGAGGGCCATGATCGCCAACGCCTGTGACAGACATGGCACATAGAAGAATGATATTATTTGATGTTTTATGGATGCAATAGTACGCGCCAGATAGCACTATGGTGAACTCTTGAGTAATGCGAATTGAACATTATGTAATTTTAAATAGTCTCATTCAAAAGGCGATCATGTTATGGCGAGGAGTTATGACTCCACACAGACATACAATCAAACAGTTTGGCGACGTGTTATGGCTGTCGAATCGAACAGTAAGCGGCCCGCGTCTCCCGCGTCGTACTCGTACTCGTAGTCAATGTAAATCATTCAGTGATGCTCTGTGAAAGCTTTGGTGCATAATTTGAAAGACATACAAGTAGTTTTTACTACGAGAATGACGATATCCAACAAAACATACAATAAGAAGATTTAATATGTTAGGTAAGTAAATAATTATGTGGTTTTGCATAATTGACAGTGCGTTGAGTTGATTTGATGTTGTCATTGTGCCGCGTCCGTGACGTAGTCGTAGAAATAGACACTGCCTGTATCTGTGTGTGACTGGCTGTCGTAGACCCATAGGTGTAGCATACAATGATCGGAGAAGTTTCTGCTATAATATGCTCTTTTCACACACTTGCACCAAGTCCAAAGGTTCGTTTAGAATGCACTGGCTAAGCCAAGGCCCTTAAAGGAAATAAAAACAAGGCATTAGCTAAAATCCGTTTTCCATGTGTACAGAAAGTTTAATATTGCATGTAACATTCGAGAACATTTGAAAAATACATTTGTAGCATAAATTCGATTTTAAACCCGTCTGTGTAGCGATTCCCGCAGAAAATAAAAATTTAATGAGCTAGGCGATCACATGGTATCTTAACATCACACATGACTCGCACTCGCAGCAGGCCGACCCTTTCTATGCATTCAGAGCATGTTTACATGGATAATGTTGGGGTCGAAACGAGCGTCAGAATGAGTTGTTATGCAATAATCCGATGTAATACAAACACTAGTCATCATAGAGGAACAAGCAGTTATCTTACGGTTCCACATGAATTCAATTTTATTCAAAACATTGAATGCAAATGAGCCTACAAGTCGACTAGGTTTCGCCGAGCTTGGCCCTGCCCCTGGGCTCGTTTTCAGAATAATTATATCGAATGCAACCAACGGGAGATAATGTACACCAATATACATACATAGCAAACATATATCGTATCCAGCTACAGAAAGTAACGTGTAAAATCTCACAATATCACTAGAATATCGATGTATGAAGGAGGAGTTCTACAATTTATCATAACAACTGAAATCAGTCAACGAATTTCTGTCAGCCTTGATAGCTCAGTTGGTAAACGTGTTGGTTCCTTGGCGTCTGTTTTACAATCGGGCGACGCCGGTTCAATCCTGACAGCATGCAAACTATTGATTTTCTTTACACTTTTTTTGTTTATGTTTTCACGAAGTAATATAAACCAAATCATTTAGTATATTATGATGCACTGTTTGTAAATATTTTAAAATATTTTTGTAGTAATTATTTATTCGCCACAAAAATGAAAATATGGTCATTGTATACAACAATGTTTCTAAATTGTATTTATTCAGACAGATCACAATCTGTTTTCACATATATAATTACAATATATTACTGTACAATATATTTACAGTTAATAAATTAGATATCCATTACATTATATTTGTTTGGATAAATAAAATTTAGAAACATCGTTATATAATGACCATATTTTCATTTTTGTGATGAATAAATAATTACTACAAAATAAAAATTATTTACAAACAGTGCATCATAGTATACTAAATGATTTGGTTTATATTACTTCGTGAAAACATTTTTTTTAAAAGTGTAAAGAAAATCAATAGTTTGCATGCTGTCAGGATTGAACCGGCGTCGCCCGATTGTAAAATATACGACAAGCAACCAACGCGCCTACCCACTGAGCTAGCGGGACCAGCGGAAACTCTCTGACTGATTTAAGTTGTTATGGTAAATTGTACAACTCCTTCATATATCGATATTCTAGTGATATTATGAGATTATACACGTTACTTTATGTAGCTGGATACAATATATGTTTGCTATGTATGTTTATTGGTGTAGATTATCTCCCGTTGGTTGCATTCGATATGATTATTCTGAAAACGAGCCCAAGCTCGGCGAAACCTAGTCGACTTGTAGGCCCATTCGCATACGTTGTTTTGAATAAAATTGGATTCATGTGGAACCGTAAGATAACTGCTTGTTCCTCTATGATGACTAGTGTTTGTATTACGTCGGAAAATTGCACAATAACTCATTCTGACGCTCGTTTCGACTCAAAAGCTATACTTGTAAACATGGTCTGAATGCATGGAAAGGATCGGCCTAATGCGAGTTTGAGTCATAAGTGACGTCACATCTCGGCATCCTGAAAAGCGCGCCAAAAATATGCATATTCGAAAATGTCCGGATGTACAGCATAAAATGTTGAATTTCTAATTCATTGAATTTTTTGCTTTTTTTTGCTTGGTGGACGTGGAAATAGATAGCAGGATGTAATATAACATAAATTCAAGCAATAGATGTTTTTATTCCCTTTAAGGCTAAGGCTAAGTTGGCCTGGTTATCATATGATAGGTATATCAGGTAAAAATTCAAATACGCTATTTTTTTCAATTAAATGGTTCCACAAGATAGAGTTTGTTATGAAGTTTATGACAGTTTTTGAATTTTTGTGATATCTTCATTATTTCCGACGTAATTCCACTTTTTGTTCTCAGAAAAACAAAACTTTTTGGTATTGAATTTCAGTCCATTTCTTGTGCCCAAACTGGCCCCGGAAGCTTGACGTATTGCATTTGATTATATAGGAAAACGGCCATAAAATTGTGTATATTGAAGATATTTATGCGAAATAAGAAGTTATGTGACCCAAAAAATCATATTGATATGATTTGACCTTGACCTAATTAATTGACCTTCATTGTATATTTGACCTAATTACTGTGATTATTTGCATTATTTGAATGTAATTAATTAGGAAATGCCTACTAAACTATTAGAGGATTGAAGATTGTTAATATATATTATATTGTTATAGCACAGTATGAAATTAGTTATTTAATGACCTTATTAATTGACCTATATTTAATAATTAACCTATTTACCGTTATTATTAATTACAAAAATCGGGTAAGAAAAGGCCTATTATAGGTTGAACTCTGTCAGTCAGTTTATACAGTGACTGTAATATATTATGACTGCTACCTCTTAAAATCCATAATTTGTTGATGACCTAATTAGTTAACCTAATTTCTTATTTGACCTATTTACAGGGATTAATGGCATGATTGACCTATAATTAATTAGGAAATGGGCATACCAATCTTAAGAATGAAAGAAATTGTTAATAGATCAACTTGAAATGTTACCAATTATGCATGACATAATTAGTTTAATATTTTCCTAATTAGTTTAACAATTTTAAACGCTTAATTCAATAACGAGGATTAACAGTATGAAAAATTTGTTAATACAACAATCTGAATTCAATGTGACTTTGTAATAAAATGCATGCAGACTAATTGATGAACATTTATGTAATTAGTATGCCACAGCAGGTAAATATAAAGGGAATTAAATGGATAAACATTACAACAGAATTAATATTAAGAACATTTATTATAACAGATTCAAACATAGCGGCAACATTAATAATTTCATGAAACACTGGATGCATATAATGCAGTGCAAATGTATTGCATAAATGTTCATATGTCCAAGGATGCATGTCCAATGCAACATTATAAAGTCCTGCAGATGTAGAGTAGCATGTTCTGTAATTCAGGCAGCACAGCAACATGCAAAGTCCTGCACGTACAACAACAGTTGTAGGCCTACACAGCAGCAATGTTTGTAAAGTCTTGTAGTTATAACGAGTAAAATGTCTTCCAGGTAAAAATCATTTGTAAATCTTTGTCTAGTAATTATTTTCAACTCTTGTATCATCTTGCATTATGTCTGTAACTTTCAGTTGAACAACTGATGTATAATGAATTTTTTGCATGAGGAGCCACATCAGAATATTGTCCACAGAGAGAGGATCATCTCAAATCAGCTTCATGCAGCATTCGTTTGAAGTTTCCGTAGCAACAGTGAATTTGTGTGAAACATGCTTTTAAGAATTCATTGCAACTTAAGGTGTGCAGTAATGTTCTTCACTTTTAAAGCAGTCTTTTTGCATGTAGTGGGACTTGCAAGCGTATCAACTGATGTGTATAGATGTTGACACCAGCCACTTGCAGAGATCAGAAATGCCAGCTGTCAAGGAAGAACTGACCTATGCCAGCATCAGTTCCAGTCATTGGTGTAGGCCCATGTCTTGAATTAGGCACAGTCTCGTGCGTTGATGAAGAACTTTTTTGAAAAGTAGCTTTATGAAAATGGCAATTTGGAGAGAACTCAGAATTTTGAAAAGTAGGTTTAAAAAATTGCATTTTTAAACAGTACTTTGAAAATAACGTGAGCCGACCGGTCGACCACTGCTGAGTTGCCATTCTGAAACAAAAATGCATAACAGTGAATTGTATGCACATTCTAGAAAATGTTATGAACAGTAGATTAGCACACTGTTCTTAGTGCACACAACATCGATATTATTTCAATGTTGTGATTCACACATCGATATTATTTCAATGTTGTGATTCACGAAATAAATAATAAACTACAACTTATATCAAGACTACCCATTTGATCTTCCAACACTGAAACATGAAAGTCACACAGAATTACTTGATGGAAATGATGTGGTGTAGTATGAAAAAAGAAATGTCATAACTAAAGACATAACAAAATAAATTTGTTAATATAATATTAAAAAGTTAATTACATAATAATTAGTTATAACTTTAAGTACAAAAGTAAAAGCAATTCGTTTTATAGATTGAGATGGTTTGGGATTTCAATAACGATGCTATGGAAAGCGTCACTAACAACAGACACAGATTCAGTCAACTTGTACACATTTTTCTTTAAACATTTAATTTTGGCATGTTAATATCAAACTAAAAACGGTAAATATTAATTATATATAAATCTTGTCACTGTTACAAGTGAACAATAACACCAATGATATGTGATGGTTGCAATGGATATGGACTTAATTAATGCTGCAAAAGCGCCTACTGATGCCAGCGTGATACGGCGTTGACTGTTGAAAATGTACGCCCAGAACGCCAAAGTTGCCCACATCGGTGTGTTGCTCGGCAGGTACGTACATTTGTGCAACATATATAATTTTAAAGCTAATATTTCAATCTACATTAATATCGCAATTTCATTACGTAATCTTTACATTTTATTTACGCATTTAGCAAGCATAGAAAACATTAAACTTCACTTACCTACACTCAAAATGCCGCGCTCAAAACGAAAAAGAAGTATTTCCATATGTAACAGAGTTATCCATTGGTCGATTCCATGCTCAAACGTCTTGGTAACATCATTTGCATAGCAGCAGCGACGTATTTTCTGCGATCTCTGACGCGGCGCCGTGCCGGCGTCATTTTCATGCACAAGAAATGGATCAGTTTAGGCCGCTAGAAGGAAACACGCCACCTAACGGATACTGATATCACTACATAAGATAAGGCTAAATTTCCTAAAACTAAGTCTGTCTCTAAGACAAAGACAAAGTACAGTTTTATAGGGCCATATGGCATATATTATACCTTAGGCGCAGCTCAGACTCACGCATTTGGCCCACATTTGACTTGTAATTTGGTTGCAAATATATTCGTTTTATAACTTTAATGACCAAGTTATATTGTTGGAAATTATAATAATATATAAAATAAAAAAATTATAATTGCATTGGCCATTGCGTATAATATAATATATGTGTCCACCCGTCATTTGGATGGGTAAAATTCGAAAATTGCATTTTTGGACGGTTTCAAATTGATTGTGGACGGGTCCGCCGGGCTGGCCCTTCCATGTCTGTCCATGTCTTTTTTTTCCGCGGGCCAGCCCGTCCATGCCATTTTTATGACGTCATTGAAACTGCCGCAAAGCCAGTTAGAAAACCTATCGACTGGTTTTGAAAATCGACCACCCGGATCGCCTGGCCAGCTGCCCGACAGCTGCCAGACCGGTAGCGGTGGTTGCTTGAAAGGCAGCCAACACTTGTACAGACCAAATAATCCTATGTGAGGTCAACGTCGGGGCAGGGAGATACCATAAGCACGTGCCGATTATGACACAATCTTGGAAAACGGATGGAATTCCGCGTAATTGACATTTCAAAACGGGATTTGTGTTTTCGAATGGAAACTCCGTAAACACTGAAAGAGTAGAATCACCAACACCGTAAACGATACTGACTTTATTGGAGATTTTTTTAAACAAACCAGATTAATATGCAACAGTATTAATTTATTATGGTGGATTTATGATGCTGGATTTTTAAAACGCACATGGCAAATCGTTATGAGTGTCATGGCGCTGGTGCTACCTCATGTTACTAATTACATGTAATTGTTACATCGTTAGCAGACGCATAAGTGTACATATGAACAGAAATGGGCTTCTTTTTCACTTTAAAAAAGCATCATTTGACACATCATTTTTTTCTGAAACAGAAAATACATCGTTTGAAACAGAATTTGCCTTTTTCTGAAATGGAATTTTGAAATAGAATTGAAACAGAATTTGCCTTTTTTTAAATGGAAAATCAGTGTCCCTATATATGCTCATAGTTGCTACTGTGCTTTAAGAAGTAACTCTATAATTCTTATGTAAATAAATACATATTTGTTGTCATAGTTATATTATTATTACTACTTACATGTTTGATCACACATGAGATGTGCATTCAGCCATGTGCTCTGCCTTGCATTCATAAATGGTAATATGTATTTACCTTACCAACATTTACCACACAGGTATATATATCTGTCTGTGTGTGTGTGTGTGTGGGTGGGTGGGTGCGTGCGTGCGTGCGTGCGTGCGTGTGTATCTCATTTTCCATCTCTGCAACCAAGAAGATAAATGTGAAATTAACATGTTTGTGAACAATACACGTCTCGTGTGTCAAGCAGCCCCTACACACCTGGGTATCAAACTAGACAAATCACTAACTTACAGGCAACATCTGGAAAACTTAAGCACAAAAGTAGCATCACGTGAAGTGCTAATACACTGACTTGCTGGTACCACCTGGGGAGCAAGCACCAAGACACTATGCACCTCTATCTTGGCATTAGTGTATGCACCAGCAGAATACTGTGCAGCGGTGTGGTGCAGAAGTGCAAACACATCAAAACTGGACGTCAGCATCAACAACTCCCTACGAGTCGTCACTGGATGTTTAAGAGCAACAAAAAATGAACATTTATCGGTGCTTGCAGGCATTGCACCAGCAGCACCACTGATACTACAAAGACAGGCAGCTGTGCTGGCCTTGGGCAAGTGTGCAAAAAACACAGACCATCTACTATACAACGTTTGCTCAGTAAGGGCTAGTGTACACCGTCAGAAGTCATGACACTCTTTCAATAGCCAGACACATGAACTCATGAAATGTCTGGGCCCCAGTGAAACAACAGCACACTGGATATCAACCAAACGGAGACGTAATTGGTACCGATATATATCGTTAGCTTCAAACAATTGTTTGGTGTAATAATCTTTACTGACTGTTTTCTAGCAACTCTCCTGGAGTGATTATTATGATTTGCAGATACTTGTATCTATTTTAGCAGTCAATGTTTCGCTACACGTTAAGTTCATCTTGGATTTTTGCAAATCCACAGTGTTGAATATCCACGTTACAAAGTTATAAGTTGTTGACTCATAATTTCAACAAGCCATGCCGGTGGCAGCTAGTCCTAATTGACAATTTGGACTTGGGTTTGATTCAGCTGGTTAACAATGTGGCTAGTGTTCTGTATTGACAGATTTAGCATGTCAATAATGTGTGCAGTTCTCCTCAATAATTGACCATGTCTGTCAACGGCACTATGTTAATAAGCAGCAAACCTTGTTCAAATAGACCGTCACACGAACAGCGACATAGCCGACATACCACCTAGGTATACATAGTTCTTTTGATAAATTCTGCATGTCAACAATACATGCATTCTGATTCCATCTGCTTTGATTTATTTTGGTCAAGGTTTATGTTATTGAAATACAACAATTTAGTTAGCTTTTATCTGGTAACATTTTGCTAGAATACAATTTTATTTTTGGGGTTTTATTAATATAAAATGCAATATTATAAAACATTTGTTTAGTAATAAACTGATGACATGTTATTTTATGATTGTATTGTCACAAAGTTGAGTTTAAATCCTAATTGTAATCCCACAGAGCCAACACTGCAAACAGTAGAAAGAGAGAAATGATTGCTGATGAGAATGTCCATGTAATGTAGTCGTGAACATTGGTAAACATCTTTGTGCAATTTCCAGAGTTCTTAATTGAAAATGTGATCAATACTTCACTGCTGACTGACAGCATTAATTAAATGCCACCTACCCACAATTGATTGCTAGTACAATCCATAACACTGATTCATAGCTCGCAAAGCTCGAATTTGCCAAACTGGATGGAACCAAAATGTGAATTTATAAGGGGTGCGGCATTTGTTGTGTAAGTAATAATGTAATGTAATTATAATTTTTTTTTTTCAATCATGATATTGATAACAAGTACAGGCACAACTGAGTATCATTATATCATATAGACAATATACATGATTACTTGACAGAGGAATCACATAAAACAGTTATTTATCCATCAGTTTGTTTATTGTTTATCCATTGTCTTGAAATAATGTACATTTATGACATCATCTCATTCACAAAAGTGTCAAATTGAATTTACGGGAATGTTGCTTTGGTACTTGAACTCCTGTGTCAAGTTTCAGATGCACACAACATTAATATTCAGTCATGTAGACATCTACTGAAGGCATTGACAATTAGCTACTGTTCAAAGGGTTAGTACCCAGTGGTTTATTATTTTATGTATGCCAGTCTGGATTCTGACCATTCATTACTACCTGGGTAATTATATTTTCATTAATTAAGTCACTTCTTGCAGCTTCTTGAAAAAGTAGAATCACACCTGAACACATTAGACAGACTGAAGACTACCAACTAAAACACAGTTGTGGGTGTCAATTTATCTATAGACCACAGTCACATTTCAAATAAACAACCATTTATTATTGGTATATTGTACACTGGCTTCATAAATTGATATGCCAATTGCAATATTATTGCCAACATGACATTTGACCAATTCTTAATCAGAGTTAATGCAATAATAATGCACTTCAGATAAAAAATACAGTTTGTTAAATATGTCTGATTGTTTTTGTATATCACCATTATTTGGTTTCCCATGGTTTTATTTGAACACAGTTGTGACCTGTGACTATGGCCACTGTGCAGGTGTTTATTGTATGTGCACCTGAAATTTGATAGAGGACGGGTGCATTTAATACATGTTAGTATTAGATAACTGCATCTGAACTACTGATGTAAGTAAACTGATTGTTCACCTAGTAAACTGACTTGTATGAGATAACATACCTTAAGTCTTTATTTATCTGCTTCTAGACTAGTGAATGAAGTTGTTATGTCACATGCTTTCAAGTTCTGTTTGGTTGCCTTAATGTAATCTTGTTGGTGTGATTGCTTAGCGTAGTCATACAAATACTTCACATACGAGACATGGTTAATATGCACACAAGGTTTATTTGTGTCTACTCTGGTTGTATTGATATGAGTACTAGAATCAAAATGAAGGCCGATTTTCTAGTTTAGACATGTGAATACATTAGTAATTCATGTCCTGCTACCTGGCCATTAGCTCACAGTATGAATGGTCATGCTGAACAGAAATCACTGCAGTGAAAAGAATCCCATTACTGAATGCACAGAACTACCATTGACTCTTTGAATTATAGGTAAACCACTGAAGTGGCTTGTGATGACATATTTTCAGCATACAGTGAAAGCCAGGGTTATTTCGATAGTTATATTACCCGTAGGTACAGGTGCATTTATGCATTTAGCAGAGGAAAAAATGTTTGCTGAGGGAGCAAAAAGAAGAACAAAAAATGTATCAAACATCTATTTGATATATATTTGACATCCAGATTGATTAACTCTGGTGTTTAATATGCATTTTCGTGATTTTAGATGCGGGTGACATAACCCGAAGGACACGTCGAGACCGAGATGTGGCGACGGACACGGTGACGCCGCGGCTGTGACGCCAGACAGGCATGGCGAGCGAGGCGGCGTCTCACAGCGGGTGTTGGCAGCACCGTAAGTTGACGGATGTCCTCCTCGAGATCTCGGAGAGCGACGCCTTCCGCGACGGCGCTCTCGGCGCCAGCGCCATCTTGGCCAACAATGTCGTCGAGCTCGTGTCCCCGTGGCAGGCGACGGCCACGCTCAGCGTGCGCGTGCGCACCAAGAAGCGGAAGAGCCACAACAAGTCGCACCTGGCGGACGACGGGTGCGGCGACTACGGCACGGGTGATAAGACGGACGCGTCGAACAGTTTCCCGGCGTGGAGGATCGGGGTGGACCCCATCACCTACCACTACGTCGTCGACAATGGACGATACCGCGCCGTCAAGCTGGCGCGCAAGATGGAGATACAGACGGGGGTAAGACGGAACACGGAGAAACTGAGCCCGGAGCAGAAGTCGGCACAGCAGGAGAGCAAGTCGAGGTATTGCGACCCCGACAGCGACCGTCGGTCTGAAGACACCAGTGGCAGCAAGTGTGCCGTCAACTCGCCGCGTCCAGACACCGACCGCTCCTGTGGCGTCGGTCTTCCTTCCATACGGCGTTATCCTCCCGACATACAGCCGGCCATCACCGTGCTGGCATCGGCCGACTTCAATACAACGGACAACAAGCGCCAGACAATACTCGTGGGCGAGGCGAACTCGGCCAAGAGGTCATCCCCAAAACCTCGTCCAGACTCGGCGTCTTTCTTTGACCTGCCGGCCATCGACGTTCCTCTCACGACGTCGTTTGGCTGCCGAGGTAGCAACCTGCAGAACTGTCGGCCGTTCGACGACGCGATCATTGCACACGTGCAACGTCTCGAGGTGAAATCTTCGAAACTCTACCAGAATGGGGAGCAGCGAAGCCGGTCTGAGCCCGTGCCGGTTATGTCGAGATGCGATGCTCTCTGTATGAGCTACCAGTCGAAGCACGCAGTGCCCCTAACGCTGCATCCGTTAGATGCCGCCTTCCGTCGTCCTACGCCGGAGCCTCTGCCTCTTTTTCCGGTCAGGGTGAGCGAGGCGATGAAAGAAGCCCGCATTGATATACAAAAGTTGTCACCAAAACCGACCAGTAAACCAATTGTAGCAAACAACGGGAATGGATACCATAGCAACTGGAATGGATACGGCGATCTACACGATTTCGCGTCAGATTCCTCACAGCGGGAGTTCGGTCTGATAGGATGGACCAAGTCTAAGAAGTCGCCTCGCAAGACGACGTTCCCCGGCCACCATTTGCGCAACGATGCACAACCGGGCAACCTTAACGGAGCTCTGATTTATCGCTCAGACACCGTAGGTGAAGACATGTTTTCCGTGAAACGTATCGATACGACACTGGACCAACGCAACGCCAGACACAGCTTCAACGACGTGCTTGGCCCCCGCGAGCGCAGTCCGCCCGCGGTGCCATCAAACGGAACATCAACGAAGACCTACGCTCCTCTAGCGAGTGCCGTCAGCACTAGCGCTGAGGTGCACGAGAACATATGGACCTCTGCGTCTGCAAACGCCCCTCGCTATGTGTACAAACACAACATGTTGTCGAAGGAACTGCAACACCAGTTCATCACGTCGACGAAAATAGGAGGTCGCATGTCGGACCATAATAATGTGCTGCAGACACAGACAAAGACGGGACGAACGGGACATCGCAAGAGGACGAATGGAAAGGGCGGGTCTAACGTGGAGGTCGTCAACGGGGGCTTCATGGGTGTACTCATCGGGCAGACCCGCCAGCGTACGAGGAAGAGTTGCTCGGAGCGGGACATACTTCCCGAGATTTCCGGACAGAGAATCAAATCTAAACTTACAACGGACGTCAACCCGTAGTTCGTTGTTTTTTTATTTACTTATCCTCTTCGTGCCGTGTAACACTTAAGGCTGGCTCAAGATCTCGCCAGACCCCTGTCTTAGGCCCTCCTTGCTGCTGTACCCCAGGTCAGCCCAGCAGTCTTCAGTTCTTCTATTGTTCGTCGCCAAGTTGTTTTTGGTCTGCCTCATTCTATTTCCTCCTGGCGTCCAGGTCAGTCCTGTTTTTACTGGCGTTTCGCTGTTGTATCCGTTGAATCACGGTACATTCACGGTCAAACCGTGTGCGATTTAATCAGATACATGTGTTGCATTCAGGTGTCCAGAAAACCTATAGTAGTTCATGTTAACAGCAAAGAAAGGGTGCGCATCGTCGCAAGTCATATTTCGGTACCCGCACGTTCATCTAGTCTCATCATTTGTGAATGTGGCGGGGAACAGTTTGGTAATGAACGCTGTATTAGCAGAAGGACGTTGAAAACATTTCATAAAATGTTCATTTGAATCCTTCACGCAGAGATAATGAATGGATTACCTAATTGGATGACCACGTACTGGTGGCTACTGCACATTGTTCGATGACATGTGATATTTTAACAAGTCGATTGGGATTATGAACATTCTGCATGCCTTCTCTGTAATCTATGCTAACATTGTTTACAGTGTGAACTATTCAAGTTGTGTAATTATTGTGTAGTGTAATTGATCTCGTGTTTAAACTAAGGTCACTGTACATTGCAAGGCATGTAGTATGACGTGCAAAACGAACCAGTGGATCAAAGGGAGATACACACTACACAAAGCAAGGCAGCTCAACCAAATATTTCTCTAATGCTATTTAGTATGCAGGATTGCACATATTTACAAACTATTGATCTATGACAGATCCACGTACCTAACAACATTGTGACATACATTTGTGCTGTAATGTGAACGCACCTGAATGCTGTGTAACACGACTCGGCATAATTATTAACAAAATGTTACTTTGATTTGCCATTATTAAGAATAGTTTTCGGCGACAAGATTCTTACAGGGCTTTGGGAATAATTATAATTCAAAACCGTTTATTGTAATAGCTGACATAAAACCGAAAGCGTTGAACGTAAGGTGGTGTATAGAGGCATTGGATCTAGTCTGTTTGGAAACTGGGCGATTCCTTTTGTAAGTTACAAGAATATGCGAAAGTTGAATAGACACGAACGACTGTTCAACCAATGTAACGAAATACTACTAAAGGTTTTAATTCATGTTTGACAGTAAACTTGTACATGTGTATCTCGGCGGGTAATTGGAGCACCAACGATAATTGTATACATTATATGACACTCCTTTGAGAGCCTCGTTTTACAATGAATGTTGTATGTAAAATCATACCCAGTTATTGCAACGATATATTGTTAACAACTTCACGGGTTATTTGAATTTAACAGCCAATGCAATTTTGTAATGTCATATTGTAGATAGCCATGCCTGTTGGTGACCCATATATATTTATACAAATGACCGCTGGATAAAACAGAAATGATTACTACTTCTGCTATCAGTCTACTATAATACAACAGCCAATACCATCACCACCACCAACGGTGGAAGGAGAAGCTTGGAGTAATTTGTTTTCCACGCCAAATTATATATATATATACGTCCACCAAAATGGACAACTGCGCAATGGTCACTTTGATGCCTCACTGGGCACTAAACTTAATCCTAGTAACAACTGTATTCGCGATGCCCAGATTACCTCTCATGTTGTCCAGGTTAGCTATACCCTATGCATGGGACCATCCGTTAATACGTGCCAAACAATCGCTACTAGCACTGGTTACATTATTATACTGTTACTTGTATTGTTAAAATGTTTTGTTGTGGTTGTAATTGTTGGAAATACTCAAATTATTTATATATTGATGTGTATAAAATATTGTTAATTCGTTGTTAATGTCGTATCTTGTTCAGAAGGCCGTTTCGTAGGTGTGTGATTGCAATATAAAACACAAGTTTATCGTTGACTTGTCTCGAGGTCGTACACTTTGTATGATGCTGTCTTTTTTTCCTTATGAATTCAGGTTGGGGGCAGACATTAAATTAATCGTATACATGTGTCAGCAGGTAACACATTTTTATGCAGTATGAATTAGTTGAGATGGGTTATAATCTGAAGTAACAATAACCGCGTTATTCCATGAGCTCTAGTTCTTACATGCTAGGACTAGATCGTAACATTTTGATGTTCAGGGGTAAACAAGACTTCCGTCAAACAAAAATAACACAAGCTGACAACATAATTTATAATTATATATACCAAAGGTTAACTGTCTAGCCGTATAATGTTTACGAAATTGGTTGACCCTGCAGTAGACTACATTGCCAAGTCGGTTCACCCAGGTAGGAGTACAAGAGTGGGTCCTAGGTGTATCCGGGTCACATTCGAGTTGCTTGTTTTTATAGCTTGCTTAAAAAGGTAAGTTATTATATAGAGCAGTATCCAGTCTTTATGACTGTTCCAAAGCGCTTTACACCCTGGCAGACCTGTTCAATCGAATACCATCTATGGGTAGCATATAGTCACGCTGCAATGAATGCACTAAGACTATTTGTACATCAATATTCACCACTGTCTATAGCCAGGTACTAATTCATACAGTTGAGTGAACTGGAGCAAAGCAACGTAGTGTGAACGAACTAGCCCACAGTTCGAAATGGCAGTACAGGATTCGAACCCGGTTCTCTCGATTGAGAGTCCGATGCTCTAGTCGATGCGTTCCATAATTTACTTATCGTTTTCGATAGGTGGTAAACTATTTACGTAGGTCAACAAGCGCCCCTGGTGGAAAGAAGGCGTGAACTAGAGAAATAAGTCAATCGGCACTATCTTGTGATTAAACTATGAACTATACAACTAGCTCGATGACGTCATGAAATAGGTCATTGCGCATGCGAAATGATGTTTTTGTTACGGTAGCGCTTAAATTCTCTACCCTAATGCTTTGTTCTTACAGTAACGCATAAATTCGCTACTCTAATGTGGTGAGTTATTAAAATAGGTCGATGACATCATGAAATTACCGTTATTTCCATTTATGTTTCGTATTTTAGTGCATCAGCGTGGTAATAGCATAACATTTTAGCGTTTCTACGTGTTATAGGGGTAAAGTTCCCTATCTTAGTACTTGAGCTTCATAACAGTTCAACGTGTTAGCTGGGTATAATTTTCACATGTTAGTGCATCAGCGTGGTAGCGTCATAACATTTTAGTGTTTCAACGTGTTAGCGGGGTAAAGTTCCCTATTGGCGGATCTGGATTGTGCCGAATTGTTGTTGCAGAAAAGGTTAAAAACAAGTGGAAATATTGATCGATAAGTAATATTCTTACCATAACGTTATTCATAAAGTAGCACTAGACATATATTGAGTAACATTTTTGCTTAAAGTTAGTTAAAGTATTTTAGAACACTTTATTCTAGTGAGTGATAATACGGTAACTTAGCCTTCGAAGTTCGATAAGTTTGTAAACAAGATTTAGTAAATTTGATTATGTGGTAGAATATATAGGAGATAAAGTAACAAAGGGCTAGGGCGCGATATAACCTAAATAATTCGAAAAGTTCGTGATAGGATAGACAATCAGCTGTGTAATTAAAATCAGCTGTAACATAAAGTATGCTGTAGTACACAGGAAACAACCATTCTAAGTTATTAAATACATTCTGATATGGCGCCTTGCAAGCGACAAGTCAGGGCAAAGCGATACTTGGTGTGTCATCACTGCCACAACTGGGTGGATTTTGCCTTGTCCGGCTGTGGGAAGTCAAGGGCAGAAATCAAGGAGAAGGGATTCACCTTTCAGTGCGTGGGGTGTTGTAAGGTGGAGTGTCTGCAGAAGGAGATATAGTTAGGTTGACAGATATTGTGAAGGGGGTGGAGATGACAATTAGCAAGAAGACAGGTGGAATACAGAGAGATGACGGAGAGAGTTGGGAATACTGTGAGACTGAAGGAGCAGAATAGTGGCAAGAGGAAAGGAGACTGAGAGGATGGATGGTGATTGGAGGGGAAGACATTGGAGAATTGACGACAGAACAGGTGATAGGGGAGAAAGTGACCGTAGAGAAGGGGGGAGGGAACATGGGACGGGAGAAGAAAATGTGATGGGAGGAAAGATGAAGGGACGAAAGGAAGTGAGAGTAAATGTGATAGAAGAGAAGTCAATAATGGAACAATGACAGGAAGAAAGGTGACAAGAGAAAAAGCAACAGGAAAGAATGGAATGGAAGGGAATGTGACAGGAGAGACGACGGCAGGGGGAAAAGAGAACAACCAGACAGATGCAAACCGGAGAAGGAGCTACTCTGAGGCAGTGATTGAATAAAAAAGAGAGGGCGTTTTTGGGCGACTCTATTTTGAGAAAGATAGATAAGACATTATGCGAGGGGGAGGACGTCGTTGTTTGTCTACCGGGGGCTAGGATAGAACATATGACTGAAATGGTAGAGAAGGTATTTTGGCATGGCAAGGGAGGGTCTATACTAGTACACGTAGAGACACATAATGCAGACAGGGAGGGAACAACTGGGATAATACAGAAGTACAGACAGTTAGTGAGGAAGCTAAATAAGACACAAGTTGAACAGAGTATTCTTTCAGGAATTTTGCCAGTAATGGGAGGAAGGGGGCAACATATATAAACTGCAAGAGGATGGTGATCAACGCACTAGTTCAGCAGATGTGTGAAGAAGAGAGGGTGGGATTCACAGATTTATGGGGATACTTTGTTGGGAGGGAAGGTGTGTACATGACAGATGGACGCCATGTAATTGGAAAGGGGCAGCAGTTTTCTCAGAGAAACTGCTGCGATCTGTTGACAGTGGGACAGGTTGCATATATTTAAACGAGGTTCACAGGGGGGACTCACAAAGAAGCCTGAAACTGTAGGCACATATAAAGACAGCACAAATAAATCAGCAAAGAACACTCTGGAAAACTGTTCTGAAGCTGGATATGAATATGTTTGTTTAAATGAAAGGAGTCTTGTAAACAAAAGAAATGAACTAAACATTATGGTAGAAGATATTGACCCTCACATAATAGGTATAACCGAATCATGGGCCATATCAGATGCCGAATTGGGACTGACAGGATATGTGATGTTTAGGAAACGTAGATTAGGAAGAAGGGGAGGTGGAGTTATTTTACATATTAAAGAATCTACCCAGGCTTATGAAATAAATTAGAAAGAAGCAGATTGCGAAGAAGCTGTTTGGTGTAACATAGTTACAGGAAACTCAACGTTAACGGTTGGATTAGTTTATCGAAGTCCAAACATAAGCATAGAATATAATAAAAAAGTAAAGATAGAATGTGTAAGACATAGTTTTGTCCTCACAGAATGAATTATTTGACAATGTCAAGATATGTGAGCCACTGGGGAGTAGTGATCACAACCAGATACATTTTACTATCAAAATAAAATCAGAAAGGAATAGTAAAAAGCAGTACAGGAGAAATTTCCACAAAGGAAGATGTAAGGACATGAGGAAATATTTAGCAAAGACAGACTGGAATAACACACTGAAGAATAAGACAGCAACATAATGCTGGAATATCTTAAAGAGTGAAATTAAGTGCATCACCGATCAATTTGTTCCCTTGAAAAAACAAGCGAAACGGTCCAAAACGAAACACTTATCAAAAGAAGCCATTAGAAAAATTAAGTACAAACAAATGATGTGGAAGTCATATAAACGTACTAGAAATTATGAAGACTACGCCATTGATAAAGAAGCACTTGTCCAAGCTACAGCTGCAATTAGAAATTCAAAGAGTAGCTATGAGCAAAAATTCGTTTGTAATATAAAACATGACAGCAAGAGTTTTTATGCGTATGTTCGAAGCAAACAGACCGTTCAGGATAAGGTCGGTCCTCTAGAAGATAGTGCTGGAAATATAATATCAGAAGGATTCTTAATGGCAGAAGACCTGAATGAGTATTTTACTTCGGTGTTTAACAGGGAAGATTTCAGTTCACTGCCAGTACCAGACACTAAGTCCAAGGGGACAGGATCAGACTATTTAGGACAGTTAATTGTAACCCCGGAAATGGTAGCTAAGAAAATAAGGGTTATGAAGCATAATAAATCACCTGGAGTGTATGGGATTCCGTCCAAGCTACTATTGGAAATTGTAGAAGAAATTAGCATACCGCTTGCAACAGTTTTCAATTTGTCATTAGAAGAGGGAGAGGTTCCTTTATAATGAAAATAAGCAAAAACATTACACCGTTATTTAAAAAGGTTCGAGAAACAAGTCAGATAACTATAGACCAGTGAGTTTAACATCGGTGATTTGCAAATTATCAGAAAGACTAATTAAAGATCGCATGGTGGATTTTGTTATTAAACGTAACTTGGTAAACCCATCTCAACATGGGTTTTTAAAAGCGAGGTCATGCTTAACAAACATGTTATGTTTTTTGGAAGATATCAATAAGTGGGTAGACAAGGGATCACCAGTAAATATCATCTACTTAGATTTTCAAAAAGCTTTCGACAAAGTACCACTTCAAAGATTACAAAGGCCCATGGCATAGGAAATTGTATACTTAATTGGATTGAAAAATGGCTGATTGATAGAAGACAACGGGTAGTAGTTGATAGGGAGGCTTCAAACTGGAAATCAGTTTTGAGTGGGGTACCACAGGGATCACTACTGGGACCTATATTATTCTTAATATAATATTATATCAACGATTTGGACGATGATATAACAAACAAGGTGTTGGAATTTGCGGATGATACAAAAGTGTTTAGAATGATTACAAGTGGTGGAGATAGACAGTATTTACAAGATGATCTTAACAAGTTGATCAAATGGTCTGAAAAGTGGCAACTGCTGTTCAATTTTGGGAAATGTAAATGCCTCCACGCAGGACATGGGAACGAAGAGGTAGTATATACAATGGGGGGTACTGTACTAAGTACTACTGGAAAAGAAAAGGACTTAGGGTTAACAGTTAGTGCTTATATGAAGGTTTCACAGCAGTGCGGAATTGCAGCTTGTTATATATGACATATCACGTGTTCCTGTTCCTGGTTAGAGAGTTGTTCCGCACTTCCGGTAATAAAATGTTTGTTCTATTTGACTACGTCAATAGTTCTCTGTAAATGTCGTACCCAATACACGACATATTGGCGACGAACGATGGGATGAGTAACCACAACAAGACGAGCTCTAGCCGTCGCACGCAAGTAGAACTTTCGCTGACTACGTCATTGTGAAAAATGGAAAACACGGGTTTCGAGCCGTTCGCCATAACGCCCGCTGACAGCGCAAGTGCGCGATGGGAGCGGTGGATTCGCCGTTTCGACAATTTCGTCGTCGCGCGAGATATAGACGACGACAGGCGGAAGAAGGCGATGTTGTTACACTACGCTGGTGAAGCTGTATTCGAGCTGAGTGAGTCTGTTGGTATCGTCGACAGTGACAATTACGCTGAAACGAAAGACAAGCTTACGGCCTACTTCACACCGAAACGAAACGAAGAATATGAAGTGTTCGTCTTTCGCCAGTCACACAGCACACTGGTGAGACACTGGACCAATTTCACGCTCGACTTCAAGTTCAACTGCTGTCTAAAAATTCGCGAAAAGGAACTGAGTGAGGCAACGATCAGTCTCGATCGTTTGCTGACGTACGGTCGTACGCTTGATTCCACAATGCATCAATCATCGGTCATGGGGACCAACGCCGCGTCAACGACGAACGTCAACGCAGTTTCCAGTGATCGTCATCACCACCCGCGTTCGAGGAAGCAAAACCGCGACTGGAATAGTCGTTCTGTTGGTCGCCAGGGTGCGCCACCGAAAACTGACAATCAACGAAAACCCCGTTGTGTGGCGCACCGCGCTGCAGCGATACCGTTTCAAAATATGGCAATGCACAATCTTGTCCAGGCTGTGAAAAATCTCCGCACAATAGAACGGAATGTCCAGCTTGAGGCAAAACATGTTACAAATGCGAAAAACCTAATCACTTCGCTAGAGTGTGTAGAGCTGTCTTGGCAAACACTAATTTGGTAAAGGACGTTCCACAACAATCAGACAATGCAGGTTTATGCAACGACACATACACATTAAATATGTACAACTGCGACGCCACGCGCACGAACACTGTCGCACCATACATGTGTACAATTGACATTCAGAGTACACGAGTCAAGATGGAAATTGATACTGGGGCTTCAGTTTCGTTGATAGCAGACAGAGACTGGGTTAGAATCAAAGAGGCTAATCCACAGCTGACACTCAGCACACGTGACGTGCCAAGTCTGCGCACGTATTCAGGCGACACAATTCAACCACTGGGGCAGGTGCTATTGAATGTACATCACAATCGCCAATATCATACGCTGAGTGCGCTGATCGTCCCAGGGGCTGGTCCGAATCTGCTCGGACGTGATTGGCTGTCGGTGCTACGTCTTAATTGGGCTGAACTGCATAAAATGGACCAAGATTCGTTTCTTGAGCATTACCAAGCTGTCTTCACGGCAGGACTAGGCAAGCTCAAAGGAGTTACTGCCAAGTTGTACATTGATGAATCTGTACAGCCACGGTACTGCAAACCACGTCCAGTGCCGCTCGCTCTTCGTGCAAAGGTAGAAGATGAACTAGAACGCCTACAGGCTGAGGGCGTCATTCATCCCGTTGAGTTCTCAGAATGGGCTGCTCCTATCGTACCAGTACTCAAGTCTTCAGGAGACATCCGGATTTGCGGAGACTACAGGGTCACGATATACAAGGCAGTGAAGGTCGACAAATATCCCATTCCCAACATCGATGATCTGTTCGACAAAGTAGCTGGTGGACAACTGTACACAACGCTCGATCTAAGCAACGCTTATCAACAAGTTGTCCTCGATCAGGAGTCGCGCAAGCTAACCACAATCAACACCTCCAAAGGTCTGTTCGAGTACGAACGCCTTCCGTTTGGCGTATCTTCTGCTCCTGGAATTTTCCAACGCATCATGGAGCAACTGCTGCAGAACATTCCTATGACCGTGGTATATCTGGACGACATCCTTGTTTCTGGAAGGACACCAGAGGAGCACGACAGCAACCTGCAAATGGTGCTCACGCGACTGCTCGATACTGGAATACGGTTGCAGAAGGAGAAGTGCACGTTTCGACAGACGTCTTGCAAGTACTTGGGCCATATCATCGACAGGGAGGGCATCCACCCGACGAACGACAAGGTGCTCGCCATACAGAGTGCGCGTGCCCCGCAAAACGTGCAGGAGTTGCGCAGCTACCTTGGTCTGATCCACTATTATCACAACTTTCTGCCGAACATCAGCAACCTCTTGGCACCGCTGCATGAGTTGACTCGATTGGACGCGAAGTGGAAATGGAGTGCGATTCACCAAGATGTATTTGAACGATCAAAGGCATTAGTGTCTTCTTCTACGGTGCTTGTGCACTACAACCCCCGTTTACCCATCGTTGTGAGCAGTGACGCTTCTCCCTACGGCATCGGGAGCGTGTTGTCTCATCGCCTACCCGACGGCAGCGAAAAGCCAGTAGCGTTCGCGTCACGCACTCTATCTTCTGCTGAGAAGAAATATGCGCAACTAGAAAAGGAGGCGTTATCTCTTGTGTTCGGAATTACGAAGTTCCACAAGTACCTCTATGGTCGCGAGTTCGTACTGCAATCGGATCATAAGCCATTGTTGGGACTCTTGAAACAAGATCGACTCATATCGCCAATGTCCAGCGCACGAATACAACGTTGGGCGCTGACAATGAGCAACTACCAGTACAAATTTGAGTACAGGCCGGGGACCAGCATCAGCCACGCTGACTGCCTTAGTCGATTACCTCTGCCTGACACACCAGAGAAAGTACCGGTTCCACAAGAAGTAGTCCTGGCATTGTCAACCATGGACGAGAGCCCGGTCACATCGGACCAGATCGAAAAATGGACGGCTCTTGACCCCGTTCTTTCACAAGTACGTCACTTTGTGGAACACGGTTGGTCTAACCAAGCACCACGAGAGCTCGATGCATACTGTCAACGAAAAGACGAATTGAGCGTACAACAAAGAGTGTTGTTCTGGGGAGCCAGGTGATCGTGCCGCCCAAGGGACGCGATGCGCTGCTGGATGAGTTGCATAACACACACCCTGGCATCGTCAAGATGAAAGCGCTCGCCCGAAGTTACATGTGGTGGCCTGGATTGGACATGGAGATCGAAAGATACGTGAAAGACTGCAATGTGTGTCAGCTGCACGGCAAGCAACCGCCTGTAGCACCACTACACTCGTGGGAGTGGCCAGGTCGCGCTTGGCACCGAATCCATATTGACTATGCTGGACCGTTTGAAGGTCGCATGCTGTTGATCATTGTGGACGCACACAGCAAATTCATCGATGCTCATGTGGTATCTACAGCAACCACGAGCATAACTCTCACCAAACTTAGGCAAACATTCGCATATATTGGACTGCCTAACACGATCGTCTCGGACAATGGAAGTTGTTTCACAAGCGAGGAGTTTGGACAATTCTGCAGAGCAAATGACATCAGACACATCAGATGTTCACCGTACCACCCATCAAGCAATGGTTTAGCTGAGAGAGCAGTGCAGACAATCAAGGCTGGTCTGAAGAAAACCAAAGGTAATCTGGAAGACAGATTATACACTCTGCTAGCGAGGTACCGGATCACGCCACAGGGTACCACGGGTCGAACACCTGCAGAATTCGTACTCAAGACTTCACCTCGAACACGCCTGGATCTCATACGACCATCAGTTCAAGATCGCGTTCTGCAAAAACAGGCATACGACAAGCAACGTCAGGACGCTCATGCGGCTGCACGTACGTTCCGAGCCGGAGACTGCGTCTGGGCCATGAATTTCCAAGGAAAACCTAAGTGGGTTTCGACAGTCATCGAGAACCAGCTGGGCCCACTCACGTTCACCGTACGTTTGAGTGACGGCCGCCTTTGGAAACGCCACCAAGACCATCTCAGAGAGAGACGACCCGATGAAACGGAGACGGTTGATGCAGAACAACAACAGCAACAATCGGTTGTGCAACTGCCAGAAGTACTACCTCCGTCGCCAGCTATCGACGCGGAGGCGATCGCGAGTACTCGACATTCAGTGTCTACAGAAGGTTCGGAATCGAACTTTCCCAACGTCACTGTGACGGAATCTGCGACACCAAGATTGGTGGCAAGTCCCGTGAGAAGATCTACCAGAGTAGTGAAAGCACCTATAAAGTTAAACTTGTGAACTATAACTACAAAGTTAGTGTAGTTATCAGTGTACGTTTTTATTTGCACATTTTCTACGAGCTGTAGAACACTCTGGACTGTTTTCTAATTTAGTTTATTTCATTCATAGAACAGTGAACTCTAATACAAGGTTGTATCCTAAAGAGGGAGGAATGTTATATATGACATATCACGTGTTCCTGTTCCTGGTTAGAGAGTTGTTCCGCACTTCCGGTAATAAAATGTTTGTTCTATTTGACTACGTCAATAGTTCTCTGTAAATGTCGTACCCAATACACGACACAGCTTCAAAGGGAAATCAAATCCTTGGATTAATTAGACGAAATGTAGCGTATGAGAAAAACGAACTAATACTACCGCTGTAGAAAACAATAGTTAGGCCTCATTTAGAATATTGTATACAAGCGTGGAGGCCATATCGCAAGATGTATATAGATATGCTAGAAAGAGTACAGAGGAGAGCGACTAAAATGATACAAAAACTGAGGGATCTTAGTTATGAAAAACGCCTAAAAGAATGTGGTTTAACAACACTAGAGACCAGAAGATTGAGAGGAGATCAGATAGAAGTGTTTAAAATATTGAATGGTTATGAAAATATTGATAGAAATATGTTTTTTTCAGTTAAGAAAGATAGAAAGACTAGAGGACATGAAGTTACATTAGTAAAGGAACAGTGTAGATTAGACGTAACAAAGTTCTGATTTTCACAAAGGACTGTGAATGAATGGAACAGATTATCATATTACCATATTTTCATTTTTGTGGCGAATAAATAATTACTACCAAAATATTTACAAACAGTGCATCATAGTATACAAAATGATTTGGTTTATATTACTTCGTGAAAACATAAACCAAAACAAGTGTAAAGAAAATCAATGGTTTGGTGTCAGGATTGAACCGGCGTCGCCCGATTGCAAAATAAATGCCAATGAACCAACAAGTTTACTAACTGAGTTCGCAGGACCAACAGAAATTCGCTGACTGATTTAAGTTGTTATGATAAATTGTATAACTCCTCCTTCATACATCGATATTCTAGTGATATTATGATATTATACACGTTACTTTCTGTAGCTAGATACGATATATGTTTGCTATGTATGTATATCGGTGTAGATTATCTCCCGTTGGTTGCATTCGATATAATTATTTTGAAAATGAGCCCAAGCTCGGCGAAACCTAGTCGACTTGTAGGCTCATTCTCATTCATTGTTTTGAATAAAATTGGATTCATGTGGAACCGTAAGATAACTGCTTGTTCCTCTATGATGACTAGCGTTTGTATTTCATCGGAATATTGCACAATAGCTCATTCTAACGCTCGTTTCGACCCAAAAACTATCCTTGTAAACATGCTCTGAATGCATGAAAAAGGTCGGCCTGCTGCGAGTGTGGGTCATATGTGACGTTACGATACCACGTGATCGCCTAGCTCATTAAATTTTTATTTTCCGCGGGAATCGCTACACAGACGGATTTAAATCGAATTGATGCTACAACTGTATTTTTAATGTTCTCGAATGTTACATACAATGTTAAACTTTGTGTACACATGGAAAACTGATTTTACCTAATGCCTTGTTTTTATTTCCTTTAAAAATGGTCACGTGGTGGGAACCACGCCTCGAATGGCTCTCGGCCACTTGGTGTTTTGAGTGGATCTTCATCTTCCATATGCTATGTAACCTTATCATGTTGAGGGTTTTAACATTGATGCAGCGCAAATAAAAATATATTGGACATTAACAACAACAAAATCACTCTGTGGCTGGGAGGCCCGGGAGGAGAGTCCTAAACGACTCCAATTTAGGGGCTTGCACCACCTCAGAGGGAAGATTCTTCCAGTCTACAATACTTCTAGGTAAAAATGACATTTTAAATTACTGTATCCTGGAACAAGGTTATATAAAACTAAAGGGGTGTGTACGTCTGGAGAAACAAGTTACTGGGGAAATATATTGATTTAAATTCACACATACCATATTGTTAATCATCTTTTACATAAATAAAAATAATCAAGATTTTAAACGACGTTGTTTAAGTGTAACAAATTCAAGTTCATGTAACATGTCAGTAATGCTGGAAATATTATGGTAACGATCTAGGACCCATCTTTCCGATCTCCTCTGTATCATTTCGATGTTATGCACGTTGTTGTTTGTATATGGGTCCCAGACTGGAGAACAATATTCAACCTGGGGTCTAACTAATCCATTGTATGCGTTTCTTGATGTTCTGATTCGTATATTTCGTTTAATAAATACAAGACTACGACCTTATGATGTGATATTTTTGATATGTGTATTCCATAATCAATCGCTGCAGGTTGTAACTTAAGTCTTAGATATTTACGTTATTCACCACCTGTAATTGTTTAGAGTGTAAAGAGGTTTAATTGGAGTTTTAGTTCTCCCAAATGTGATAGTTTGAAAATCAACTTGGACGGAATTCCATCTGCCACTCGTGTTTCCATTCTTATGATGTTTTAGACATTTTGTAGCTCGTGGATGTCATTACTGGATTAAATTTGTCTATAAATGTTTGTACCATCTGCAAAAAGAAGATACCAACGGCAACTAATGTCAACTAACTCACGCATGCGCAGGAACGTCAAACGGATAACATTTAACGCCGGATAAATGCAAGCGCGACACCGTGCTTCCACTTCTAGAGTAGTCTACAGGCCTAGTAGCGCGTCCAAATATGTATGCCCGGTATTCACCAGAGGGAGCCACCGAAAATTGTATAGCAGGAATATTTCGATACAGATCATGATCCTTGTTTATTGTACGGCGAAGACCATGTTTAGACGAAAGGCAGTATGTTTGCCTTCTAACCGACCTGTAGTTACGTTTTCGTTAAATCCTACATGTTTGAGAAATGAACATTGGAGCTGTTCATCGGTCATACGTCAAATGTTTTAGACTAGTAGAACTGTGATCGAACCGTCTAGTCATACGTATTCAAAGTTAGCCAGTGTTGCCAGATAACACAGAGGCGTACACTTACATTATTTAAGAAACATGCGTGCGTTCATGCGAACGTGCGCGCGCGTGAGAGAGAGGCATACAGATAGATAGTTATGACAGACAGACAGACAGACAGAGATACTGACAGACCGACCGACCGACGGTTAGACAGACAAACAGACGGATGTATGAACAGACAGACACATTGACCGAGAGAGAGAGAGAGAGAGAGGGGGGGAGGAGGGATGGAGAGAGAGAGAGGGTGAGGGGGAGAGTAGAGGGAGAGGGGAGAGGGAGAGTGTGTGTGGCGTTCGTGGTTAGTGGGTGAATTCAGTATAGTAAATGTGCAAAATACTATGCATAAATAAGTATGTATGCACACATACGTCCACGCGTGCACACTTCTGTGTGCATGTAAGTGCGCGTGTATATATGCGTGTATATATCAACACAATTAGTGCGAACGTTTCCGAGAAGTGAACCTATTCCGTATGTAGACAGCGGAACCGCCTCTAGTTAATTTAACTCATCTTCCAAGAAGCGTCAGTCGTCCCAGCAATAACTGAAGCCAGAGGCACGTTGATATCTCGAGAGGGCAGCCTGTGATACTAGTCCGCAGGACGACTTCTAGGAAAGTTATATGTAGCGCGGTTATGAAAACAAGCATTCACGAGTTTGTTTTACAGGATATAGAGGGCACGCGAAGCGTTGAGCACAGGTTACTGCTGCCAATGTCGGCTCGTTATTTGTTGTCTCAACGTGGAAAAATATGGATATTTATTTTGTTCCTAAAATGGGTCACATATAATCAATCTCAAACGACGTTTCCCGACATTTTAAGCATGCACAACGTTGCTTGAACGATGTCTATATGTCTATACGGTTCTATGTCTGACCGTCTGTGTGTCTGTGTGCCCGTCTGTGGACCCATATGTCCTTTACTTTTGCATATATGGAGGCTGACATTTTGTATGTGATCTACCGTGCCTATTGGGGTGGTTTGTGGATTTAGATTTTTGAAAGTCGTCCGGGAGTGGGGATCTTGGGGTGTCACAATTTAAAATGGCACTTATCTCCGCCAGCTTTGCATGTAGAGGGTTGACATTTTGTGTGCGATCTGGGGTGCCTATTGGGGTGGTTCGTAGATTTAGATTTTGTTTCGAAATTCGTCCGAGGTGGTGGAGATCTCGGAGATCATATACATACGACTGCATTTTTCACGGGCAACGCCGAGTAATTCGGCCAGTGGCAAAATAAAGTAGACGCCGAGACAATAGGCTCTACGTCTACCCTCATGCCAACAGTATAACAGTACGAATATTAGTTGACAATGTATACTTCAGTATCACGACTAGAGCTTAACGATGGACGTGAACTTCACTTTCTCTCCGACCTTCGTCATTTTGAACATACGACGAGTACTGCAGCAAGTGCATGACGCGGTTGTCTACGTTTGACGAGTACTGCAGCAAGTGCATGACGCGGTTGTCTACGTTTGACGAGTACTGCAGCAAGTGCATGACGCGGCTGTCTACGTTTGACGAGTACTGCAGCAAGTGCATGACGCGGTTGTCTACGTTTGACGAGTACTGCAGCAAGTGCATGACGCGGTTGTCTACGTTTGACGAGTACTGCAGCAAGTGCATGACGCGGTTGTCTACGTTTGACGAGTACTGCAGCAAGTGCATGACGCGGTTGTCTACGTTTGACGAGTACTGCAGCAAGTGCATGACGCGGTTGTCTACGTTTGACGAGTACTGCAGCAAGTGGACGCTGGCAAGTTGTCTACGTTTGACGAGTACTGCAGCAAGTGCATGACGCGGTTGTCTACGTTTGACGAGTACTGCAGCAAGTGCATGACGCGGTTGTCTACGTTTGACGAGTACTGCAGCAAGTGCATGACGCGGTTGTCTACGTTTGACGAGTACTGCAGCAAGTGCATGACGCGGTTGAGTACTGCTGCACGCGGTTGTCTACGTTTGACGAGTACTGCAGCAAGTGCATGACGCGGTTGTCTACGTTTGACGAGTACTGCAGCAAGTGCATGACGCGGTTGTCTACGTTTGACGAGTACTGCAGCAAGTGCATGACGCGGTGTCTACGTTTGACGAGTACTGCAGCAAGTGCATGACGCGGTTGTCTACGTTTGACGAGTACTGCAGCAAGTGCATGACGCGGTTGTCTACGTTTGACGAGTACTGCAGCAAGTGCATGACGCGGTTGTCTACGTTTGACGAGTACTGCAGCAAGTGCATGACGCGGCTGTCTAAGTTTGACGAGTACTGCAGCAAGTGCATGACGCGGTTGTCTACGTTTGACGAGTACTGCAGCAAGTGCATGACGCGGCTGTCTACGTTTGACGAGTACTGCAGCAAGTGCATGACGCGGTTGTCTACGTTTGACGAGTACTGCAGCAAGTGCATGACGCGGTTGTGTACGTTTGACGAGTACTGCAGCAAGTGCATGACGCGGCTGTCTACGTTTGACGAGTACTGCAGCAAGTGCATGACGCGGCTGTCTACGTTTGACGAGTACTGTAGCAAGTGCATGACGCGGTTGTCTACGTTTGACGTACGTTTAAACAATCGCATACCAAAGGGAGCACATTGTGGTGTTTGTATAAGGATGCTATGTGTTTTCTAACACAACAAATATTACTATCACTACTGTCACGTATGAACTATCAAATCCCGTTAGGGGACAGGCATTGTTTTTTATAGTATCGCATAGTCAAACGTCAGTGTTTGATGTAGTCGATAAGCCTCTTGTCAAAATATAAGCCTACAAGTAACGTGTAGTATATATCAATAAAAAACGTCAGTTTGAAGAATAATTAAGTAAATCCATCTGTATTTGTTTTTTGCCTTTGATATCTGCTGCTTGGAAAATGCTGCGGCGTCATATATGTATTGCTCTATACATTTTTATTTCTAATGTTGTTCGTTTAAAATAATTTTTAAATTAAACTATAATCTAGATTAGTTTCCGCAGGTGGGTTTACACTTGTACAGAGGCATTTCTCAAGTTTTGGCCAAAGGAACTGCGTTTGCCACCAACTGCCCGCTAACCAGCAGCAAACTACCCAACATGATTTTACAAAGAAAATTCGCAATTAACTAAATCATTAGTCCTATAAGCCTACTTAATTAAAGAAAAAATATGCTTCAGTTACATTTTGCGATGTTAACAACTAATTATTTCTCCGCAAACTGTAATTTGCCCTATAAATATTGTGCCGTCGGTTTTTTCCACGACCGCATTGGTGTTGAATGATAGCATTCATCGTAGATCGTCTGGGACCGTCAGAGGCCGCGTCTTTTCAGGGTCACCTCGACCCACTAGGAGGAGGGAGAGGGACGGGGAGAAGGACGAGGGATGAGGGAGTGAAGGTAGGTCGGCCTGCAGGTGGAGCGACAGCTGTGTATTCGTGCAGCAGCTGTACGTGCATTACTGAGTAAGGATGAACAGTAAGCCTACAAAAAGGACAGAACAAGAATAAGTCACGAACGCACGCACGCACGCACAAACACACGCATGTGCACGCACACATACACGCACGCACGCACGCAAACACACAAACATACGACAATGTTGACTGTGACATAATCGAAATAATGCATACAAAGTTAACTGGGATGAGTTACTCCTATTAAGACACTTAGTTGATATTTTGGGGCCACCAAATTAACTTAATTTAATCCAGTAAATAAAGTTTAGCGCCATCCACCTACATTTCACATAATGATACCAAGTGAAGTTGAATTTACATAACCAACATCACTCTGTTCAGTCTTTGCCCCATTCAATGCCCCACTCCGTCCATCAAATGTCCTAGTCTGGTTGTCAACGTCCCCGCTTGACTGCCAATGTCCCACTTTGTCAACCAATGCCCTACTTTGTCAATCAATGCCCCACTTTGTCCGCTAATGCCCCCGCTTGGTTGCCAATGTCCCACATTGTTCGCCACTGCCCCCGCTCGCCTGTCAATGCCTTGCTTCGTCCGTCAATGCCCCACTCAATCTGCCAATGCCCCAGCCTGGTTGCTAAATGGCCTATTTCGTTCACCATTGCCCCCGTTTGGCTGCCAATGCCCTGCTTCGTCCGGCAATGCCCCACTCAGTCTGCCAATGCCTCAGCCTGGTTGCCAAATGCCCACTTCGTTCACCACTGCCCCCGCTTGGCTGCCAATGCCCTGCTTCGCTCGCCAATGCCCCACCCACTCTGCAAATCCAGCGTGGTTGCCAAATGCCCCACTTCGTTGAACATTGACCCCGCTTGGCTGCCAATGCCCTGCTTCGACCGTCAAGGCCCCATTCAGTCTGCCAATGCCCCAGCGAAGTTGCCAAATGCCCTACTTCGTTCACCATTGCCCCCTGTTTCGTCCGTCAATGCCTGACAGCCAGACGCTGGCCTGTTTTTTTCTCATATTACAGTAATGTTTTCAAAAAGGAATATTTTAAAAATAGTTTCAGTTTGATCTTAGTGCACTCTACTGCTGCATAACACAACGCGTTATGGAAATTTTAGTACGTTAATCGCAAGAGAAACACTTGTTTGAGATAACTCCCCCGCCGGCACATGCACATGATATTACTTGTAATAATCTCTGGTCATGAAATAAAAATCCAATAAAAGACGAGACCTGAGTGTGAATGACCTAACAGAGGGGACGCCAGAGAAAATGTACCGAACAGCTGCCGTACATTCAGGTGTAAACAAGTTCAAACCCGGGATAAATAAGTAAAATAGCGCCGCACAGAAATTTCATAGATATTAACGGCGGCGAAGAAGATATTTGCTGTTATTACGCGTACGCAATATCCTCTCTCCAGTACCACGGCGTAGTCGTTACATCGTAATCCCACGGGTGCGATTACGACCGAACTAATTGGTCGACGTCATGGCTCGGTCTTCGCGTGCAAGTGACCTTTAGTAAAATTGTAGACGACCGTTTAATCACATGTTGTGATCCCGAATCTACGCAGTTTCACCTCTGACGTTATTGACTACGCCCGCAAATCTGGGCGCGAAAGATGTTTTAAAATTATTTTCAAGATTTGTATTTTTTGCAGTTTTGCTGTACTCCAGAGTAGAACTGCACGACCGAGCACGATTGCGGATGTTCGTTAAGCAGCTTACGTTTGTACAACTGACATGGTTTCGTGAAGACGAACGTCTGGCCGTCACACGTCTTCTATAGACGACCAACACTCGTCATGAACTGTGCAAGTATCTACCAGGCATTTTCATCTAAAGCAATCGGCGTGTTTAAGCCTCTCGCGGAGAAAGCTTCGAATAGTCATGATCTACGTTTCGTTAAGTTTGAGTAATTGAAATGTAGACAAACACACATTAAAATATGAATTTCCCGGTTGCCGCATCGAATGATGCCTATCGTCCATGGCTCGTCGTTGTAGGCGCACATGTGTTGACAGCCTTAACATTGCATACCGATTTTAAGATTGTCTATATATATATATATCACTTTCGTTTTTTAGCTCGGGTTCCAGAGAATATTGGCACAATAGAAGGGCTTGTATTGTTATGTTGTAATATTTTGTATGTTCAGTGATTTAATGAGTAATCGGAGGCAATTTGTAGATTTTTGATAACAAATATACTGTAAACAGGAACAATTCTGAATAGGAACATGAATATTCATTATATTAATATTTATTTAAAAGAATGTACATAGGTGATCATTACGCTGCAAGTACCCTACGTTCTCATCAACATATTGTCATTTATTAATGTGAACATGCGTTACATGATTATATGAACAATACGAATGGTTGCGTGAGATTTCAAATCGTGAACGTGATAATGAAATAAAAAGAGTGAAATGCAATGGACACTACGTCACAAAAGGAAAGGCCACCGTGCGCAGGCGTGAATCCAGAACGAGGTGCACCATAAAGTGCACGACTGCAGTTTTTCGTTAGGATGCGGCGCCGGGAATTTGCGGTATAATGATCCGTCTGTATCCACTGTCGAGTATAAATAAAACGTTAGCATTCTTCCACAACGTCCTATCACATCACCCACCCCGGAGCAATGCTGAGCCCTATATTATTCGGCCGCACTAGCTCTGCATTTGTGCGAAGGATACCCGATTACCGTTCACAGGTTGCCTGGCCAATTACAGGAAGGTACACACGTCTATACGAACCTATGCATAGCTGCACGCAGCGTAACATTATCCGCAAGCCAATGTCGATTACTTGACACCTCCACGCACGTTGTATTGGAAACGACACGACGTAGCTGACATTTAAGTTACGGGGTAGCTGCAACGTGATAGATCAGTCAGCAAGTCGTGTACCGTCCGTCGTTCGTGTGGACTTAACACGTCTATTTCCTTTCACGTGCCAACAATCGGCATAAAACAGACGTTAGACGAACTGGTTAAAGGTTGATGGAAACGTCAGTCAAAACTTCTAAGTAAATGCGCCAGTGTATGACAAATGAACGCCATTAAAGATCTTTATTTTTTTTTTAAATAAAAAAATCGTTTTTAATATTTAAATACCTTTTGATTTGACGCGCTTGAAAAACACCGCTGCGGGCCACGCGCTACTACAGTGACGCAGCACGTTGTGGACTAATATTAAATGCTAGATCTAACAGCCTGTCGCACAGTACGTATTCGCGTGCATTTGTTTTTGCTGAAATTATATTATCATCGCACATACAGCACTATATTCAAGGGTATACAACCTGCAATAAAAATCTGCATTGTGTATGCATTGTGATGGTATACATATCACATAGTTTATACGTATAAATGTTTGAGGTTTATAATGGGTGATCCTACTGTGTTCGTCACAAGATTATGACTATAGCCATTACGATGTCATTACAATAACTGCTTTCTCCTGACAACACCCATTAAGTTGCATTTCTCAACGTTAAATCTACCCAGAGTTATAGACGATAGAGTTACATAATTAATCATTCCCCTATAGACAACTAGCGTGTTCTATTTATATATATGATCGTGACATAAAATAAAAATTGTCATCTTTGTTTAGCGCCAACTAACTACCACCCTCCCGCTTCAGTTTTCCGTGGTCTCCCTAAAGATTGTGTTCACTGTGATATCCCGACATGCCGTTCCCGGCAAGGCGGGGTTTTCGCTTTTTCGCGCTACCGGCTTAATAAACGTTTCGGATTTCATATCACTCTCCTGCGGTGAACAACGCAACGTGGAAAATTCCGCCGACATCCCGGCGGCTGTTTTACTACGTTCATTATCATTTATGATATGCCTAGAATTAATCACCACTAGTGCAGTCACCAAAGTGTTAACGAGCACGCCTAAAAATTCACTCTGTTTCAATTGTCTGGTCCGCGTCGAACTGCCACCAAAACGCGGGTAGCACCGAGCACTTGCGTCATAAATTTTTTATTGTTTTTGTTAAAGCGTGTTCTATCCAGTATCGCTTTTCCGGTGGTTTTATCCACGCCACTGGAAAAGCGATACTTTTCACGTCATTGTGACGTCATGTGGAAACTTGGTAACGAAGAGTGTATGAGTTCACTACAAACTGAGTGAAGAAGTAGTCTGCTAATAACAAGTTAATATGATGTTGCATATGTCACCAATTATTGATTGCCCTAGACATACATTTGTTATGATGTACTTCGCTGCTGTTACAGTTTCTATCCTGCACTGTTATGATGATCGAATTTCTTACGAAACATTGCAGCGTTCATACTAGCAAAACCGGGTGACATTTCGAAGCGAATTTTCCTGTGTCTTTGACCCGTCAATTTTTAAACATCGGACGGCAAATATAGGCGTCTGTTGTGCACTTTCTTGGAATAGGGCGTCGCTCCCTTGCCCTGGAATGTGTGGCGAGTGAAAACGACGAGAATCTGTCAGCGAGGTATTTTCGCTCTCTCTGTTTATAAACGGGTCAAAACCATTCGCCAGATGGGAAATCTATCGACGCTTCGGCGGAAGTCGCACCGTGTATGAATAGACGTCAAAACTAAAGCGAGCGGCTGATCTGATGTGTGTGGATGAAGTTACTAACAAGGTGTTGAGGCCACTGGTCGTTCTAAGATGCAAACGGACATTCAGCGTGTTTTATAAATAAATGTATCAACAACGATTCAACACAAACAAACAAGCAATGTTAACATTGTCGTAGTTAGCAACTTAGCTATGAAATTGAGGAGACATTGAATGTTGATTTTGAGAATTTCTGAGGCGGTACGACACCAATAAAGTGTTTCTATATAATGGATAGCTCCTATAATATTAGAATACTTTTATTACTGACAATGTTCGGCGCTGTAGCCTAATAGTTAAAATATAGGGCTCACAATCGAGAGAACCTGCGGACGAATTATCTCACTGCAGTATTGAAGCTTGTGCGATTTCGTTCATTCCACTTTGCTTTAGTTCACTCTGCGTATAAATAAATTCATGACCACAGACAGTGGTGAATATTTGCGTACGAATAATCTTCGCGCAGTGATTGCAGCGTAGCCGAATGTTTCCCAGAGAAGTCGAGATGGTGTTCGAATGGACAGGTCTGCCAGGGAATGATGGGTAAAACACTGTGAACAGTCCTAAGGACTGGATACTGCACTATATCTGAACTACCTTTTTAACATACCCCAACCTATTCACGCGGCGTATACATTTGTAGCACATGTATGCATTTTATTTATTTTCAAATAAAATCTAGAATAACAATCGCTTGATCAGTCGCTTCAAAATCTATATATGCATTTGAAGGACATTAAATATGAATATCCTTCTAAAAACGAACCTTACTAACTTGCAAAGTGACTTTCAGATACCTCTTAAATGGACATTCCATCGATCACAGGTGTTTTGGGTATCTGGTTGTTATGCCGTAACACGATATCGGTGTTATGCAGTAACATGACATGGGTGTTACGCCGTAACATTACACCGTTGCTGTACCGTAACATGACATCGTTGTTACGCCGTAACATGACACCGGTGTTGTGCCGTAATATGACATATGCGTTACGCCGTAACGGAACGTCTGTGTTACGCCGTAACGTGACATTAGTGTTACGCCGTAACGTGACATCGACTACAACGATGGTTGTTCACACAGTGCACTGATAATAATTAGGCACGGCGATGCCCTGTCACACAATGCGTCAAGCGTCATTTGATTATACACCCGATATTGGTCACAGTTGCCAAAGTTACGCTTCGTGGTGTGTGTTCGATGGTAATCGCTTAAAATACATTATTCGTATTTATGTCCCGTACTCTGTGTAGGCGGACGCGATTTTCGCACGATATTAACTTACTTAAACATTTGGGAACGCGAACAGAGGCTTCGCCCTTAAGCATCGTTATTTAAACTTTGGAGCGTACGGAAAGACGTTTTTCTTGTTTTTTTAAATTGCCTTTTCGATTTATTTTGACTTGCATGTTTCAGTGCTGACCAAAAAAATTAAGCGTTAATTATATTTGAACTAATGCCACTTATGTGATATTCGTGGATTATGCACCGGATTATTATAAATGACAGTTACATGTGTAATTGTGATTTGTTTTATATTGTTACACCAGTTACACATGCAATTGTAATTTATTTCCAATTGTTACACCAGTTACATATGCAATTGTAACTTGTTTCCCATTATTACGCCAGATAAATGTGCAATTGTAATTTATGTCCCACTCTTACGTCATGTACGTGTGTAATTGTAATTTATTTCCCATTGTTACACCAGTTACACGTGTAATTGCAATTTATGTCCCACTGTTACGCCATTTACATGTATAATTGTAATTTATTTCCCATTGTTACACCAGTTACACATGTAATTGCAATTTGGTTTTAATTATTATGCCACTTACATGTGTAATTGTAATTGGTTTCCCATTATTACACCAGTTACAAGTATACTTGTAATTAGTTTCCCATTGCAATGAATGTTACGTGTGTAAGTATAATGTGTTTTCCATTGTTACACTAGTTACTTATGTTATTTGTTTCCCATTGGTACGCGTTACATATGTAATCGTAATTTGTTTCCAATTGTTACACCGGTTACATATGTAATTGTAATTTAGTTCCCATCGTTACGCTAGTTACATATGTAATTGTAATTTGTTTCACATTGTTACGCAAAAAAATAACAAACCTGTGGGACATTACCCGGAAGTCGGAGCTACCACATTATTCGTTATGTCTAGACGGCCGGGTCAGTAATTAGACTGCGCGTAGTGATCCCGTAGTAACGATATAACGTCGTAAAATTGTCTCGTCATCAACGACGTCATCAATCAAGCATAAAGCTGACGAGATTTCTTGGGCCGAGCCATTAACGAGGGACCGCCGACCTGATACCGCTGCGGTATGGGCCAGGAAGTCTGGCTGCGATAACGTCTTGACTGGTGCAGGCCCGCGGGCACCAGCAGGCACACACGGGGGCCGATTTGGCGTCAGACTATTTAAAGCAAATTTACCTATTCCCAAATTAGTCTACATTGATTTTATGATGTACAATGCAATATGACTTAAATATTATGATATAATGCAGCATCCACAGTACAAAATATATTTCCATTTTATAGACAAATAAAAGGTATTATTGGTATTATTAGTATTACTAGTAGTAGTAGTAGTAGTAGTAATATTATTATTATTATTATTAGTAGTAGTAGTAGTAGTAGTAGTAGTAGAAGTAGTAGTAGTAGTAGTAGTAGTAGTAGTAGTAGTAGTAGTAGTAGTAGTAGTAGTAGTAGTTGTAGTAATAGTATTATTAGTAGTAGTAGTAGAAGTAGCAGTACCTAATAGTAGTAGTACCTAGTAGTAGTAGTAGTAGTAGTAGTAGTAGTAGTAGTAGTAGTAGTAGTAGTAATAGTAGTAGTAGTAGTAGTAGTACTACTACTAGTAGTAGTAGTAGTAGTAGTAGTAGTAGTAGTAGAAGTAGTAGTAGTAGTAGAAGTAGCAGTACCTAGTAGTAGTAGTACCTAGTAGTAGTAGTAGTAGTAGTAGTAGTAGTAGTAGTAGTAGTAGTAGTAATAATATTAGTAGTAGTAATAGTAGTAGTAGTAGTACTAGTAGTAGTAGTAGTAGTATAAGTAGTAGTAGAAGTAGTAGTAGAAGTAGCAATACCTAGTAGTAGTAGTACCTAGTAGTAGTAGTAGTAGTAGTAGTAGTAGTAGTAGTAGTAGTAGAAGTAGTAGTAGTAGTAGTAGTAGAAGTAGTAGTAGAAGTAGTAGTAGAAGTAGCAGTACCTAGTAGTAGTAGTAGTAGTAGTAGTAATAGTAGTAGTAATAGTAGTAGTAGTAAGTTTAATAAACACTTCTAACACATTGCACAGTTCGGGATTCGTAATTGAAAGTAATTCAAACGTAATAGTTATGATAAGAAGCAGATTCGACTTAGTCAATACTGAAAATGGAAAATAATCTTGGGATAATTGTAAGGAACTGTAAAGTGTCCACTGTCGAAACGTTACCGCTGGAGCTGCACACGCATTCCCCATCTCCACGACCCCGTGGTGAATGCATTTCCCACCCAAAATTTCACTTAGAAGGCACGTCTCTCGCCTGGCCCGTGGCTAGGATCGAGCGCACAAAGGAGTCTGGCTAGTGCCAGCTGGAAAAGTCTGCGGAAATCCGACACCGTCAACGGGCGCAAGGCTCGACCTTCAAACGGGCGCCGTCAGCCGTCTGTCGTAGGCACACTGTGGCAGGCCGTTGGTCGGTCTCGTCTGGAACGTTGTCTGGCTCGTTGATTGACACTGATTGGCGGCGAGTCGCACGAGTTGTATTACACGCACACATCGCAAAAATGCGTTTCCCGCCTGAGTTCGTTTCATTCTGAATTATTCGGCCGCCTCGTGTAGGCCTGCTAATGCCGTGTCGCTAAGCGCCCGATCGTTCCGTCTACGCTCTCCGCGCAATTCATTCCATTGAGCTTGTGGAAAAACGGGGCGGGGTGCGGTTAAGTCACGAAAGAGCTAGGCGCTGATGGAAAAACGCTGCCAGACGACAGAACAAAAATGAAACGGACACAAAACGGCACACTATAATGTGTATTCATGAACAAACGATTTTACGATAAAAACGCTTTCGACATTCGCGCGTTTTTGGCGACACCAACCGAGGGCTTTTGTGAAAGCGTCGCTTGCAGGCGCAGTTTGTCGCCTCGTGCAGACGCGAGCCGTCTGGTTTAAATTATTACGACACTACACGCAGACTGTGCTACATTATTACATCACACATTTTCCGTGTATGCAAGCACGTGTTAGCGTAACAGTCATTTGGAAAAGAGTGCCCCTATATTGCATAAACGGGCAAGGCAGTGGACTTCAAGACGCGTGTTATTCAAATTCGTTGATTGACAGTTTTGTGGACCGGTTCAAATAGGTAAACTGACAGTTTTATATACTCGTTCAAATTTGTTGATTAACAGTTTTGTGGACTCATTCAAACGTGTTAGTTGACTGTTTTGCATACTGGTTTGAAAGTTGTTAATTGACAGTTTCGCGGTGAAGTTCTGATTTGTTTATTGACAGTTTCGCGGACACGTTCGGATTTGTTAATTGATAATTTCGCAGACTCGTCCAAATTTTTTGATTGGCAGTTTTGTGAACTTGTTCAAATTTTATTGTTGATTGATATTTTCGCAGGCTCGTTAAACTTTTTTTATTGGCAAATTCGCGGGCTATTTCAATTTGTTTGATTGAAAGATTAGCCGGCTCATTAAACTTTGTTGATTGGCAAATTCGCGACTAGTTCAATCTGTTTGATTGAAAAATTAGTCGGCTCGTTCAGATATGTTGATTGACAATTTCAATATTTAAGAAAATTTAGCAAGATTGCTTCTCATAGAATTAACTCTAGATGGCAGGTGGACAAGGAAGACTTGACTTATTGATAATCCAATCTTTTTTTAACTACGTGTATCTCGCCCTTTTGAGGTATGTGTCGAGTTTATTTTTAAACGTATTTACAGTCCTTTGTGAAAATTAGAAATCTACACAGCTCCTTCGCTAAAGTAACTGCATGTTCTCTAGTCCTTCTGTCTCTCTTAAAAGTAAACAAGTGAAAGTAAGTTCTTATATAGCGCGGTATCCAGTCCTCAGGACTGCTCAAAGCGCTTGACACTTTACTCCCTGGCAGACCTGTTCAATCGACCACAATGACGACTTGTCCGGGAAGCATCCAGCCACGCTGCAATTAACGCGTGAAGACTATTCGTACACAAATATCCACTAAGAACTGAGAAAAAAAATATTTCTCTCAATATTTTCATAACCATTTATCTTAAACCCTTTTATCTGATTTTCTCTTAATCTCCTGGTATTTAGTGTTGTTAAACTACATTCTTTTAGGCGTATTTTGTAACTAAAATCCCTCAGTTTTGGTATAATATTAATCGCTCTCCTTTGTACTCTTTCTAGCATATCTATGTCCTTCTTGCGATATGGCCTCCACGCTTGTAAATAATATTCTAAATGAGGCCTAACTATTGTTTTCTACAGCGGTATTATTAGTTATTTTCCTTATACACTATATTTCGCCTAATTAATTCAATGATTTGATTTCCCTTTGAAGCTGCAATTCTGCACTGCTCCGAAACCTTCATATCAGCACTAATGGTTAACCATAAGTCCTTTTCTTTTAAGTAGTATTTAATACAGTATCCCTCATTGTATATTGTACATCTTCGTTCCAATGTCCTGTGTGGAGGCATTTACATTTCCCAAAATTGTACAACATTTGCCACTTTTCAGACTATTTGATCAACCTGCCAAGATAATTTTGTAAATGCTGTCCATCTCCATCACGTTTAATCCTTTTAAACATTTTTGCATCATCCGCAAATTTCAATACCTTGCTTGTTATATCATCGTCCAAATAATTGATATATATTAAGAATAATATAGGTCCCAGTACAGATCCCTGTGGTACCCCACTCAAAACTGATTTCCAGTTAGAAGCCTCCCCATCAACTACTACCCGCTGTCTTCCGTCAATCAGCCATTTTTCTATCCAGTTAGTTATACCATTTCCTATGCAATGGGCCTTTGGTTTATGCAGTAATCGTTGACGTGGCACTTTGTCGAAAGCTTTCTGAAAATCTAAGTAGATGATATCTACTGGTGATTCCTCGTCTACCCACTTGGTGATATCTTCCAAAAAAACATAACATATTTGTTAAGCATGACCTCGGTTTTAGAAACCCATGTTGAGATGAATATATCAAGTTATGCTTAACAACAAAAATTAGCCTCTGGTACTGGCAATGAACTAATGTCTTCCTTGGTATAAACACCGAACTAAAATACTCATTCAGGTCTTCTGCCATTAAGAATCCCTCTGATATTATATTTCCAGCACTATCTTCTAGTGGAGCGACCTTATCCTGAACTTTCTGTTTGGTCCGAATACTTGCATAAAAACTCTTGCTGTCATGTTTCATATTATAAGTTAATATTTTTTTCATAGCTTCTCTTTGAATTTCTAATTTCAGTTTTAGCAAGGTTAAGTGCTTCTTTATGAATGTTGTAATCTTCATCATTTCAAGTACCTCTATATGACTTCCAGATCATTTTTTTACTGATTTTTTTCTAACGGCTTCTTTCAATAAGTGTTTCTTTCTGGACCGTTTCCCTTGTTTTTTCAAGGGAACAAATTTATCGACGATGCACTCAATTTCACTCTTTAAGATATTCCAGCATTCTGTTGCTGTCTTATTATTAAATGGGTTATTCCAATCCATCTTTGCTAAATAGTTTCTCATGTCCTTATATCTTCCTTTGTGGCAATTTTTTCTGTACTGCTTTTTACTATTCCTTTCTGATTTTACTTTGATGGTAAAATGTATCTGGTTGTGATCACTATTCCCCAGTGGCTCACATATCCTGACATTGTCAACTAATTCATTCTGTGAGGACAAAACTTTGTCTAACACATTCTTGTGGTCCTCAGTCCCCGTACTCTGTAGATATTTCCATTCTGTATGCCCGTGGTTAAAGTCCATACTAATACAGTCCCGTTTGCTCACTTCCTTTACAGCGCTTTGTACTTTTTCATTCTATTCTATGCTTATGTTTGGACTTCGATAAAGTAACTCAAACGTTAACGTTGAGTTTCCTGTAACTATTTTACACCAAACACCTTCTTCACAATCTGCTTCTCTTTCTAATTTCATTTCATAACCCTGGATAGATTCTTTAATATATAAAATAACTCCACCTCCCTTTCTTCCTATTCTATCTTTCTTAAACATTACATAGCCTGTCAGTCCCAATTCGGCATCTGATATATCGGTGGTGGCCCATGATTCGGTTATACCAATTATGGAAGGGTCAATATCTTTTACTATAATATTTAGTTCACTTCTTTCGTCTACTATGCTCCTTGCATTTAAACACACGCAATTATATCCAGTTTCAGAACTGATTTTCAGGCTGTTTTTTGTTGATTTATTTGTGGATGGAGGTCATCTCTCATGTACATATCTTCCATCCCAAGAAAGTATTCCCATAAACCTATGAATCCCACCCCCTCTTCTTCACACATCTGCTCAACTAGTGCGTTGATCGCCATCCTCTTTTGCAGTTTCTATATGTTAGCCCCCTTCCTCCCATTACTGGCAACATTCCTGAGAGAATAATCTGTTTAACTCTTGTCTTCTTTAACTTCCCCACTAACTGTCTGTACTTCTGTACTATCTCAGTTCCCTCCCTGTCTGCATTATTTGTCCCGTGTACTAGTATAGACCCTCCCTTGCCATACCCCAATACCTTATCTACCCTTTCAGTCATATGCTCTATCCTAAACAAACAACGACGACCTCCCCCTCGCTTAGTATCTTTCTCAGAATAGAGTCGATCATGAACACCCTCTGTTTTCTCATTGCCCCGTCAATCACTGCCACAGAGTAGCTCCTTCTCCGGTTTGCATCTGTCTGGGTGTTGTCTTTTCCCCTGTCGTCTTCTCTCCTGTCACATTATCTTCCGTTCCATTCTTTCCTGTCACTTTTTCTCTTGTCACCGTTCCTCCTGTCATCGTCTTTTTTGTCGACTTCTCTTCTATCACATTTACTGGCACTTCCTTTCGTCCCGTCAACTTTGCTCCCATCACATTTTCTTCTCTCTTCTCCCGTCCCGGTTTCCCTCCCTCCTTCTCTACGATCACTTTCTCTCCTGTTACCTTCACGCTTGTCACGTTTCCTGACGTCGATTCTCCAATTTTTTTCCCTCCAATCACCTTCCCTCTACTAGTCTCCTTTCCTCAGTTTTCTTGCCTCTGACTCTGCTCCTTCTGTCTCACAATGTTCCCAACTGTCACCCTGTCGCCTCTCTCCAATCCATCTGTCTCCTTGCTAATTCCAACACCACTGAAAAGTGACTCCCTCTTCCTTAGTATCTTCCCATGGCTTCCCACAACCGGACAAGGCAAAAGCTACCCAGCTGTGGCAGTCATCGCACCCCAAGTGTCGCTTTGCCTTGACTTTGCCGCTTGCAAGGCGCCATATCAGAATTTATTTAATTATAATCATAATAATCTAATTAGATATTCAAAATAGTAATTGTTTTATATGTAGTCTTTAGAAAGACTGTTTCCTTCGTATAATGTATACCAGAATGACTGCGTCTAAGTTAAGTGGCCTTCTACTACAACATAACTATATATTTCCATGTGAATATGTTGTACCAGTTCGCACTGGTTCATGAGTCTTCTTCTTCCTTTTTTAGACCAACATCAATATACTGATGATTACGTCGTATAGAGGTTGCGAAGATGGCCAGCGCGGTTTTAAGATCTCTTGAATGTGGGAAAGGGAGTACACGGTGTGGTGTAGGGCAGGTAGGGTGGTAAGCAGAAAAAGGGGGTAGGGGAGGGAGGGGTAGGGGTATAGTATTTATAGGTAGGCGGCAAGCCTGGATTTGAAGCAGTCTAGGGACTCGGCCGTCACTACCTCCTGGAGCAGACTGTTCCATTCCGGGATTGTTCTTGGGAAGAACGACATCTGCCGGTACTGTGTCCTGCAATAGGGGATGTCGTAGCTGCAGGTGTTGTTCTTCCTGGAGCTCAGCCTACTGTCTGTTGTAGATGGAATTTATGGAGATGAGGCCATGGTGGAATTTATAGAACATCTCCAGCCGAGCTGTTTTGCGTCTCTGTTGCAGTGTGAGCCTGTCAAGGGAATCAAGGGTAGAGTCAACACAGGACGTTTGGTGGTGTCGGTTTGACACCCATCTTGCTGCTCTGCGCTGCACTTTCTCTATGGCCTGGGTGTAACTTGCAGTGTAGTGGTCCCACACGGTGGCTGCATATTCCAGAATCGGGCGAACAAGGACCTTGTATGCGGTTTCTGTTGTCTTCTTGTTTCCGATCTTCAGGTTGCGCCGGAGGAAGCCGAGAGTCTTATTGGCTTTGTTTGTTGTGATGTTTATATGGGACCCCCATTTCAGGTCGTCTTGCAGGTTGACACCGAAATATTTTATGATGCGTGCTGACGTCCTCCAAGGTGTGTCCATGCAACTCATACGATGATGTGATCTGTGAGTCAAATTGAAACTAAGTTATTATGATATTTGGCAGATACTTCTTTGTGTGTAGTCTATATACTCCAAATCATTTATTCTCATATATCCAATAATGTAAACAATACTCTGAATTAAACTGACCTATAACCTAGTGCCCAACTATCCTATACTAGACATTCGTTATGTGCCCCCTAGCGATTGGGCATAACGCTACGATTTATCAACAAACGTTCTAATATCGCCCACGAAACCTATGGTAGTCTAAACTACTTTCTCTGACTAACTTTTAGCTATAATCGTTTCTTAATATGCATATAGGTAGTTTATGAATAATACTGACGCAAAATTATACTTTCTTATCAATATATCCGATTTTTTCTTGCACCACTGCTTTCCCGCACCACAAAATCGTCGCAGGTTGGCACAGTCTATATACCGGTTGATTTGGGTGGTATAAAAGTGCTAGCTAACAATAATTAGTCAGAAAATCAAAGCGTGCGGATGATGTTAGTTACAATTAAACTTGATATAATTATAATATAGCAAAGCATTTGTGAAGGTTATTTAAAAATAGGATTGATTGTTTTGTACGTTAACTATAATCTCAACCAAACAAAATTCAAAATGCTACATCATTTTGTTGTATCAGGAGCCTTCGACCTCGTTTCAGTGACATGCCACCAATAACTAATGCACGTAACACAATAAACTAGTTGTTTTATATACGCTAGGACGCACGCGCACGCACGCGCACGCACGCAAACCAAGTGTACAGTGCACACTATTACGTGTAGTCAACGTGCGATAATAGTAATTACTATTTCATTAAATGTGCTAAATTGGTAAAGAAAACAAGCCCTTTGCTATCATCCTGATGCAATGAACGTAGCCGGAGAATCCGATTACTTGGCTGAAAATATTTGTATTGGGAAACACTAACTCTATTTAATAGACGCACATACGTGATACGTTATTCGGTTTGTTTTCACATTTATTTTAAAACTTATAACAGCACATGTATATATTCATACCGTTAATTATTTTAACAAAACATTTGATTAGGCCTATTAGCAACAAACTAATACACCTTTGCATGAAAGAAATGTAGGGTAGATTCTAGTCACTCATCCTGTGTAAAACTGCGACTAAATTAGGTAGGCTGTTGCATTAACCTTCCGCGCCCTCGGGGTTAAAGTTCATGAGTTGGAGTTTAAACAGGGTTGTGGCAAACGTTATCCATGTTCCAGCGTAGGACTACGTGTTTCCCGTCCTGTTTACGCGGTCCAGCGTTTGCCCAGGTTGCACTGGCCTATCTCCGATTAGGTTACATGACATCGAACGCTCAGACGGCTCAAATTCGCACCTCTTCAGGTCGAAGGGTCAGCTGACGTCAAAATACAGGGACAGACGAGTCAGCGCTATCGCGCTACTTGTTGAGTTGTGACGCAGACGGCGAATTCAACTAGGTGCACTGACGGACTGAAGCTATAATGACAGGGATTGGTGTAATCCCTTTAAACATTGCTCGGGCAACTTTCTGTAACTGATCAGGTGGTAAAACAGGATTTTCAATAACAACGTTTTGTTCGTGGATACCGATGAAATATATCAATACACTGGTATCAATACACTGGTACTTTTCGCCCGACCCCACCCGACCAGACCAGGCCAGACCAGACGAAACCAGACCAGATCAGACTCACCCCGACTGCAGTGTATCTACACCGACTGACGCCGACTGAGTCGAACCCGAACACATCGTGATTTCACAATCACATAAATTTGAAAACTTTCGACTACGTCAGACTGACTCGGACACTGCCCCGATTACAGTCGAACGTATGGATACACTAGTGGAAACACCGACCCGACCCGACTAAACCAACATAGACTGGTCTGGTCTAAGGTTGGTCGGGCAAACGAATATCAGTCCTCGCTGACCATTTAAATTCTGCTGTCGCAAATCACAGCGTTGTACGCAGCCAATAATAACTTAAAGGAAATAAAAATAAGGCATTAGCTAAAATCCTTTTTCCATGTGTACACACAGTTTAACCTTGTATGTAACATTTGATAACACTAAAAAAATACAGAAAAATACATTTGTAGCATAAATTCGATTTTAAACCCGTCTGTGTAGCAATTCCCGCGGAAAATAAAATTTAATGAGCTAGGCGATCACGTGGTATAGGGACGTCACTTACGACCCACACTCGCATCAAGCCGACCCTTTCCATGCATTCAGAGCATGTTTACAAGTATAGCTTTTGGGTCGAAACGAGCGTCAGAATGAGTTATTGTGCAATATTCCGATGAAATACAAACACTAGTCATCATAGAGGAACAAGCAGTTATCTTACCGTTCCACATGAATCGAATTTTATTCAAAACAATGAATGCGAATGTGCCTACAAGTCGACTAGGTTTCGCCGAGCTTGGGCTCGTTTTCAGAATAATGATATCGAATGCAACCAACGAGAGATAATCTACACCAATAAACATACGTAGCTAACATATATCGTATCCAGCTACAGAAAGTAACGTGTATAATCTCATAATATCACTAGAATATCGATGTATGAAGGAGGAGTTGTTCAATTTATCATAACAACTTAAATCAGTGAGTGAATTTCTATCGGTCCTGTTAGCTTTTTTGTTAAAGGCGTTGGTTCCTTAGCGTTTATTTTGCAATCGGGCGACGCCGGTTCAAACCCCCCACCAAACCATTGATTTTTTTTACACTTTTTTGGTTTATGTTTTCACGAAGTAATATAAACCAAATCATTTTGATACTATGATGCACTGTTTGTAAATATTTTGGTAGTAATTATTTATTCGCCACAAAAATTATATTACTTCGCGAAAACATAAACCAAAAAAGTGTAAAAAAATCAACGGTTTGAACCGGCGTCACCCGATTGCAAAATAACTGCCAAGGAACCAACGCCTTTACTAACTGAGCTAGCAGGGCCGACAGAAATACACTCACTGATTTAAGTTGTTATGATACAACTCCTCCTTCATAGATCGATATTCTAGTGATATTATGAGATTATACACATTACTTTCTGTAGCTGGATATAATATATGTTTGCTATGTATGTTTATTGGTGTAGATTATCTCTCGTTGGTTGCATTCGATATAATTATTCTGAAAACGAGCCCAAGCTCGGCGAAACCTAGTCGACTTGTAGGCACATTCGCATTCATTGTTTTGAATAAAATTCGATTCATGTGGAACGGTAAGATAACTGCTTGTTCCTCTATGATGACTAGTGTTTGTATTTCATCGGAATATTGCACAATAACTCATTCTGACGCTCGTTTCGACCCAAAAGCTATACTTGTAAACATGCTCTGAATGCATGGAAAGGGTCGGCCTGATGCGAGTGTGGGTCATAAGTGACGTCACATCTCGGCATCCCGAAAAGCGCGCCAAAAATATGCATATTCGAAAATGTCCGGATGTACAGCATTAAATGTGGAATTTCTAATTCATTGATTTTTTTGATTGTTTTTGGCTTGGTGGACATGAAAAAAGATAGCAGGATGTAATATAACATGAATTCAAGCCATATATGTTCTTATTCCCTTTAAGGTAAACTGCAAAGGCCAGTTCTTATGTAACGCAGCATCCAGTCCTCGGGACTGCTCAAAGCGCTTTATACTCTACGCCTTGGCAGACCTGTTCAATCGAACACCATCTCGGCTTCTCTGGGAAGCGTCCAGTCACGCTGCAATTAATGCGCGAAGACTATTCATACAATAATATCCACCACTGTTTATAGCCAGGTACTCATTCATACAGCTGAGTGAACTGGAGCAACGTATAGTGAACGAACTTGCCCAACGTTCGACACGTCAGCACAGATTGCGAACCCGGGTTCTATCGATTGAGAGTCCGAAGCTCTATCCACTGCGCCTCTGCACTCCACGCAAGTAGAGATTGCTTCCCGGTAAATCGAACATAACGACATGTTAGCGCCCGGTGGAAAATATCTCGTCATTCAATGTGTCGACTGAAAAAGTAAACAATTCTAAATAACCTCCTTCGTCGTCTCGGAGGAGATGCACAGATAGTGCTCCAAAGTTAGCGTACAAATATATATATATATTAAACTGGCTGGCTATAATCCTTCCGATACTTCCGTCGCTAAATAGAATAATAATCAAGACAACATACTCTGGAGTGCAAAAATACAGGTTTCTCGGGAATCACCAATATATTTTTTATTTGTTGATCTGTGTTTTAAACACACGCACACGCACGCACGCACACACACAAACACACACACACACACACACACACACACACAATTTACAGATAATCGATATATGTTTAGCTTGTGGCAAAACGCTCCATATTGACTGTAAAACAAACTTTCGCATAATTATAATAATTATTGTCTTGAAGGTAACAGTCGCAAACCTTTACACAATAACGCACATCTAGGTATATATAAGTCTACGGATAACCACGTTTGTGTTGGCTAAGGACACAGACTCCTTTTGACATGTCATATTTTAATTAATTGTTCTATCTTTAACAAAAACTACTAGTCCTATCATGGTTTGTATAACGGTAACCATGGTAACCAGATAATTAACTGTCACTGACAAGTGAGGTCAATAGCTATCGGAGTTTGACGTAATAGCGTGAAGTGGTAGTGTAAATATATAATAACGTGACCTATATATTGTAATTACGTGCACCGTTAGAGAGCTGCATAAGTTGTGTGACCTGGCGTCACGTCGTCATTAACCAAATAAAACACATGTGACATGTTTACTTTGCTTATTGTTCCCCCGAAGCCTTGTTTTAACGAGCAGAAGCACGTGGTGTCGCCGAAAGTTCACCTGCGGGGCCGGATCACAAATGACTTTCCCACGCGCTGGGTCGCGTTATAACATAACAGTTTTAAAACCACACACGGATGAGAAATTTGCCCATAACCATTAGGTGCCTGTCAGATAAAGTTTCGTACTATATGTTGCGGTTAACAACCCAGTTTATAATTATCACGACACACTCACGCACGCACGAACGAACGCCGGCAAGCGCGCAACTCACCACACCCCCTGAAACACACGCGAATGCAAAACACACGACATGTGTGCACACGCGCACGCACGCACGAACGCATGCACGCACGCAAACACATTCACGTACACACTCACTCACTCTCTCACTCACTCACTCACTCACTCACTCACTCACTCACTCACTCACTCACTCACTCACTCACTCACTCACTCACTCACTCACTCACTCACACATACACACACACACACACACACATACACACACACACACACACACGCAATCACTCACACACTCACTCCCTCACTCACTCACTCAATCACTCACACACTCACTCACTCACTCACTCACTAACTCACTCACTCACTCACTCACACACTCAAACACACACTCATTCAAACACTCATTTTTTGAAATCAAAATGTATGACCTGTTTCAAAGAAGCCTACATGACGGTCTCAACGGTGACGATACTGAGTTAATACTGAGAACAGACAGTGAAAAAAGAATTGCGTTGTCTGGAAAGTGGATTTTCACAGCACGCCCAAAGACACAAATGTGATCTAGGGCCCACTTGTAGGGCCCACTTATCTCCAGTGGATGGAGACACCGGGGAGGGAACACGATAACGGTCATTATTTGTCTGGGGTGGGCCGAAGGAATCAGGGACACACCTTAATTTTTAATCCATCCCACCCCAAAATAACGTGAACTAAAAACTCTGACCCCTTCGAATTGTTTTCATTGGCAAACATTATCGTTGGCAAAAGAGTAATTCGACCTGACACAGTAATCATATATCCATCTTCAAATCGTGTGCACTGAAAAATTGAACCCACCCCGGATTCCTCCAGTCCCCTCATAAACCTTTCTAACGTAAAGTCACTTTTGCTACAGTACAATATATTGTGTAGAAATAGTATATTTTAATAGTCACTGTTGCCTGGATTCACACTATTGCACAACAAATCCCGATTCAGAATAAAAAATCAAGATTCCTTGTTTTCGTCATAAATAACCACGTTCGTAACATTTAAAAGTCAATGAACCATTATTCAAATATTTTAAGAAAAACGGACAATGTTTGAACAAATGGGTGTTAACATTATTTTTTAGAGCATAAAAGTACCTTGAGTAGGTGCTAACTGGTAATGTTACGAAATTATTTGCTGCTGGGTGCGCGTGAAAAAAACGAAGCTGTTGCCCAGATGTTCGTGCGAGGATGTCAGGTGTAGATTGCAGCATATTGGCTATACATATTGGCTATACATATTGGCTATACATATTGGCTATACATATTGGCTATACATATTGGCTATACATATTGGCTATACATATTGGCTATACATATTGGCTATACATATTGGCTATACATCGCGGTGTAGCATAAAATACTGCAGTTGTGTGGATATATAATTTATTATACATATATATTGTACAGTAATATATTGTAATTATATTTGTAAAAACAAATGGTGATTTGTGTGGATAAATAAAATTTAGAAACATCGTTGTACATAATTACCATATTTTCATTTTCGTGGCGAATAAATAATTACTACAAAAATTAAAAAATATTTACAAACAGTGCATCATGGTGTAAAGATGATTTGGTTTATATTACTTCGTGAAAACATAAACAAAAAAGTGTCAAGAAAATGAATGGTTTGGTGTCAGGCTTGAACCGGCTTCGCCCGATTGTAAAATACATTACACGAAACCAACGCGTCTACCGACTGAACTACCGAGAACAGCAGAAATTCACTGACTGATTTAAGTTGTTATAATAAATTGTGCAACTCCTCCTTCATATATCGATATTCTAGTGATGTTATGAGACTAAACAACGTCACTTTCTGTAGCTGGATACAATATAAGTTTGCTATGTATGTTTATTGGTGTAGATTATCTCCTGTGGGTTGCAATCGATATAATTATTCTGAAAATAGTAGTACTAGTTGTAGGCCCATTCGCATTCATTGTTTTGCATAAAATTCATGTGGAACCGTAAGATAACTGCTTGCTTCTCTATGATGACTAGTGTTTGTACTACATAGGAATATCGCATAATAGCTCATTCTGACGCTTGTTTCCACCCAAAGCTATCCTTGTAAACAAGCTCTGATTGCTTGCAAGTGGTCGGCCTGATGCGAGCATAATATTATGTCGTCTGTGACGTCACATCTCGGCATCCCGAAACGCGCCAAAAATATGCATATTCGAAAAAGTCCGGATGCACAGCATAAAATGTGGAATTTCTAATTAATTTATTTTGTTGTTGTTGCTTGGTGGACATGGAAATATATAGCAGGATGTAATATAATAAGTAAAAAAATTACCAAAATATTAATATAATCGCGATTGATCTTCAAGCTGTATTATGACTATTGGCCATGGGTGTAACATTATTAGAATGTTGCTCATCTGATATATTCGGAAGAAGGATATATGTGGACATATTTATGCTGGCCAACAAAAACGTTGTAATTCAGCACAACATATCTAACTTACAAACTGTCAAAACAATATTTCGTGTTAAAATAATTGATATTTCGGAGGAGAATAGTTCCTTACACTGCAAACTTCTACTTCCGGACACGCGCCATAATGAAACGGAACTGCATTATTTAACAACTGCAGTATGTTATGCTACAGCGGTTTGCGTACATAATAATCTAAAAATATGCGCGTGGTTTCCGTCAAGCTTTGCCAACGATGTTGTTACCAAAAAAGGTAAAGGTAATTATGTGAATTACATTACTTGAGCGACATGACATCAGCTAAATCAATTTCAACTATAATTTTAAAAACTGTTGCCTTGTGGTTTTTGTCGTAAAGAAAAAGTTTAGGATTTGACGAAATGTCCAAACGCTCCACGTGTTTGGCATCCATTTTTGATGGTTCGACGTACCTTTTGCTAGGCAACAGGTCACGTGATGGACATCTCAATGAAATGTTACTAGATAAAACCGTAGAAAATACGTGAAAGCGTTATGAATGATTATACATAACTACGTAAAATGTCATCGTGCGATTATTTTTACGATTTTACGGCTGCACATCGGCCAAACGTAGAAGCATTTTGAAACTCGTGAACTGTTTTAACTATGTTCACATCAAAGTTCCTTTTTAGGGTAAAAAGTGTATAGAGTCTATACTTAAAGTAGTCACTTAACAGGAATAATTATCTAATTTAAATTAATCATTTTCTATCAAACCTACGTTCAGTTAAAAAAGCAGTTCCAATGACCTTTAAATACGTTTAGGCCTACATTCTGGAATATATTTTAGCAGTGCGGTGTCATACTAGACAACTGTGTTTTTAATTACAAACTCACGTAAATAAAATCCATATTACCACTTACAAAATCAATGCAGTTCAAATTTTAAAAGACATTTACCTTTTGAATTTGAATACAATTTTATTCAACATAACATACATACATACATACATATATACATACATACATACATACATACATACAGTATTGTTTTAACATACAAACATACAGCAAATTGGGATTTATATGACAGCGGCAATTAAGCTAAAATTCCCTATAATACATACTAAAGAAAATATATATATATATAATATAATATATGTTGAAAGGAAATGCAAGAAGTATAATATTTATAATTGGCTTTTCCCTTTTCATAACACATGTACTTGAAAGATAATTTGACAAATGAGGTACATGAAATATAATTTAATATTGCTTATTTTAATATAGGAACCTATACGTGCTAATAAGAATGTTTTACTAATTATAGACAATGCAGACGTGATGACATCAGTCATCAGACAGGAACAAGTATCTTTGATGTAGATAAATTTGACACATGAAAAGGATTTGAACATGATGTATAACAAAAGAGTAAAAAATTAAAGAATTCGAAGAGTACATAATGTATTTACTGACCAATAGGAATTAGTATCGTTGATAAGAATATTTGATACAAGATTAAAATTTGAACATGATTATAGCGATAAAATAAAATGTACTATACATTGTATTTACTGACCAGTAGTGATCTATACCTTTTCTTAAAGGCAATTATATTAGTGTAATTTTTGATATTCGTATTTAAACAATTCCACATATTTACACCTTTTACACTGATACACATCGCTTTCAGAGTTGTTCTGTGCAATACTTAGATTCAAAGTTATTTGTTCTTGACGAGTATTGCGAGCATGAGTGGTGTTTACCACTTTAAAACGAGAACGAATTATTTTTATTTTGTACATTATGACCATGGATTTTAAATCAATCAGGTCAAAAATAGTAAGAGCATTACATTTAAAGAAAGCTGGCTTTGAGTGAGCACTATACTCCAACTGACAGCACATTCTGGTAGCACGTTTCTGTAGAATATACAATGGGCTGAGTTCTATTTTTGTGTTTCCCCATATCTCACAACAATAGTCAATATAAGGTAGTACAAATTAACAATACAAAGTTTAAACGCAGTCTCATTCAACAACCATTTAACACGACGCATTACTGACAGATTCTTTGCAATTCTTTCAAAATGAGAATACAAGAAATATTGGATTTTTCATTTGCCGACTAAACAACTTACAACTCACGTCAAATATAACGATTGTGTTTGACGCGACTTCATGACAGGTTTAATCAAGAGCAAGTATCAACCTACAACTTGATGAATCCACGGCAGTCTGCTTTAACTTGTGTCAGAACGTCAGCCATCTTGGTTTACATCACCGGCATGCAGACTTTTTTCGTCGACGGAAGAGCACCCGGCCACTCGATTACCGTAACTGAGCACCAGATGGCTCGACGGAACAAAGACGTGTCGTCGAAACAAAGCGACCTGTCACGATCTCAATACTCAAATCAACGCACAAGTGGTGTATCCAAAATGTCTGCCATCTGGCTACGGAATCTTACCCAGTAACAGATTCGTGACGTAATTCCTGTAAAATTCTCTAGTGGATATATACTAAACTGACTTATTTGTACTGTGAGGGTTTGGTATGCGAAATGGAATTGCGGATTTAATGTTGTCTGTTCCTGTCTCCAGGAAACGCCCAACTGGTCTGATAAAAAACAGTCACGGTCCATATTCCTGCATACTTATATGTACACTGTTAACTACAACTACACCCTATCTATGAATTGGCCCTGCAACACCATATGTAAGTAATTATATTATTTATGCCTTTGTTATTTATTGCAGTTGTGACGAAATAAATACAAAATATTAAATGCACTATCTGACGTGAAATCAACGTTGTTTGCCGCTGGTACGTATACATGAAGGCGTGCGCACGCATTCAAATGCCCATAACCGACGAAGGGACACGAGATCACAGCCCAGACGCTCGTAAAATTCGAACGTTGCTGCGTCAGCTGACCCGGTGTGACAGCTGTAGCGGCAACAGTTGAAGTAGTGTTGGATTCAGTTCGTAAAGTGCAAAACCACGATTCGAATTTCAGAATGCGCATTGCTCGACTTTGCATGTTTTATTAAAAAGCATATTTCGAAATAAGAACATACATGGTGCGTGACTCACAGTGAACCGGAAGGTGTTATTGATACCGGAAGTATGACAAAAAAGCAGTGCACGAGCTGCGGAAGGTCTGAGACTGACAGTAGAGACTAACGACGACCACGGAAGCAAGCGGGTGCAGCGAGGTAGCAGTGAGATCGCACGACGAGACAAGATTACGTCAACGAGGACGATGGTAACCAACGGCTGTACGTCAAAATGGCAAATTTAAATTCACCGGCGTCGGAATATTTGAGTGGGGGCAATCCATATTGGACCGATGTACCATAATTAATTTGTCTAATTTCCTCCCAAATGCCAGAGCGTAGTGTTGAAGACTTGCGAACGAAACAGTGAACAGCGTAACTTTGGTACATTTAAAAAATGTATTACCTGTAACTTATTTTCCTGTTCAAAACTGTGACTTTTTCCTGTTACTCTATTTCCGCACATACCCGACTTCTCGTAATCCCGGACCAGAAGTAGGCAGACCTGTACTGAGCAGGCGGCCGCACGCGTATTGAACAATGCGCAAGCGCACTGAGCTGAACAACGTAACCTCGAGTGACCCACCAATCTTTGTCCCCGTGCCAGGGTTAGTCTTCAGAAGTTGATCCCACTGACTTCCCGCAATCCCACTAGGAGGCGCTGGTTTTATTGGATTGCATGTCTTGTTGCTGTTTTTTTCTCAAATAATTACACATGTAATTCTGATTACGATATTGACACTAACAATCATAAACGTGACGTGTCATTGGGGCAGAAAAACACAATACTAGCGGCTACGCCTACTTGTCGCTCGGGAATACTGTCGGGTCGTTACAACGTGTATGTCTTTAAACATGCTCTCAAAACGGATTCAACCGAAATATATGAAGAACGTTTTTGCATCACAGCGCCGTAAACGAGCCAGCAATGTCGACTGTAGCCGCGTCGACGGAAGTGGGCAAGTGATAATGTTGTAACCAAAGACGGTATCGTCGTGTTTATTGCTTGTTATCGTGATGTTATGACTGATTTAAAACCCACCCACGCGTTCCGACGTTAGATACGACCGTCCACGTTTCCCGTCGTCAAACACGACCGTCAACGTGTCCCATCGTCAAACACGACTGTCAAAGTGTCCCGTCATGAAACATCGAGGGGGCTTTGTCCGTGAGAGGTTACGTCTTACACTCGGTAAATGTAAAGGATTTGTATGGGTTATAGGCGCGACCTTTGCGTCCACGCGAGAACAAGTGGTCGATAGATTATCACTGGCTGCAATAGTGGCTCCAGCCCCCGCCACTGGCCTTTGAGATTGCCGCCCCTGTGCCGGTCTGACACACGGACAACAAGGACAGGCATAGTGGATCCTTGATATAGTGTACCGGATGTTTTTGTGAGACCTGCCAAATGACAGCAGCAACAGCAGCAGCAGCAGCAGCAGCAGCAGCAGCAGCAGCAGCAGCAGCAGCAGCAACAACTTTCCTACTAACTATTTGTAAATTCTAGTGTTCGAGGTTTTAGGTTTGGTTAAATGTGGTTTACAATTCCAAATTGCTAAGGTGGTTTCGGGCATATTACAATGTGGCTGGCATTGTACATGTTTTGGCGGGCAATGTATACAATTTATTGATTAAGCTGGTCGACGAGGAATGGACAACGCGCCTTTTATTCAACCTATCTATCTTACAATACAAAATAAGTACAAAATAAAGGAAACTCACACTGCTTGGCGTTCGGTCGGTGAACAGCGCAAACAGCTTTACATTTCTCCCCGTGTTTTCCTAACACCCACACGACCTGTTTGGGAAGAATTCAGCCATGCTGCTATTACTGCCCCAAATACTCGTTCGTTCACGAGTTACCGAAATTGATCAGGCATTATTAATGGGTTTAATGTTCTACTATTGCGCCTTACAATAAAATAATAATGTGAGCATAATCATGTAGTTATTTATAAAAGCCGCACCATACTAGCTTTGCCGCTTTTGCTGACATAGGGGCCTATTGCACCAGATGGCGCCAGCATACGCCTGCATAATCGTTTCGGTTGTCATGGACTCACGGTTTCACTCAGAATTCACTCTTGTCCCAACAGAAATAGGTAGATCCCCGATATACGTAACGGAGGAGTCGTTATCTGACCAGGCGACCAAGCGCGTAGTGTGACAACACATGACAGCTACTACTATAGTTACTAGTGTCTGCCTTGACTTTGAACCGGAGCCTGTGGGTCGAGTGGCACTCGCTCGTAGGCTCCGCCCGCCGAGTCGAGTGTACGAGCTGGAATATCCATTAACGTACTTGTTCCGCTGTAAAACCAATTCCGTGACGCGACCTTTCATAAAAACACAATACCAATTGATAACATACCTTGGCAGGACTCCCGATACCTCAGTATTAGACAATCCTCTTACGTTCAGTCAGAACACGTTTACCCTCCGGTGTGGATTCCACAGGTTTGCACGTAACGAAGCAAACTACAACTTGACCGAGCATATTTGATCCACTTAAACAAGAAAGGAGCCATATGATTGAAGCCAAGCATGTCTTGAGGCGAGGCTAAAGAGATTGGCCAAACACGTGTTTGCGAAGTGTGAATAGGCCATGTGTAAATGCAGTCAAACAACAAAGGAATTACTTCCTAGTGTTATTATATATTTGCTAATTGCGAATTTTACTACACATACCAATGTGTTGCATAATATACATAGCGGGGTATCTTGTTCCTCGAGAACATATGCTTTTGTATACAAAAACGAATCGTGCAAGTTATGAAAAGACAGTGTGACGTCTACTTTTTGCTTCTGGCGGAAGCTTGACACCCCTCGGTGTCGAAGACGACACCAACACCGCTTACTAGACATCGGCGTCCACGCGGTGGTGGACATCTGAAGCGTCAAGTCGTTGCCGTGCGCTACTCATTAACATGATACTTGCAAAGGTGTTTTACTAGTGAACATCACACGCCACCAAGGACACGGTTGAGTACATTGTGAAGGTCAACATGCAATTTGAATGTGGGATAGTGAAAAAAAAGTTTGGCCGACTATAATATTTGTTGAATTCATATATGAAAATGGCTAAAAGCTAGTTTTGTTGGCAACCTAATAATGAAGGAGGAGGGCAGACATTGGACCAAGGACATTGAATAAGAGGAAGACGATCCGCACGACACGGTACGCAGGAGGTCTAGCTACAATGGGAAATCTATTGAGAGTTCAATCGCAGCGACACAGAACATGTTTTAAATAATACTTTTTATTGACAAAACCGTATATAATTTAGTGATACGTCACGGTCTACGGCAAAACCTTGGACGTAGAGAATGTTGTACACTTGTCGGTTGATGGCAGCTGGTAGACGCACGCAGCTGGTACAGTGAATTTCGTAGATAGAACTGGTTCGGAAATATCCGCCGGAAAGAATCAACTGGATCGTTGCATGAACGTAGCAGACAACATAACCTGGTCAGGGTTCAGTGTCACATCCGAAATATACAAACAAACATGTGACGACAGCAGAATGGACAGCAAGTCAGACAGCGACGCCTAGCGTTAACTCGTTGACGACAACTGGCGTCGTTCAGCGCTTGGTCGCCGCGTGGCGTCGAATGCTATGACACGTCCGCGTGGTGCCGCCTCGATTGAACAGTGACTAGAGCCAGGTGATGGCCGGTTCGTCGGTACCAGTGGGCGCTGTCGTCGACACGACTGTATGCCGTCCAGGTGGAGTCAATCATTTACAACTTGCCCTTGTACTTGAAGTCAACTCCCTTGATGTGGTTTACCAGCCTGCAAACAATGGCGCGCTTTGAAAAACAGAACTTGTCAACTGCTCACGGAACATTAGGACTGAATAGCTCACAGAAACTGACCGAATCGCTCACGGAAACTGACCGAATCGCTCACGGAAACTGACCGAATCGCTCACGGAAACTGACCGAATCGCTCACAGAATATGATGGAATTGGTCATGGAAAATTATTTCAAATATTCATTGTACATCAAACGGTATTACTCGTATAATCCACAGGAAAAGAATAGACAGGCAGTTGTAAAAACGTCATTTTATATTATTCACGCGTGGAAACTTTTGACCTAAACATGCGTTAACAGTGAAGTAAGAACAACTTGAAGTGAAAAGAAATACACCGACAGTTACACAAATTGAGGTGATCGCCCAAACTGAAACTTCCACAGTGGCTCGTGTGCATACAATAGATACTGACCACTTCTTGGCGAAGGCGATCGTGGCATCGTCGAGCGGGCAGCTGAGGCTCTTCAGTTTGTCAACAAACTCTGTGTGGATTTTGTTGTGGGATGGCAGACCATCGTAGTTCTCCTTCTTCATCATGCTCTGTAAGAAAGACACTGCGTTTTAGGTAAGTGCACCTTAAGCTATACTGTAGGCAACTGCGTAATTTAGTGTAGATTAGCTCCAGTCAGACCATAATCTTCCTTTCGTAGGTTTGTTTTATTCCAGCCTCCAGGCTGAGTAAATCGTGGTTTACTTTATATTATCGAGTTCGACCAAGTAACATTTCGCTCTAAATATTCTTAGATTTTTAACGCTTTTCAGTCACAATTTCCCTTCACAACCACTAACTTTCGGCGATTGTAGTAAGCCAACTCTTACAACCAACCAATGACCCCCCACAGATAACCCAGAACTGATGACGAATCGACGCGTTTGATGACGTAGTACATAACTCACCTCTTCATCGATGAAGTGGTCAATGACGAGTTGGAGCAGACTGGCGAGCTTGGCGGAGTCAGCGGGGGCGGCGCCGCAGTCAAAGATGCCCTTGAACAGACCCTTGTGTTCATCGTCGATGTTGTCGTACTGCAAAGCAGAAAAAACATAACTACCCAACTGCACAAATAACGGTTAAAATCACCAAAAGATGATACACAATCTTCGTACAACTTGAATGACGTTTTTGCTATTTGTTTTTTGTTTCTTTTTAAAATATAAAATAAAATAAAATATCATAAAACTATTAAAAAATATCATAAAACTATATTTAGTTTACTTTTAAATAACTATAACTTTGAAGAAATAGCAAGACATCTAATAGCACATATTACACTGAAGATACGGTAATAGAGCACGTGTTCATTTAGACCACAATGCACTCGTAATGGAGTGGTACGAACAACAAAACAGAATAGGTGTGATATAATTACGACATAATATTGGCGAGGTGCCAGACGCGTCAATCCCACCGGCTACTGCCCGTCCACCCCCCACCACCACCCGCCTAGCGCCAGACGGTTGCGTCAACGAACGCTTTTCTATTTACTCTTATTTCTTACTTTTATTTTATTTATTTACGTGTTTTCAACGAAATTTGTGGAATCGACACGGCTCCTACTCCACGGCATGTTCTATCCCATACATCACAACGTTAATGACACTTTAGTCTACCGAACGCAAGGCGTTTTTATCCGGCCCAAAGCAACTGCGAAGAGCAAGCGACTGCCCTGTGTTCATATAATTGCTTTCGCGAAATAAAAAGCACGTGTCTCGATGCCACTTTGGAATGAATCACCATTATACACAGCTACTAACACTAGTATAAGGTAGGCTACTTGTTTTAACTAATACATACTTCACTAATTATATTTCGACAATAACATTTGACAAATTACCTTTACTAGTATCCTAAACATATCCGAACATAAGTAGGCCTATACTCGAAGACAACAAAAATGGCAAAAATGCCTTGCCATAGTTCATATTGAATATTTTCGCAACGAAACGTGGCAACGTTTAACACGGAAAAATAATTGAACTATATCCTTCATAATGCAACAGTTGACACTGGTTAAGATGCAGAGAAACGGCAGTAAACGTAAAATGTACTCACGAAGACGCGGAAGGACTCGTTCCATACGTATGGCTCTGGAATATCGAAGTCTCCCATTTTGGTGATGAGAAGGATTAGACGTGACCTGCACTGAAATCAACGAACTGAGGAGTTGAAGCAGACACAAGTGAAGGTCTTAGTCGTCGCCGCCGCTTTTATACCGTCGCGCGTGTTCTTGCACGTGCTTGTCTCCGCGTACCTATCGCATTTGCATACGTGCATTTGCATACATAGGCGCAGTGGCAAGAGGCAGACGAGTGCGTTCCGATACGACGAGGGAGACGTGTGGCGGTTGAACTGTGGAGGGTCGCGGTGGCGTTAACCTGGCTTGTTTAGCTAACATATTAATTACTTTTTAAGTAATTGTGACACAACTTGCTGCGATATTTACTACGACAGTGATATATTAATTGACTGAACTAGAATTCGGAGAAAACTCTAATGATCTAGATACACCTTAACTCAGAGAAAAGAGGGAAAACGAAGAGTCTATGACACTGACATCAAAAGTTGTAGTAGGAAAAGGGAAAAGTAAGGCACAATGTTAGGGTTATATGGAGGTCAGTTATGGAGCCCTTTGCCCCAACCAGAGAGGACTATTAAATAACAATTCTGGTAATTTACGCGACACGCTTGTAATGGGTATACATGAAACAAACGACAGGTGGTTGAACGCTGGAAATTTTTTAATTTAGAGTGTGGGCAGATGATACCTTTGCCATGCATTAGGGACAGAATGGAGGAGGCTTGTGACCTTTTTTGTGCAGAACATTGAAGAAACAGGTAACAAAAGAAACGTGTTGGAAGCCTGTGTGTACGGGTTGGGAACACTGGCACTGACAGAGAGACAGGAGGAGAAAATACAGGTAACAGAGAACAACATAATTTCTGAGAGCATGTAATGTTAAATGAGAATAATAATATATAAAATATGTGGAAATTATGAGAAGATTTCGGAATGAAGAAACAAGTTAATGTGAAGGTAGTTGTGAGACGCTGGGCAGGGCACGGACAGAGAATGAGTGACGAGTGACAAAGAGAGAATGGAAACCGAAAGAGTTATGTTAAAGGAGAATAGGAAGATCAAAGTTAAGATGGGGAGAGGTTCGAGAGAGGGCAGGCTTCAACAGCTAGAGTGGGAGATCATTGCAGGAGATCGGGATTGCTGGACAAGAGGAAAACCGAAATTAGGATGGAGAGATGTTACGAGAGATCTTGAAAGGACACGAATGAAGAGTCGACAGTGGAAGAAAACGAGGATGACGACTGAGCAGTGTGTCCACCAGTCCCACAGGGCATCAAGAGGAAGAGAACGAGGATGACGACTGAGCAGTGTGTCCACCAGTCCCACAGGGCATCTAGAGGAAGAGAACGAGGATGACGACTGAGCAGTGTGTACACCAGTCCCACAGGGCATCAAGAGGAAGAGAACGAGGATGACGACTGAGCAGTGTGTCCACCAGTCCCACAGGGCATCAAGAGGAAGAGAACGAGGATGACGACTGAGCAGTGTGTCCACCAGTCCCACAGGGCATCAAGAGGAAGAGAACGAGGATGACGACTGAGCAGTGTGTCCACCAGTTCCACAGGGCATCTAGAGGAAGAGAACGAGGATGACGACTGAGCAGTGTGTCCACCAGTCCCACAGGGCATCTAGAGGAAGAGAACGAGGATGACGACTGAGCAGTGTGTACACCAGTCCCACAGGGCATCAAGAGGAAGAGAACGAGGATGACGACTGAGCAGTGTGTCCACCAGTCCCACAGGGCATCTAGAGGAAGAGAACGAGGATGACGACTGAGCAGTGTGTACACCAGTCCCACGGGCATCAAGAGGAAGAGAACGAGAATGACGACTGAGCAGTGTGTACACCAGTCCCACAGGGCATCAAGAGGAAGAGAACGAGGATGACGACTGAGCAGTGTGTCCACCAGTCCCACAGGGCATCTAGAGGAAGAGAACGAGGATGACGACTGAGCAGTGTGTCCACCAGTCCCACAGGGCATCAAGAGGAAGAGAACGAGGATGACGACTGAGCAGTGTGTCCACCAGTCCCACAGGGCATCTAGAGGAAGAGAACGAGGATGACGACTGAGCAGTGTGTACACCAGTCCCACGGGCATCAAGAGGAAGAGAACGAGGATGACGACTGAGCAGTGTGTCCACCAGTCCCACAGGGCATCAAGAGGAAAAGAACTAGGGTGACGACTGAGCAGTGTGTCCACCAGTCCCACAGGGCATCTAGAGGAAGAGAACGAGGATGACGACTGAGCAGTGTGTCCACCAGTCCCACAGGGCATCAAGAGAAAGAGAACGAGGATGACGACTGAGCAGTGTGTCAACCAGTCCCACAGGGCATCTAGAGGAAGAGAACGAGGATGACGACTGAGCAGTGTGTCCACCAGTCCCACAGGGCATCTAGAGAAAGAGAACGAGGATGACGACTGAGCAGTGTGTCCACCAGTCCCACAGGGCATCTAGAGGAAGAGAACGAGGATGACGACTGAGCAGTGTGTCCACCAGTCCCACAGGGCATCAAGAGGAAGAGAACGAGGATGACGACTGAGCAGTGTGTCCACCAGTCCCACAGGGCATCTAGAGGAAGAGAACGAGGATGACGACTGAGCAGTGTGTCCACCAGTCCCACAAGGCATCTAGAGGTAGAGAACGAGGATGACGACTGAGCAGTGTGTCCACCCGTCCCACACGGGATCAAGAGGAAGAGAACGAGGATGACGACTGAGCAGTGTGTCCACCAGTCCCACAGGGCATCAAGAGAAAGAGAACGAGGATGACGACTGAGCAGTGTGCCAACCAATCCCACAGGGCATCTAGAGGAAGAGAACGAGGATGACGACTGAGCAGTGTGTCCACCAGTCCCACAGGGCATCTAGAGGAAGAGAACGAGGATGACGACTGAGCAGTGTGTCCACCAGTCCCACAGGGCATCTAGAGGAAGAGAACGAGGATGACGACTGAGCAGTGTGTCCACCAGTCCCACAGGGCATCTAGGGGAAGAGAACGAGGATGACGACTGAGCAGTGTGTCCACCAGTCCCACAGGGCATCTAGAGGAAGAGAACGAGGATGACGACTGAGCAGTGTGTCCACCAGTCCCACAGGGCATCTAGAGGAAGAGAACGAGGATGACGACTGAGCAGTGTGTACACCAGTCCCACGGGCATCAAGAGGAAGAGAACGAGGATGACGACTGAGCAGTGTGTCCACCAGTCCCACGGGCATCTAGAGGAAGAGAACGAGGATGACGACTGAGCAGTGTGTCCACCAGTCCCACAGGGCATCTAGAGGAAGAGAACGAGGATGACGACTGAGCAGTGTGTCCACCAGTCCCACAGGGCATCAAGAGGAAGAGAACGAGGATGACGACTGAGCAGTGTGTCCACCAGTCCCACAGGGCATCTAGAGGAAGAGAACGAGGATGACGACTGAGCAGTGTGTCCACCAGTCCCACAGGGCATCTAGAGGAAGAGAACGAGGATGACGACTGAGCAGTGTGTCCACCAGTCCCACAGGGCATCTAGAGGAAGAGAACGAGGATGACGACTGAGCAGTGTGTCCACCAGTCCCACAGGGCATCTAGAGGAAGAGAACGAGGATGACGACTGAGCAGTGTGTCCACCAGTCCCACAGGGCATCAAGAGGAAGAGAACTAGGGTGACGACTGAGCAGTGTGTCCACCAGTCCCACAGGGCATCTAGAGGAAGAGAACGAGAATGACGACTGAGCAGTGTGTCCACCCGTCCCACACGGGATCAAGAGGAAGAGAACGAGGATGACGACTGAACAATGTCCCCACCAATCCCACAATGCATCAAGAGGAAGAGAACGATGGTGACGACTGAGCAGTATGCCCACTAGTCCCACAAGGCATCAAGAGGAAGAGAACGAGGATGACGACTGAACAATGTCCCCACCAATCCCACAATGCATCAAGAGGAAGAGAACGATGGTGACGACTGAGCAGTATGCCCACTAGTCCCACAAGGCATCAAGAGGAAGAGAACGAGGATGACGACTGAACAATGTCCCCACCAATCCCACAATGCATCAAGAGGAAGAGAACGATGGTGACGACTGAGCAGTATGCCCACTAGTCCCACAAGGCATCAAGAGGAAGAGAACGAGGATGACGACTGAACAATGTCCCCACCAATCCCACAATGCATCAAGAGGAAGAGAACGATGGTGACGACTGAGCAGTATGCCCACTAGTCCCACAAGGCATCAAGAGGAAGAGAACGAGGATGACGACTGAGCAGTGTGCCCACCAGTCTCACAAGGCATCAAGAAGAAGAGAACGAGGATGACGACTGAGCAGTGTGCCCACCCGTCCCACAAGGGATCAAGAGGAAGACGAACATAAATATAAATATAAGAGGATAGTGAAGAAAAGAAGAAGAAGATGATGACGACGAGGAAGGAGAAGAAGGAGAAGAAGAAGAATATGGTGACGAAAAAGAGAAGAAGAAGAATGGAGGATGAAATACAACATAAGAATAAAAGGTCTTATTATGAAATTGCTCACCGTTATGTTGCAATAAGAACCAATGGAACATTTGCATTGTGCTGGTTGAGGGAATCCTATTGGAGCTTAATCAACTTTACATGTAGTAGGTGACACGGACAATCGACGAGGAGGGGAGGAAGACGGAAATGAAGATGTGTTAAGATATATATCAAAAAGGCAGAGATAAACACAGTCGACCCTTGGGTGATGAGGCCCAAACCACGCAAAGGATCAAGTGGGAAGAAGAATAAATATACTTATAATTAACTTTGTTTTTAAATTGTTGTTTAGATAAATCAGTTAGATTATTTGTAGTTTTATTGAGTTTATCAAATGACTCTTGTTGTCTTGATGATCACGTAACTGCTATTTCATCAGTGTCGATATGTTTTATTATTTAAGATGTTGACTTTTACGCATGAATATTTCACATGCACTCCTTTCGTTTGATTGTAAGGGGCGTGCCCACACGTTATTATGTGGTAGCCATAGTAACGATGGTAAGGCTAGCTCATGGAAGCGATTAAAAGAGGAAGTAAAGGTCCTTATATTTCTTTGGATGTTGTACATCTAAACTGAACGTCGGTGTTTTTGGGTGATAATGAATTGATTGATCAATTGATTCAGTGATAAAACTTGATATGAAATGTTCGGATAGTTGTATTGACAATTTGAAGACAACTGTGCGAACAGGCGGCCAGCCAACTGGATACCCGACAACTAAAACGAGTTCTGTCATTGTAATTTAACTGTATGAAACATGTTTAGAAGCCTGCTATGGTTAATGCACTTCTAGAATTAATCAACGAGCGTCATTGGCGTGAATTTCACCTTTAAAAATGGCTCTGTTCAGTCCTTGGGCAATATACACGAGTTAATAGAAATAATAATGGAATATTTATGCTTTATTTTATTTGCCGTGCGAAATGTGCCTACAATACTTGGCGAAAACATGTTAAAAACGCTGCAAAATCACGTATCAAGGACGCTTTGGATGGGAGTGACACGTATTCGCTGTCGCAGCCCGCAGCTGCACGTCTGGGTACACCGGCAGACGAGCAGACGAGACTGATATTGCATAACTAGACCGGCTACAGAAAACATGTGTCTCACTTCAAACGGGGCGCACTTGCGAGTGGACGGACTTATAGCGTGACGACTGTATGGTCTAACGATTTCCAAACGCTCTTCAAAGTCCACGTAAAATCGCACGCCAGTTCTCGGCGCGGATAGTTAAGTTTTAAGACAGAAACCATACTTTGGCATGTTTACTTTCGTTGACAAGAAATACGGCGATACCGCAGCGTTGGCGGCGTCGGTGGTAGCTCGGCGCAAAAAAACTAGTCTCGTTCTTGTCGGTTAGTAAACAGCGGCGCCGAGTAATGCAATTAAAATATAACGAAATAATAATTGTTATTAATATAATCGAACCGAGTGACTTTCAGCGGCGATTTCGGCAGCGGGTCTACGTGCATGACGACACGCTCACAGATCGGAAACTTCCACCCCGGTTCTTTGTGCAAGGTGATCCCTTGCCCTCTCGGCAAATTCTCGCCAATTTTCATCATCGCCTCCCTTCGCCTAGCTAACTGATGCCAGCGACTGCGTCGATTGGGCTTGCTGTGGGGCTGCGTAATCATGCGAGGCGGGAGAGGCGGGAGAGGCGGGATAGAATGGATCTGTCGAATTCTTGGAAACCCCACTAGCCGCAGACCTTCAGCGCTGTGGCCTGTCAACGGAGTTGAATGATCACCCGGAGCGCTAGTAAAAATACGACTGTGTTATATAGCGGAACTCGGTAATGGCCCCGGGTTAATGGCTTTGTTTTTTGCATTATTGCTGCAGCGACGGGTTTGTTTTGCATTGGTTGTCTAATCGTCACGTGCCCCTCTGTGTTTGCATGCGTAATCTGCACCTGTGATACGTTATGGTTGTCGCGTAATGGGGTTTAGACAGCGGTTATGACAACGATAAGGCAGGTTCCGAAGTTCCCGGCAGTCGTATCAACTGGGTTAATAATAGTTGATATGAAAGTAAAACAAAGCGGCTTTAATAACAGCGTGAGAACAAAACGAACTAGTATTTTTACTACGTTGAATATAAATCGTAATAAGGAGCAATTTTTTTCTGAATGGGTGGCTCGCGTGTGACAATTAAGAATGACCTAATTCGACATGTATCATCAGGTTTTGACATGGACAAACGTGTGTGTGTGTGTGTGCGCGCGCGCGTGCGTGCGTGCGTGCGTGCGTGTACGAATAGTTTAACCAAACAGAAGGCTATGTAAAATACCGGTCAAATACCCGCCAGTGACACGAATACGTGACAGCTCTTCAAGGTTACTCGAATTACACCGAGTCAAACCTTCAAGGGTTGGAAAATACCTTTAAGAATCAGTGTACGTTCTTGATTAATTAAAGATACGTGTAGACAATGACAAACGTGTTGTAGTAAACGGCTAAACACTTGACTTATGAATTTGACCTATATGCTACAAAGTCGACAGTTGTCCGACAGCTGGATTCACAATTATGAGTGCTCATATTACCATAGCTTAGAATAATGAATACGTGTGTACCAATCGATTTCAACATAAAGATGGACGAATAGAAAACATATATGTTAACAATTGCCGAGAAGCAAGCGGAGTTAATAAACTGTAACACGACAAAAGAAGAAAAAAAACGAAAAAGATGAAAGGAATAATAATAAAATTATAAGAAGAAATAGACAAAAATGAAGAAGAAAAAAGAGAAGGTGTAGAAGAAGGCTATGAAGAAGAAAGAAGAAGACGAGGAAGAAGCAAAGAATGCAATCTTATGAAATGTCTACGCAAACGACCAATCGTGTGACTTGGGGCTCTATTGTTTAATTACGTAAACATAACGTCATCGCTAGCTAAACACAAATCGTGCCCTTGTATCACCGTAATATTTGGGCATAAGATGAAAGGCATCGTTCTAGGAAACCAGATTCCATGTTGTAGTTGGAAATAAACCAGGACAAGCCAACTACCACTAATCACCCGCGATTTATTTGCAATATAAAGCACCCGAGTAACAAAATCGACGATTTTTCAATAGGAAATTGCAAAGCATGCTTGCCTCTCTCATTTCATCTCAGACGTAGGCCGCGTTTCTAAAATCACTGGATGTATGAAACCTTTTTAGACATATTGCCTGAATACACGAGGTTTCGCCGTCTTCCGTCTGAGATCAGAAGAGCGCAATTTCAACTCATCTTCAGTCAATATTGGCAAGTTAATTGTAGTGAACGTGCCTGTTTAGTACAATACACATCATTTTCTTAATGAAATTCTGGATAGTGCAACATTTATTTGTTAACATTACTTTGCAGATTGCTTGAATCAGTACATGCTTAAGAAATGTGGTGATTTTGTGTCTTACATTTTCTATTTCCGGCAATTTTAATGATAAGAGCTTACTTCTATACCACGATTCACCATGGAAATAGTTGTTGATTGTGGATGTCAATACCCCTTATGATTTCCCGAATAAACATGCGGGAACATACACCTGAAGTCGTGAAATGCAATTATATTTACATATGTGGAATAGTGTCATTGCATTACCCACTTGTACATATTTCCCATTCATAAGCGACACATGCACGTGAGGTGTTAAATATTTACGAGAACATTCACGTGCGAAGTTCAGTTTGGGTGACCGAGAAACGTGACCAGTATCATATGGACATATGCTTACTGGCGGGTTAATAAACACCGGACAAATGACCAGCGGGCGAATCAGAAATCGGTCAATTAGTCGGCATCGAAATTAACACAACGCCAGTAGATACGCGCTGTTTCCGAACAATTGCGGATATTTTGTCATTAGAAAACTGGTGATTTCCCAATGTCGTGTGTGAATGCGGGCTGAGATCTTGACCTCATGGCTGTGTATTGGTGTCTTTGAGTTTTGACGAGCTATGCGGGGTTAAATGACGATCATATCGGATGGGGGTAAATATCACACTTCAAATGTCACCCCTGATTAGTTTCCGGCGGGCAGCGGCGGCACAATTTGGCGATCACTTCTGCCAGCTGCCCTTTGCCACTCATGTCAACGGTCAAACATCTGGATGGAAACAAATCCAACGACATTTGAGATGGCGCTGGTGTAGAACAAATTTACAATGCCGGATCTGTATGGACGAAGGGAGGGGGAGGGAGGGACGGGGAGAGAGGGAGGGTGGTGCGCCAGCAGGATCCGCGCATCATCACGTCACATCAATCGCTTATTTTGGCTGGTGCGTTGCGCTGGCGCATCCGTGCATCATTCCGGCCATTATCATCAGCCAGCCATCATTCATTTGGAGGCAGGCAGGCAGGCAGGCAGGCAGGCAGGCAGGCAGGCAGGCAGGCAGGCAGGCAGGCAGGCAGGCAGGCAGACTGAGAGAGTCTGAGAGAGACTGAGAATTATCTTTTCGTACTTTAAACAAAATATCTGCAAATGGCAGTCGTCTATCTTAGTTACGACTTTTTTAAATACAGACGCAAAAAAACAAAAAAAACATCAACCTTTCATTTCGCGTCTACCGGCAGGCCATACACTAAAACGAATATCTTGGAAATCGTCGGCCACAAAACAAATCTAATCAAAACTGTAACACCGATGTATAGAGCGTTAGTTTCGTTATTTACTATGCATAATTAATTTAAAATACACCTATCATGAAGGATTTAACATGTAGAACATTATTTCGCCCCTTTCGGTACACTCGAACTATAGTCGTTGAAGGAAGTACCCCTTGAACAAACATACCCTTTGAGGGCGACCGGAAGTAGGCATATTAATAGGATATACGTATACGATAGAAGTGTGTTCGATATTAACCCACTTTCAAGAATGCGGTAATACGGATACCGCCGAGTGTTGCTCTCAATAGAGTTGTTTTTATACATTATGGTTTACGTGACTTTATTGAAATGTGACCGCTTTTTAGACCTATCGTTTTGATGATGTGTTGTTGACATGAGCGCACGCGCTGTCTAATCGGGGTTGCGAAAGTTAAGAAACGAACTGACGTCGGCCACGCATGGCCACACACGCATCGGCGCAAGACATAATACGAACGAATGTTGATAAGTTGTGTTGGATTTACATATGAATTGATATATTTTATGGAACGGGAAATAAATATCAGTTAGGTGGTTTACATTTTTATGATAGAGTGTTTCTGTTCATATTTGTTCATCTAATTTATTTTCAGCGATCACGTGTGTGTGGGGGGGGGGGCGGGTGTGCGTGTGCGTGTGCGTGTGTGTGTGCGTGTGCGTGTGCGTGTGCGTGTGCGTGTGCGTGTGCGTGTGCGTGTGTGAGAAAGAGAGAGAGAGAGAGAGAGAGAGAGAGAGTGTGTGTGTGTGTGTGTGTGTGTGTGTGTGTGTGTGTGTGTGTGTGTGTGTGTGTGTGTGTGTGTGTGTGTGTGTGTGTGTGTGTGCGTATGTGTGTGTTCGCGCACGCGTATGTGCGTATGTGTATGTTTTACTTGTCATACTGTTTCAATATCTTATATGTTCAAGTCATTTTTATGAACGAATTGTTATAGTATACTAAGTGTTGAACAGTTTTTACATTTAAATCTATATTAGACTACTTTGCACACACTAGTCCACTTCGATGTTGTAAAAGTATTGAACGTTGTGTTCTATATTTCATTTAGAGGTCATGTTTAGGGTTGCTATTGCATTTGTTTTGGCGATCATACACACGTATAGATTGATTTACAAAAGGCTACACGATAAAAAGCCAAAAACAAGTAAATTGTTGATAGTGAGAATCAAGTTTTTTAATTGTTTATTTCATTCATTCACAGTAGCTGAACTGTGGTTTTGCCGAACGGTGATTTTGATGGCATTATTAACTTTACCATTTTTGGTTTAATTTTCTTCGTTCACGACATTCTTGTTTCTTGTTCTGGGTCAAACTCAGCATCTTCTTCAGTAAACGGCGTCATGTTTACACGCACCCAGCACAGACACGGAGCAGTACACCACAGTCAAACAGAAAGCATCGTTTATCATCTACCGCAGGAGCTTGGCAAACGCTGTCAGGAACAAGTGGCGGATATGTTCAGTCAATTACAAGGTTTGCAGCATCATCAAATACCCATCAATCAGGGATCCTCAGAGAGAGCAAGCTTTGGTTATACATTATAAACTTAGCAAGCAGACACTAGACGTTGGTGCGGAGGATAAGTTGACGGAGAGAGTCGAGATTTAGCAGGATTGAACAAGATTGCCATAGTGAGTTAACTCTAGATGGTAGGTGAGCAAAGAAGCATTTAGCTTACCCGGAGTCCAGCCTTTTTTAATCATTGTATACCCTGCCCTTCTGAACCGGTTTATGTCGACATTGTATACCCTGCCCTTCTGAACCGGTTTATGTCGACATTGTATACCCTGCCCTTCTGAACCGGTTGATGTCGATTTTGTGCTTAAACATTTCACGCTACTAGCATCCATACAATCAGCAGATAATCTGTCCCACTCATGTATAGTTTTCTGTGAGAACGAATACTTTCTGATATACAGTGTATCATCTACACTATTCCTTCACGAACATTGCTCCATGTTCTGTAGTCCTTCTATTTTTCTTAACTGAGAAGAAATGCATTCAATTTCATATGTTTCATAGCCATTCAATATTTAAACAACATTTGTATATTATATTCTCTTAGTCTCCTTTTTCATTCTTGGAATGTCTAACTTCCGTCCTTGTGACTGTTGTAGTCTTCGTCATTTCCAGTACGTCAACACATCACCACATGGTCTGTTTGTACTTGATTTTGGTAATAGCTACTTTCGACAAAGGTACGCACGCACGCAACATACACACACCGCGTTCCCTAGATACAACACCCCCAAAATATATGTTTACTATAGTTAGATGATCCTGAAACATACTTCCCTTATTACAGAACGAGATGTTGTGTATTTACATACCCACTTCTCTATTTAAAGTATGCATACTATTCCTATACTCGAATAACGCACTCGTCCATCAGGAGTATGTTTAGCATGCTTTGTTTGGTTACAGAAACGTTAATTTAAATTTATTATCTGTGATTTTTAAGCGAATTGTTATTTTACACAGCTTTCTAGGTTTCACAATCTAATTTTCACGCAAATATTAAATTTTATGTATCCACGATATCGACCCACATTACAACTGTGATGATGGCGCACCGGGCAACGAATTTTGGAATCGTCGTAGCTTACATCATCCCGGCAAAATGTCACGCTCAATATACTTGCACACATGTAAAGACTATCAGACGTGTCATGAGATGTGTGTGTTTACAGGTGGACAAGTATATTTTTGTACAATATACACAGGAACGTACTGGGAATAGTGCAAATCCATTGTAACAGTAAATAGTTGATTGGTATTCAGACAATTGTGACAACGGGAAAGGTCGGGGGAAATATGTAATACTTGGCCATGTCATACATGGTCCTCTTGGTCTTCACATTGGCCGTGTCCTACATGGTCCACTCAGTCTTCACTGTGGTTTTGTCCTACATGGTCCACTCAGTCTTCGCTGTGGTTGTGTCCTACATGATCCACTCAGTATTTACTGTGGTTGTGTCCTACATGGTCCACTCAGTCTTCATTGTGGCCGTGTCCTACATGGTCATCTCAGTCTTCACTGTGATCGTGTCCTACACGGTCCTCTCAGTCTTTACTGTGGTCGTGTCCTACACGGTCCTCTCTGTCTTAACTGTGGTCGTGTCCTACACGGTCCTCTCAGTCTTAACTGTGGTCGTGTCCTACATGGTCCTCTCAGTCTTCACTGTGGTCGTGTCCTACATGGTCCTCTCAGTCTTCAATGTGGCCGTGTCCTACGTGGTCCACTCAGTCTTCACTGTGGTCATGTCCTGCGTGGTCCTCTCAGTTTTCACGGTGGTCGTGTCCTACATGGTCCAATCAGTCTTCATTGTGGTCGTGTCCTACGTGGTCCACACAGTCTTCACTGTGGTAGTGTCCTACATGGTCCTCTCAGTCTTCACTGTGGTTGTGTCCTACATGGTCCTCTCAGTTTTCTCTGAGGTTGTGCCCTACATGGTCCACTCAGTCTTCACTGTGGTCGTGTCCTATATGGTCCTCTCAGTTTTCACTGTGGTCGTGTCCTATATGGTCCTCTCAGTTTTCAATGTGGTCGTGTCCTACATGGTCCTCCCAGTCTTCACTGTGGTCGTATCCTTCATGGTCCTCTCAGTCTTCATGTGGTCGTGTCCTACATGGTCCTCTCAGTCTTCACTGTAGTCGTGTCCTACATGGTCCTCTCAGTCGTCACTGTGGTCGTGTCCTATACGGTCCTCTCAGTCTTCACTGTGGTCGTGTCCTACATGGTCCTCTCAGTCTTCACTGTGGCCGTGTCCTACGTGGTCCACTCAGTGTTCACTGTGGTCGTGTCCTACATGGTCCTCTCAGTCTTCACTGTGGTCCTGACCTACATGGTCCACTCAGTCTTCACTGTGGCCGTGTCCTACATGGTCATCTCAGTCTTCACTGTGGTTTTGTCCTACATGGTCCACTCAGTTTTTACTGTGGTTGTGTCCTACATGATCCACTCAATATTCACTGTGGTTGTGTCCTACATGGTCCAATCAGTCTTCACTGTGGCCGTGTCCTACATGGTCATCTCAGTCTTCACTGTGATCGTGTCCTACACGGTCCTCTCAGTCTTTACTGTGGTCGTGTCCTACACGGTCCTCTCTGTCTTAACTGTGGTCGTGTCCTACACGGTCCTCTCAGTCTTAACTGTGGTCGTGTCCTACATGGTCCTCTCAGTCTTCACTGTGGCCGTGTCCTACGTGGTCCACTCAGTTTTCACTGTGGTCGTGTCCTGCGTGGTCCTCTCAATTTTCACTGTGGTCGTGTCCTAAATGGTCCACTCAGTCTTCACTGTTGTCGTGTCCTACATGGTCCTCTCAGTCTTCACTGTGGTTGTGTCCTACATGGTCCTCTCAGTTTTCACTGAGGTTGTGTCCTATATGGTCCACTCAGTCTTCACTGTGGTCGTGTCCTATATGGTCCTATCAGTCGTCACTGTGGTCGTGTCCTATATGGTCCTCTCAGTTTTCAATGTGGTCGTGTCCTACATGGTCCTCCCATTCTTCACTGTGGTCGTATCCTTCACGGTCCTCTCATTCTTCACTGTGGTCGGGTCCTATATGATCCTCTCAGTCTTCACTGTGGTCCTGACCTACATGGTCCACTCAGTCTTCACTGTGGCCGTGTCCTACATGGTCATCTCAGTCTTCACTGTGGTTTTGTCCTATATGGTCCACTCAGTCTTCACTGTGGTTGTGTCCTACATGATCCACTCAATATTCACTGTGGTTGTGTCCTACATGGTCCAATCAGTCTTCACTGTGGCCGTGTCCTACATGGTCATCACAGTCTTCACTGTGATCGTGTCCTACACGGTCCTCTCAGTCTTTACTGTGGTCGTGTCCTACACGGTCCTCACTGTCTTAACTGTGGTCGTGTCCTACACGGTCCTCTCAGTCTTAACTGTGGTCGTGTCCTACATGGTCCTCTCAGTCTTCACTGTGGCCGTGTCCTACGTGGTCCACTCAGTCTTCACTGTGGTCGTGTCCTACATGGTCCACTCAGTCTTCACTGTTATCGTGTCCTACATGGTCCACTCAGTGTTCGCTGTGGTCGTGTCCTACATGGTCCTCTCAGTCTTCACTGTGGTTGTGTTCTACATGGTCCTCTCAGTCTTCACTGTGGTTGTGTCCTACACGGTCCTCTCAGTTTTCACAGAGGTTGTGTCCTACATGGTCCACTCAGTCTTCACTGTGGCCGTGTCCTACGTGGACCACTCAGTCTTCACTGTGGTCTTGTCCTGCGTGGTCGTCTCAGTTATCACGGTGGTCGTGTCCTACATGGTTCACTCAGTCTTCACGGTGGTCGTGTCTTACATGGTCCACTCAGTCTTCACTGTGGTCGTGTCTTACATGGTCCACTCAGTCTTCACTGTGGTCGTGTCCTACATGGTCCACTCAGTTTTCACAGAGGTTGTGTCCTACATGGTCCACTCAGTCTTCACTGTGGTCGTGTCCTACATGGTCCACTCAGTCTTCACTGTGGTCGTGTCCTACATGGTCCTCTCAGTCTTCACTGTGGTTGTGTCCTACATGGTCCTCTCAGTTTTCACTGAGGTTGTGTCCTACATGGTCCACTCAGTCTTCACTGTGGTCGTGTCCTATATGGTCCTATCAGTTGTCACTGTGGTCGTGTCCTATATGGTCCTATCAGTCGTCACTGTGGTCATGTCCTATATGGTCCTCTCAGTTTTCAATGTGGTCGTGTCCTACATGGTCCTCTCAGTCTTCACTGTGGTCGTATCCTTCATGGTCCTCTCAGTCGTCACTGTGGTCGTGTCCTATATGGTCCTCTCAGTCTTCACTGTGGTCGTGTCCTACATGGTCCTCTCAGTCTTCACTGTGGTCGTATCCGTCATGGTCCATTCAGTCTTCACTGTGGTCGTGTCCTACGTGGTCCTCTCAGTCTTCTCTGTGGTCGTATCCGTCATGGTCCTCTCAGTCTTCACTGTGGCCGTGTCCTACGTGGTCCACTCAGTCTTCACTGTGGTCGTGTCCTACATGGTCCTCTCAGTCTTCACTGTGGTCCTGTCCTACATGGTCCTCTCAGTTTTCACCGTGCTCGTGTCCTACATGGTCCTCTCAGTCTTCACTGTGGTCGTGTCCTACATGGTCCTCTCAGTCTTCACTGTGGTCCTGTCCTACATGGTCCTCTCAGTTTTCACCGTGCTCGTGTCCTACATGGTCCTCTCAGTCTTCACTGTGGTCGTGTCCTACATGGTCCACTCAGTCTTCACTGTGGTCGTGTCTTATAATATGGTCCTCTCAATATTTACTGTGGCAGTTTTATTGATGTTTCGAGAATGTTACCCTATATTACCTCATGGAATATGTATATGTGAGGATATGGATAATAGTTTAGGGATCTAGTACTATGAATAAAGTCCGGGTGAATTGTTGGCGATATTCTTCCACTGACAAAAGCTGCTGTTCACGTAACGACTATGTGGAATCTATTTGTGAATCGTACTTGCATTGTAGAATGGAATGTATAACTGATGTACTCCTGACGTCTCGTTGCCGCCAGTGGATGATTCCCAACGTGTTTCGTTTCGGGTATCACTTGACCTTAAACTCATCTACCTCTCGTGCTCATAACTGGCCAAGTGTTATCAAACTCTCGAAATTCGTATTGTTGAACGATCATAATTAAATGTGACCTTTATCTGGGTATTCAGACGTCACTCCACCGAACTTTCACAGTATGTTAATGATATTTAGCTTTCCAAAATTGTTGTTATCATATTTCATTCAAAATTAATTATGTTATTTTATTCTTTTTATTTCTATGCCATCATGTGCGAGCATACATTTATACAGATCGACTATTGGGGAAGATTTTCATATACGGCATTAGCGTTGTAGGTCAGGTTTGGAAAACATGTGCATAATACTTTTGAAATAAACTAATTGTTTAAACAGGATATACGTGTGGTTAGAGTATTCACGTCATCGTCAAACTGCGGTAGTCATCTCATCATCAAATACTATTTTATGAGAATTCAAGACTACTTTAAAATTCACTTTTACACATCAAACGTACATCTCATAAACTTATTATGGTATATAATTTAACATTCGTTCCGCCCCTGTCTGCTACTATAATTATAGGCAAACCAATACCTTCGATGGCACACGAATCATGTATTACGCTCACACGAATCATGTATTACGCTCACACGAATCATGTATTACGCTCACACGCACACATTCAAAAACAAAACGTAACACATCGGTGTAAGGCAATGATAAATCAACTTACTTCAATTGAAAGTAAGCCAAGTGGCTCGTGGTGAAAAGACTGGAAACAGATGCAACAAATCAGTTTCATTTGATGAACTTGCTGAATGTTGTGGGCCAAATTATGTGTCAAATGTGCTATATACAATAGAAATACGTGGACAAAGATAGAATCTGTTCATTGTGAAGCCGGGATCTGGTCACGGGAATGGTGCGAATACGTAACATTTGTTGAGTAAAACAGTCAACGAAAGAGAAGAAAGAGCACAAACAAGAAATATATTTGGAGAAACGCAGAAGAGACGTTCTTCTTTGCAAAAACAAATACTAAAAATATTATGCATCATTTTAAGCATCATTTACAAAGCTAACCTCTAACTCTGACGACAATTTTCGTTTCATGTATTTCAGTACTGTGCAGACATTTTGGTAAAACTGCAGTACAACTAATGCTAACACAATTGTGTATTGAATATGATTGAATGTTACATATAACTGTTATGACAAGTACATATTTGTGTTTCCATCGCGTTGATGTTGTGACGTGATCATCTTCAATTGCTGTTGAACTTCTGTGTATGACAATTGTGGTAAGGCCATACACTCTTGACTCACAAGTTATGTCGTGTCCATCAGTAATAATTAAAGATCTACACCTTTCTTAGTTGGCATTTGAACAATACAAATCGTATTTACATATAATGCATATTGAATGGGGAAGCTTAATCTGGTGCGGTATATAGTTCTTAGAAATGCTCAAAGCGATCTACACTTCACCTCCTGGCAGACGTATTCAATCGAACACCATTTCGATATATATATATATATATATATATATGGAAAGCATTCAGCCACGCTGCAAGTACTGCGCGAAAAAATATTCCTTCACACACATGTCTATTACCATATGTGGCTAGGTTTAAATAAATGAGTAAACTGGAGTGACATGGGGTGAAAGAAATTGTTCAAGCTCCGAAACGGCAGCAAGAGAAATCACATCCGGGCTAAGTCGATCGAGAGTCGAGCGTTCTACTAACTACACTCCCGCGTCCCCGACATCACTATCCCGAACGTTCTACTTACTACACCACCGCGCCCCTGACATCACTGCCCCGAACGTTCTACTTACTACATTAACGCGCCCCCGACATCACTATTCCGAACTTTCTACTTACTACTCTACAGCGCCCCCGACATCACATTCCCGAACGTTCTACTTACTACACCAACGCGCCCGCGACATCACCATCCCTAACGTTCTACTTACTACACTCCCGCATCCCCGACATCACTGTCCCAAACGTTCTACTTACTACACTATCGTGCCACCGACATCACCATCCCGAACGTTCTAATTACTACACTCCCGCGCCACCGAAACCACTACCCCGAACGTTCTACTTACTACACTCCCGCACCTCGACATCACTATACCGAACGTACTACATACTACACTCCCGTGCTCCCGACATCACTATCCCGAACGTTCTACTTACTACATTCCCGCACCCCCGACATCACTATCCCGAACGTTATACTTACTACACTCCCGCACCCCAGGCATCACTATCCCGTACGTTCTACATACTACACTCCCGCGCCCCCGACATCACTATCCCGAACGTTATACTTACTTCACTGCCGCGCCCCAGGCATCACTATCCCGTACGTTCTACATACTACACTCCCGCGCCCCCGACATCACTATCCCGAACGTTATACTTACTACACTCCCGCACCCCCGGCATCACTATCCCGAACGTTATACTTACTACACTCCCGCGCCCCCGACATCACTATCCCGAACGTTATACTTACTACACTCCCGCGCCCCCGACATCACTATCCCGAACGTTGTACTTACTACACTCCCTCACCCTCGACATCACTATCCCGAACGTTATACTTACTACACTCCCGCGCCCCCGACATCACTATCCCGAACGTTATACTTACTACACTCCCACGCCCCCGACATCACTATCCCGAACGTTATACTTACTACACTCCCGCGCCCCCGACATCACTATCCCGAACGTTCTATATACTACACTCCCGCACCCCCGACATCACTATCCCGAACGTTATACTTACCACACTCCCGCACCCCCGACATCACTATCCCGAATGTTATACTTATTACACTCCCGCGCCCCCGACATCTCTACCTCGTACGTTCTACACACTACACTCCCGTGCCCCCGACATCACTATCCCGAACGTTATACTTACTACACTCCCGCACCCCGACATCACTATCCCGAACGTTATACTTACTACACTCCCGCGCCCCCGACATCACTATCCCGAACGTTATACATACTACACTCCCGCACCCCCGACATCACTATTCCGAACGTTATACTTACTACACTCCCGCGCCCCCGACACCACTATCCCGAACGTTCTATGTACTACACTCCCGCACCCCCGACATCACTATCCCGAACGTTATATTTACTACACTCCCGCGCCCCCGACATCACTATCCCGAACGTTATAGTTACGACACTCCCGCACCCTCGACATCACTATCCCGAACGTTATACTTACTACACTCCCGCGCCCCCGACATCACTATCCCGAACGTTGTACTTACTACACTCCCGCGCCCCCGACATCACTATCCCGAACGTTCTATATACTACACTCCCGCACCCGCGACATCACTATCCCGAAAGTTATACTTAATACACTCCAGCGCCCCCGACATCACTATCCCGAACGTTATACTTACTACACTCCCGCGCCCCCGACATCACTATCCCGTACGTTCTACACACTACACTCCCGCGCCCCCGACATCACTATCCCGTACGTATAGTGCCATTGAACTATAGGGGAATTACGCTTAGTTCCCATGTGTATAAAATATACTGCTCTATTTTAAATGATCGTCTTATATCGTGGGTAGAGGGCAACAACCTTTTGTGTGACGAACAAAATGGGTTTAGACCAGGTCGCAGTTGTCTCGACCACCTATCTACCATTACAAACATAATCAATACTAGAAAGAAATGCCGCCAGCAGACGTTTGCATGTTTCGTAGATTTTAGTAAAGCTTATGACCGTATCAATAGAAACTTCCTCTGGAACAAAATTAGGAACTTCAACATACAAGGGAAAATGCTTGAGGCTTTGAAATCATTACATGTTGATTACAAATGTTGTGTTAGGGTCAACAACTTAAAGTCTGACTGGTTCAATGTTGAATGCGGGCTTAAGCAGGGATGTGTTATATCACCTATCATGTTTAATATGTTTATAAACGATTTATTAACTGAATTGAAAGGCACGGGTAAAGGTGTTAAGATCGGAGACGAAATTGTTACAATGTTAGCATACGCAGATGACATTGTGGTGCTGGCCGAATCAGCAGAAGGACTGCAGACATTGCTAAATGTTATCTGGAAATGGTGCAATGACTGGGGCATGTCTATTAACAAAGACAAAACTCAAATTGTACATTTTCGTAATCCATCGATATCTGAGACTACTTGCGATTTTCTACTAGGTGACCAAAGCATATGCATCATAAATAAGTATAAATATTTAGGTTTGATTTTAACTGAATATCTTGATTATAAGGTGATGGTAAAAACAGTAGCTACTACGGCGAACAGAGCTCTGGGTTTGTTAATGGCTAAGACAAAGTGTAATGGAGGAATGTCTTTTAACTGTTTTACAAAACGATACGATGGTATGGTGCTCTCCATTATTAACTATAGTTCTGCTGTGTGGGGTACAAAGGAATATTCGGTCATAAATAGCATACATAATAGAGCCTGTCGATTTTTCCTAGGTGTGGGTAAATATACCCCATCAGCAGCAGTACAGGGTGAAATGGGGTGGAAAACCCCGACTAACCAACAATGGCTATCTGTTACTAGGCTCTGGTGTCGTTTGATCAATATGGATGTATCTAGAGTGACAAAACGTGTGTTTCTATGGATGATGGAAATGGCCGTAAGTGGGAAACGAAATTGGGGCTACGAAGTATACCATCGTTATAATGACTTAAATATGCATAATCTTACTAATATAAGAATGTAAAGGCTATAATAGAACACACAGATGTTTGCCTGTCTGTATTACAGGAACAGCAATGGCTTCATATTATAAATAGAGAAGAGGGCAGAAATGGTAGTAGAAATAAACTAAGAACTTATAAACAGTTCAAAATTTTTTTTGTAACTGAGCATTATGTTAAGAAAATCATGACTAGAAGTAATCGATCTGCACTTGCAAAATTTCGATGTGGCGTGGCACCAATCAGAATTGAAACTGGACGTTTTGAACGAAATTACCCCCCACCTGAAGCTAGGACGTGTTATAATTGCACGAATGAAATAGAAAATGAGTTTCACGTTTTAATGAAATGCCCTTTATATATGTTAACGAACGAAAAGAACTAATAGGCTACGCAACAATTAATGATCCTGCTTTTTCCAGTATGAATGATCAAGATAAATTTGTATATTTATTGGGTAACGACAATATAATAAGTAAAACTGCCAGCATCCTCCAAAAATACTGCACACAAGATTACACAATACAACAAAATAATAGCACATGTTTATTAAATTATTACTGTTTTTATTTGTACATTTTTGTTTTTACAAGTCTCATAACTCTTTTTGAGTGGTCTTTGTATACAGTGCTAACTTTGAATGTAATATATTTATTTGTCTTGTATTTTAAAGCATGTATACGTGGAGTGAGACTCTAATAAAATACTACTACAACTACTACTACTACTACCCTCCTATGCGCCCACTGTCACATACACCCTCCTACACGCCCACTGTCACATACACCCTCCTATGCACCCACTGTCACATACACGCTACTATGCACCCACTGTCAAAAACACCCTCCTAAGCACCCACGGTCACAAACACCCTCATATGCGTCCACTGTCACATACACCCTCCTACGCGCCCACTGTCACATACACCCTCCAATGCACACACTGTCAGCATAAGCATCCCTCCTTGGAGTAGAACCCACTGTCATATAAACTCCTCCTAAGGGCATACTGTCAGATACACCTTTCTATGCACCCACTGTCACATACACATATGGGGCCCACTGTCGCATTACACCCTACTATGCACCTCCACTGTCACATACACCCTCCTAAGCACCTACTGTCACAACACCCCTATATGCTACCACTGTCACATACACCCTCCTACACGCCCACTGTCACATACACCCTTCTATGCACCCACTGTCACATACACCCTCCTATGCACCCACTGTCACATACACCCTCATATGCACCCACTGACACATACACCCTACTATGCACACACTGTCACATACACCCTCCTATGGGCCCACTGTTATATACACCCTCCTATGCGCCCACAGTCACATACACCATACTATGCACCCACTGTCACATACACCCTCCTATGGGCCCACTGCCACATACACCCTCCTATGGGCCCACTGTCACATACTCCCTCCTATGGGCCACTGTCACATACACCCTCCTTTTGGCCATCTATCACATACACCCTCCTATGGGCCACTGTCACATACACCTTCCTATGGACCCACTGTCACATACACCCTACTATGCACCCTCTGTCGCATACACCCTCCTATGGGCCCACTGTCACATACACCCTCCTATGGGCCCACTGTAACATAACCCTACTATGCACCCATTGTCACATACACCCTACTATGCACCCACTGTCACATATACCGTCCGATGGGCCCACTGTCACATAAACCCTCATATCCACCCACTGTCACATATACCCTACTATGCACCCACTGTCAAATACACCCTCCTATGGGCCCACTGTCACATATACCCTACTATGCACCCACTGACACAAACACCCTCCTAAGCACCCACTGTCATAAACACCCTCATATGCGCCCACTGTCACATACACCCTCCTACGCGCCCACTGTCACATACACACTACTATGCACCCACTGTCACATACACCCTCCAATGCACACACTGTCACATACACCCTCATATGCACCCACTGTCACATACACCCTACTATGCATCCACTGTCACATACACCCTCCTATAGGCTCACTGTTACATACTCCCTCCTATGCGCCCACTGTCACATACACCATACTATGCACCCACTGTCACATACTCCCTCCTATGGGTCCACTATCACATACACCCTCCTATGGGCCCACTATCACATACACCCTCCTATGCAGACACTGTCACATACACCCTGCTATGGGCCCACTGTCACATAACCCTACTATGCACCCATTGTCACATACACCCTACTATGCACCCAATGTCACATACACCGTCCTATGCATCCACTGTCACATACACCCTTCTAAGCACCCACTGTCACAAACACCCTCATATGCACCCACTGTCACATACACCCTACTATGCACCCACTGTTACATACACACTCCTATGCACACATTGTCACATACACCCTCATATGCACCCACTGTCACATACACCCTACTATGCATCCACTGTCACATACACCCTCCTATGGGCCCACTGTTACATACACCCTCCTATGCGCCCACTGTCACATACACCATACTATGCACCCACTGTCACATACACACTCCTATGGGCCCACTGTCACATACTCCCTCCTATAGGCCCACTATCACATACACCCTCCTATGGGCCCACTATCACATACACCCTCCTATGGGCCCACTGTCACATACACCTTCCTATGGGCCCACTGTCACATACACCTTACTATGCACCCAATGTCGTATACACCCTACTATACACCAACTGTCACATTCACCGTCCTAAGCACCCACTGTCACATACATCCTCATATGCGCCCACTGTCACATACACCCTACTATGCATCCACTGTCACATACACCCACCTATGGGCCCACTGCCACATACACCCTTCTATGCACCCACTGTCACATACACCCTCCTAAGCACCCACTGTCACATACATCCCGATATGCGCCCACTGTCACATACACCCTCCTACGCACCCACTGTCACATACACCCTCCTATGCACACACTGTCACATACACCCTCCTACGCGCCCACTGTCAGATACATCCTCCTGTGCACCCAGTGTCACGTACACCCTCCTATGTGCCAACTGTCACACACACCCTATCTACCCACAGTCACATACACCCTACTATGCAACCATTGTCACATACACCCTACTATGCACCCACTGTCACATACACTGTCCTATGGGCCCACTGTAACATAACCCTACTTTGCACCCTTTGTCACATACACCCTACTATGCACCCACTGTCACATACACAGGTCCTATGGGCCCACTGTCACATAAACACTCATATGCAACCACTGTCACATACACCCTCCTATTGGCCCACTGTTACATACACCCTCCTAAGCACCCACTGTCACAAACACCCTCATATGCGCCCACTGTCACATAGACCCTCCTATGCGCCCACTGTCACGTACACCCTACTATGCACCCACTGTCACATACATCCTCCTATGCACCCACTGTCACATACTCCCTCCAATGAACACACTGTCACATACACCCTCATATGCACCCACTGTCACATACATCCTACTATGCATCCACTGTCACATACACCTTACCATGCACCCACTGTCACATACACCCTCCTATGGGCCCACTGTCACATACACCCTATTATGCACCCACTGTCACATACACCCTCGTATGGAGACACTGTCAGATACACCCTCCTGTGCGGACACTGTCACATACACCCTCCTATGCGCCCACTGACAGATACATCCTCCTGTGCACCCAGTGTCACGTACACCCTCCTATGTGCCAACTGTCACACACACCCTCCTATCTACCCACTGTCACATACACCCTCCTACGGGCCCACTCTCACATACACCCTCCTACACGCCCACTGTCACATACACCCTACTATGCACCCACTGTCACATACACCCACCTATGGGCCCACTGTCACATACACCGTACTATGCACCCACTGTCACATACACCCTCCTAAGCACCCACTGTCACAAACACCCTCATATGCGCCCACTGTCACATACACGTGTCAGATACGTACGGACAGACTCGACGTACGTTTACACTGCCTATGATCAGTCGTCTGTTTAAACCAATTTTATTTTATTTTCAATCGGCACGTTTTGTAATATGTGTTTGTACACCACTTCTGGATTTCGCCGGGAAGATGAATCGTACGTGTGATGAACCTGTGTGAGTGACTTTAATGATTTTGCTTTTCAACTGAACATACAAGCCCATTATCGCCCAACCAGTGACCAACAGGTGTCTCACCACCAGTTGAAAACTACAACAACAACCTACATTTGTGGCTACCTGTAGCATACCCGTGTTGCGTGTGGCCCTTTCACCGTGACACCCACAAGGTACACTATTGCGTCATGGCGAGTGTTACAACCAACAAGCCAATGACCAGAGCGAGCGGGGCGACTAACAACACAACGAACAATGAACCAAGCCTCGCATCTATCGCTGCTGACATCAAGTCATTTAGGGACATCATTGAAAATAGATTCTCAACTTTCGAGAAAACACTATCTAAACAAATTGCGGATATGATCGAAGATCAGATGAAAGCATTCCGTGACGACATTAACACACGAACAGCAGCTCTAGAAGAAAGGATACTAAATCTCGAACAAAGATATACCTGTGTAGATACGGACGAGAACATGGAGGGCCGTCTTACAGCTTTGGAGAACAGGGTGCCCTCGTACGCAGACGTAGTGGGTGCACACGACGGTCGCGCTCTAAACAGTGTCGTTCTTAACCTACCCGAATCGGAGAACGAAAACGTAGTGGAAAAAATCAACCAAATACTGAGAGACGGGCTCAAGCTCACAAATGTAAAATGTGAAAAAGCTGTACGCAAAACATCCAGCAGAAACGGCTACCCTGGCGTCGTAATAACGACGTTTAAAACCGCTAATGACAAAGCGAAAGTAATGAAAACAAAAAAAGACTTACGACAAAGTGCGAAATATCGTGACATCATAATAGTCCACGACAAGCCAAAAGAGCAACGTGTAATCGAATCGAACTTCAGAATCCTCGTGAAAGCTCTTGACAACAACAACAAACTGGAACTACGCGGCTCCAGAATCACGAGATGTGACGCCGGATCTCGTAACGCCAACAACCGCGCTCACAATTCCCCATCAACCACCAGGAACAATGAACAAGGAAACAGTCGTGGTCGAAACCCAATAAATCGAGGGACACGTCGGGAGCGCGACAATAGATCAGATGTGCGCGGTCGTCGCTAGCTGTCCGTGGGATGTTGGAATGTTAACGGCTGGAAGCTAAACAAAAACACCGACAACTACCAAGTGAGGGCAGAATGTGTTAAACACCTCAACACGGATGTAATCGCCGTGGTGGAAACACATCTTACAGATGTAAACACGCTGGAAATGAATGGATATAAGTGGTGGGGGCATAATCGCACAAACCTGAACTGTCGGGCCAAGTCAGGGTCAGGCGGAGTAGGCATTTTTGTAAAAGATGCTCTGCTGCATGATTTTAATGTGAAAATTCTAGACACATCTGTGGAAGGAATAATGTGGATAACTTTCACAAGCAAGAGCTCGGATACTAGTTTTAGGATGTGTGTGTGTTACCTTCCTCCTGACGGATCATCACGTTACATTGACCCCGAAACCTATTACAACGAACTATTATCACATATATACCGATACCAGAAACTTGGAATATTCTTCATATGTGGCGATTTCAATGGCCGTTGTGGCAGTGAGCCTGATTACATTGAAGGTGTGGATGACATTCCTGAGAGAAAAGTTATTGATTTTAAAGTGAATTCACATGGACAATACCTCATCGACCTTTTAATATCATCAAACTGTTGCATGCTGAACGGTCGCGGTTCGTCGATAAACGACTTCATATCTGTTTCAACCAAAGGTTTGGCTGTCGTTGATTATTGCCTTGTACCGCATGAAGGTTTGGCGTCGTTTACCGACTTTAAAATAACTTCAGCACGAAAGATATTTAATGACTCTGGGTGTGTATCGATTATTGACCCACACAAGACCATCCCAGACCACTCAATATTGACATGGGTTTTACTCCTGGATTACATGGAATGCTACGATAATACAGATCCGAACCCCAAAATTCCATGTACGACGAGATATAAATTAGACGGCATTGACCAGTCATTTCTCGATGACGACACAACACAAAAACATTGAGCTACGCTCATGCAGTTCATTCAAAGATCTAATTTAACACAACAAAATCTGAACAATGTATATGATAGTTTCTGCGAACATGTTAAAACGGTGATGGAAGATAAACTTCAAAAAGTGGTCCATGTAAACCACTCAGTGCTCAGTAATAAGCGTAGACGGATCAAGAAACAATGGTGGACAAATGAACTTACTCACCTATGGAATAACCTCACAACAAGTGAACAATTGTGGATTAAGGGCGACGAACAAAATAAACCGCACCTGAAAGCGGAAATGAAGGTAGCCCAGAAACTGTTTGATAGGCATGTGCAAGCTGCCAAACGCAAATTCTGGCGTCAACAACAAGACAAACTACTTGATCTGCCGTCACATGATCCAAATGCTTTCTGGAAGCATATTGAAAAATTAGGGATAAAACAAGAACGCATCCATGATATACCAATGGAAGTGATGCTAGAGGACGGCTCCATATCCACTGATCAAAGCGTGATATTACATAAATGGAGAACTGACTTTCACACTTTGCTGAACCCGGTCAATTACGAACAAACAATTGACTATCAACCGCCGGTGGAGACCCACTCACTGGGTCACAATGAACACCTTGATGGGCCTATCTCTAAGGAGGACATTCGCCTGGCCTTAAACAAGGCCAAGAAACACAAAGCGTTGGGTGATGATAACATCCCAGTCGAAACGCTGGTCAACGAAAATGCCATAGACTTCCTTTACGAACTATTTAATCACTGTTTTAACAACAGCATGGTTCCTGAAGCATGGCGTCGGGGCATTGTAACCCCGATACCCAAGTGTTGTACGTCTGATCCACGAGTGCCATTGAACTATAGGGGAATTACGCTTAGTTCCCATGTGTATAAAATATACTGCTCTATTTTAAATGATCGTCTTATATCGTGGGTAGAGGGCAACAACCTTTTGTGTGATGAACAAAATGGGTTTAGACCAGGTCGCAGTTGTCTCGACCACCTATCTACCATTACAAACATAATCAATACTAGAAAGAAATGCCGCCAGCAAACGTTTGCATGTTTCGTAGATTTTAGTAAAGCTTATGACCGTATCAATAGAAATTTCCTCTGGAACAAAATTAGGAACTTCAACATACAAGGGAAAATGCTTGAGGCTTTGAAATCATTATATGTTGATTACAAATGTTGTGTTAGGGTCAACAACTTAAAGTCTGACTGGTTCAATGTTGAATGCGGGCTTAAGCAGGGATGTGTTATATCACCTATCATGTTTAATATGTTTATAAACGATTTATTAACTGAATTGAAAGGCACGGGTAAAGGTGTTAAGATCGGAGACGAAATTGTTACAATGTTAGCATACGCAGATGACATTGTGGTGCTGGCCGAATCAGCAGAAGAACTGCAGACATTGCTAAATGTTATCTGGAAATGGTGCAATGACTGGGGCATGTCTATTAACAAAGACAAAACTCAAATTGTACATTTTCGTAATCCATCAATATCTGAGACTACTTGCGATTTTCTACTAGGTGACCAAAGCATATGCATCGTAAATAAGTATAAATATTTAGGTTTGATTTTAACTGAATATCTTGATTATAAGGTGATGGTAAAAACAGTAGCTACTACGGCAAACAGAGCTCTGGGTTTGTTAATGGCTAAGACAAAATGTAATGGAGGATTGCCTTTTAACTGTTTTACAAAACTATACGATGAACAGGGTGAAATGGGGTGGAAAACCCAGACTAACCAACAATGGCTATCTGTTACTAGGCTCTCCATTATTAACTATGGTTCTGCTGTGTGGGGTACAAAGGAATATTCGGTCATAAATAGCATACATAATAGAGCCTGTCGATTTTTCCTGGGTGTGGGTAAATATACCCCATCAGCAGCAGTACAGGGTGAAATGGGGTGGAAAACCCAGACTAACCAACAATGGCTATCTGTTACTAGGCTCTGGTGTCGTTTGATCAATATGGATGTATCTAGAGTGACAAAACGTGTGTTTCTATGGATGATGGAAATGGCCGTAAGTGGGAAACGAAATTGGGGCTACGAAGTATACCATCGTTATAATGACTTAAATATGCATAATCTTACTAATATAAGAGACCATGTTAATGTAAAGGCTATAATAGAACACACAGATGTTTGCCTGTCTGTATTACAGGAACAGCAATGGCTTCATATTATAAATAGAGAAGAGGGCAGAAATGGTAGTAGAAATAAACTAAGAACTTATAAACAGTTTAAAAAAAAATTAGTAACTCAGCATTATGTTAAAAAAATCATGACTAGAAGTAATCGATCAGCACTTGCAAAATTTCGATGTGGCGTGGCACCAATCAGAATTGAAACTGGACGTTTTGAACGAAATTACCCCCCACCTGAAGCTAGGACGTGTTATAATTGCACGAATTAAATAGAAAATGAGTTTCACGTTTTAATGAAATGCCCTTTATATGTTAACGAACGAAAAGAACTAATACGCTATGCAACAATTAATGATCCTGCTTTTTCCAGTATGAATGATCAAAATAAATTTGTATATTTATTGAGTAATGACAATATAATAAGTAAAACTGCCAGCATCCTCCAAAAAATACTGCACATAAGATTACACAATACAACAAAATAATAGCACATGTTTATTAAATTATTAATGTTTTTATTTGTACATTTTTGTTTTTACAAGTCTCTCATAACTCTTTTTGAGTGGTCTTTGTATACACTGCTAACTTTGAATGTAATATATTTATTTGTCTTGTATTTTAAAGCATGTATACGTGGAGTGAGACTCTAATAAAATACTACTACTACTACTACTACTATACCCTCCTATGCGCCCACTGTCACATACACCCTACTATGCACCCACTGTCACATACACCCTCCTATGCACCCACTGTCACATACACGCTACTATGCACCCACTGTCAAAAACACCCTCCTAAGCACCCACGGTCACAAACACCCTCATATGCGTCCACTGTCACATACACCCTCCTACGCGCCCACTGTCACATACACCCTCCAATGCACACACTGTCACATACATCCTCCTGAGAACCCACTGTCATATAAACCCTCCTAAGGGCACACTGTCAGATACACCCTTCTATGCACCCACTGTCACATACACACACATAAGGGCCCACTGTCGCATACACCCTACTATGCACCCACTGTCACATACACCCTCCTAAGCACCCACTGTCACAAACACCCTCATATGCGCCCACTGTCACATACACCCTCCTACACGCCCACTGTCACATACACCCTTCTATGCACCCACTGTCACATACACCCTCCTATGCACCCACTGTCACATACACCCTCATATGCACCCACTGACACATACACCCTACTATGCACACACTGTCACATACACCCTCCTATGGGCCCACTGTTATATACACCCTCCTATGCGCCCACAGTCACATACACCATACTATGCACCCACTGTCACATACACCCTCCTATGGGCCCACTGTCTCATACACACTCCTATGGGCCCACTGCCACATACACCCTCCTATGGGCCCACTGTCACATACTCCCTCCTATGGGCCACTGTCACATACACCCTCCTTTTGGCCATCTATCACATACACCCTCCTATGGGCCCACTGTCACATACACCTTCCTATGGACCCACTGTCACATACACCCTACTATGCACCCTCTGTCGCATACACCCTCCTATGGGCCCACTGTCACATACACCCTCCTATGGGCCCACTGTAACATAACCCTACTATGCACCCATTGTCACATACACCCTACTATGCACCCACTGTCACATATACCGTCAGATGGGCCCACTGTCACATAAACCCTCATATCCACCCACTGTCACATATACCCTACTATGCACCCACTGTCACATACACCCTCCTATCGGCCCACTGTCACATATACCCTACTATGCACCCACTGTCACAAACACCCTCCTAAGCACCCACTGTCACAAACACCCTCATATGCGCCCACTGTCACATACACCCTCCTACGCGCCCACTGTCACATACACACTACTATGCACCCACTGTCACATACACCCTCCAATGCACACACTGTCACATACACCCTCATATGCACCCACTGTCACATACACCCTACTATGCATCCACTGTCACATACACCCTCCTATAGGCTCACTGTTACATACTCCCTCCTATGCGCCCACTGTCACATACACCATACTATGCACCCACTGTCACATACTCCCTCCTATGGGTCCACTATCACATACACCCTCCTATGGGCCCACTGTCACATACACCCTCCTATGCAGACACTGTCACATACACCCTGCTATGGGCCCACTGTCACATAACCCTACTATTCACCCATTGTCACATACACCCTACAATGCACCCACTGTCACATACACCCTCCTATGGGCCCACTGTCACATACATCCTCCTACGCGCCCACTATCACATACACCCTACTATTCACCCAATGTCACATACACCGTCCTATGCATCCACTGTCACATACACCCTACTATGCACCCACTGTCACATACACACTCCTATGGGCCAACTGTCACATACACCCTACTATGCACCCACTGACACATATACCCTCCTATGCGGACACTGTCACATACACCCTCCTATCTACCCACTGTCACATACACCTTCTTTTGGGCCCACTATCACATACACCCTCCTATGGGCCCACTATCACATACACCCTCCTATGGGCCCACTGTCACATACACCTTCCTTTGGGCCCATTGTCACATACACCCTACTATGCACCCAATGTCATATAAATGCTCCTATGGGCCCAATGTCACATACACCCTCCTATGGGCCCACTGTAACATAACCCTACTATGCACTCATTGTCACATACACCCTACTATGCACCAACTGTCACATACACCCTCCTAAGCACCCACTGTCACATACATCCTGATATGCGCCCACTGTCACATACACCCTCCTATGCACCCACTGTCACATATACCCACCTATGGGCCCACTGTCACATACACCCTTCTATGCACCCACTGTCACATACACCCTACTAAGCACCCACTGTCACATACATCCTGATATGCGCCCACTGTCACATACACCCTCCTATGCACCCACTGTCACATACACCCTCCTATGCACCCACTGTCACATACACCCTACTATGCACCCACTGTCACATCCACCCTCCTATGTGCCCACTGTCACATACACCCTACTATGCACCCACTGTCACATACACCCTCGCATGCAGACACTGTCAGATACACCCTCCTGTGCGGACACTGTCACATACACCCTCCTACGCGCCAACTGTCAGATACATCCTCCTGTGCACCCAGTGTCACGTACACCCTCCTATGTGCCAACTGTCACAGACACTCTCCTATCTACCCACTGTCACTTACACCCTCCTATGGGCCCACTCTCACATACACCATCCTATGGGCCCACTCTCACATACACCCTCCTACATACCCACTGTCACATACACCCTCCTATGTGCCCACTGTCACATACACCCTCATATGCACCCACTGTCACATACACCTTACTATGCACCCACTGTCACATACACCCTCCTATGGGCCCACTGTCACATACACCCTATTATGCACCAACTGTCACATACACCCTCCTATGTGGACCCTGTCACATACACCCTCCTATGGGCCCACTGTCAGATACACCCTCCTACGCACCCACTGTCACATACACCCACATATGGGCCCACTGTCACATACACCCTACTATGCACCCACTGTCACATACACCCTCCTATGCGCCCACTGTCACATACACCCAACTATGCACCCACTGTCACGTACACCCTCCTATGCACCCACTGTCACGTACACCCTCATATGCACCCACTGTCACATACACCCTCCTATGGGCCCAATGTCACATACACACTCCTATGTATATATGAGTTAGGCCATATTCACTCATATGAGGCAGGCAGGCAGGCAGGCAGGCAGGCAGGCAGGCAGGCAGGCAGGCAGGCAGGCAGGCAGGCAGGCAGGCAGGCAGGCAGGCAGGCAGGCAGGCAGGCAGGCAGGCAGGGAGGCAGGCAGGCAGGCAGGCAGGCAGGCAGGCAGGCAGGCAGGCAGGCAGGCAGGCAGGCAGGCAGGCAGGCAGGCAGGCAGGCAGGCAGGCAGGCAGGCAGGCAGGCAGGCAGGCAGGCAGGCAGGCAGGCAGGCAGGCAGGCAGGCAGGCAGGCAGGCAGGCAGGCAGGCAGGGGCAGGCAGGCAGGCAGGCAGGCAGGCAGGCAGGCAGGCAGGCAGGCAGGCAGGCAATTTGTGTCCTGTCATGTGTGTTGGATTGGATGGTGTAGGTCTTCTCTCATTGTGCTCGCACAGACAGTCAGTTTTGCAGTTCAAGTAAACGCTGCAGAAATTAAGAATGTCATATTGTTAGAATGCTGTCTGTGCACTGCCCCCCCCCCCTCCCCTGTCTTAGTTTCCTATACTTTACTCTCACAGCAATAATTTGGGACTGTCTTGTGGTGATCTTAATTGTGAGGTGGCTGCATTAGTGAGGTAACCATAAAGCAAAGTTTGACTATATAATAAGACTGGAAGAGAGGAGTGTAGATCTCACCTATCTCCACCGAGAATGACAGCAGATTTGAGTGAACCTTCCAAGCTGCAAATGAAAACTCATTGCACTCTTACAGTGGCTAGATAATACACCCCACAGCTGTGAATCAAAACTCATTGCACTCTTACAGTGGCTAGATAATACATCCCACAGCTGTGAATCATACAACTGGTAATGTATTCCTATAGAATCAGACATCAACCTACTAAGCTGTATTATTTAACAAGATTGCCACCCATAGAAATAACTCTAGGTGGGAGGTGGACAAGGAAGCCCTTTGGCTTATCGAGAGCCCAACCCTTTTATCTATGTGTAACCAGCACTCCTGAGGTATGTGTCGATTTTGTTTTTAAACATATTCACGCTACTAGCACCCACACAATCAGCAGATAATCTGTTCCATTCATTTACAGTCCTTTGTAAAAATGAGAACTTTCTTATATCTAAACTATACTGCTCCTTTGCTAATGTAACTTGATGGCCTCTAGTCCTTCTATCTTGCTTAACTGAGAAAAATCAATATTCTCATAACCATTAAGTATGTTAAACACTTCTATCTGATCTCCTTTCAATATTCTGGTCTCTAGTGTTGTTAAACGACATTCTTTTAGGCGAATTTCATAACTAAGATCCCTCAGTTTTGGTATAATTTTAGTCACTTTCCTCTGTACTCTTTCTAGTATATCTATGTCCTTCTTGTGATATGGCCTCCATACTTGTATACAATATTCTAAATGAGACCTCACTATTGTTTTGTACAGCGGTATTATTAGTTCTTTTTCCTTATTTGCTATATTTCGCCTAATTAATCCAAGGATTTGATTTCCCTTTGAAGCTGCAATTCCACACTGCTCTGAAACCTTCATATCAGCACTAATGGTTAACCCTAAGTCCTTTTCTTTTACAGCAGTACTTAGTACAGTACCCCCCATTGCATATTCTACCTCTTCGTTCCCATGTCCTGTGTGGAGGCATTTACACTTCCCAAAATTGAACAGCATCTGCCACTTTTCAGACCATTTGATCAACTTGTCAAGATCATCTTGTAAATGTTGTCTATCTCCATCACTTTTAATCCTTCTAAACACTTTTGTATCATCTGCAAATTTCAACACCTTGCTTGTTATTTCATCATCCAAACCCGCCATTGTATATTCTAGTACCCGTTGTCTTCTGTCAATCAGCCATTTTTCTACCCATTTGATTATACCTGTCATATGCCATGGGCCTTTAGTTTAAGCAGTAATCTTTGATGTGGTAATTTGTCAACAGTTTTTTGAAAATCTAAGTAGATGATATCTACTGGTGGTCCCTTATCTACCCACTCAGTGATGTCTTCCAAAATACAACATATTTGTTAAGCATGACCTCGCTTTTAAAAACCATGTTGAGATGGGTTCATCCAGTTATGTTTAACAAGAAAATCCACCATATGATCTTTAATTAGTCTTTCTAAAAGTTTGCAAATCACTGATGTTAAACTCACTGGTCTATAGTTCTCCGACTTGTTTCTCAAACCTTTTTTAAATAACGGTATGATGTTTGCCTCTTTCCATTCTAAAGGAACCACTCCCTCTTCTAATGACAAATTGAAAACTACAGCAAGCGGTACGCTAATTTGTTCTACAATTTCCAATAGTAGTTTGGGCGGAATCCCATCCACTCCAGGTGATTTATTATCCTTCATAGCCCTTATTTTCTTAGCTACCATTTCCAGGATTACAATTAACTGTAATAAATAGTCTGAATCTGCTCCCCTGAACTTAGCCTCTGGCACTGGCAGTGAACTAATATCTTCCCTGGTAAACACTGAACTAAAATACTCATTCAGGTCTTCTGCCATTAAGAATACCTCTGATATTATATTTCTTACAATATCATCTAGAGGACCGACCTTATCCTGAACTTTCTGTTTGCTTCGAACATACGCATAAAAACTGTTGCTGTCATGTTTTATATTAGAAGCTAATTTATGTTCATAGCTTCTCTTTGAATTTATAATGTCTGCTGTAGCTTGGTTAAGTGCTTATTTATAAATGTTGTAGTCTTTATCATTTCCAGTACATCTATATGACTTCCATATAATTTGTTTATACATAATTTTTCTAATGGCTTCCTTTGATGTGTTTCTTTTTGGACCGTTTCCCTTGTTTTTTGAACGGTACAAATTTATCGACTATGCACTTAATTTCACTCTTTAAGATATTCCAGCATTCTGTTGCTGTCTTATTTTTAAGTGTGTTATTCCAGTCTATCTTTGCTAAATATTTCTTCATGTCCTTATACCTTCATTTGTGGATATTTCTCCTGTACTGCTTTTTACTATTCCTTTCTCATTTTACTTTGATACTAAAATGTATCTGTTTGTGATCACTACTCCACAGTGGCTCACATATATTGACATTGTCAAATAATTCATTCCGTGAGGACAACACTATGTCTAGCTCTGGTTGGTTATAGCACATGTTGAGAAAGGAAAGTATCTTGTACTAAAACTAAAAACTTGTGGTCCTCACTCCCCATACTGATTTCCATTGTATATGCCCGTGGTTAAAATCCCCACAGTAATACAGTCCCGTTTGCTTACTTCCCTTACAGCGTTTTTTATTTTCTTCTGTGCTTATGTTTGGACTTCGATAAACTAACCCAACTGTTAACGTTGAGTTTCCTGTAACTATGTTACACCATACAGCTTCTTCGCAATCTGCTCCTCTTTCTAATTTTATTTCATAAGCCTGGATAGATTCTTTAATATATAAAACAACTCCACCTCCCTTTCTTCCTATTCTATCTTTCCTAAACATTACATATCCTGTCAGTCCCAATTCGGTATCTGATATATCTGTGGTGGTCCATGATTCCTATTATGTATCTTCTACTATAATGTTTAGTTCATTTCTTTTGTTTACTATACTCCTTGCATTTAAACAAACACATTTATATCCAGCTTCAGAAGAGTTTTCCAGACTGTTCTTTGCTGATTTATTTGTGCTGTCTTTATCTATGCCTCCTGTTTCAGGCTTCTCTGTGAGTTCCCCCTGCAAATCTAATTTAAATAGATGCAGCCTATCCCACTGTCAACAGATCGCAGCAGGTTCTCTGAGAAAACTGCTGCCCCCTTTTCCACTAAGATGGAAGCATGAAAACAGGACTGTAAAAATAATTGACACATTACTGTTTTATTGTAGTTAGACATAGGTATCATATCTTCACAGATGTACAGTGACTGTAATGAAGCAATGATTTTAATTTTTCCGTTCGTCTTCACGGTGCAATAGTAGACACATTGTTAAGATAGTCTGGTGTGCTGCGATGCCACCACACATGAAGCGGTGAATGTGTGAAATTGTCTTCTTTAATGCATGACAGTAGTCGGTCATTTAGATGCATGGGTTCACAATACTGCCTACGGGTTGAAGCTGGTACAAATCATGTGCTGATTGATCTATCACTTCACACAGCATGATGACCTACCTCCTTCGTGAACTTGAGTGTCTGCAGGGCTAGTTCTTGCATTGGTGACATAATCAATGAATGCACACCAGAGGGCACATGTGTACGCAGTCGCTCAAACATCGGGATGGGGAACGCTGCCATCTTGCCGTTTCCAGTCCTCGCCATAGCAAGCACATCCTTACCATCCATTATGAGAGGAATTGTCTGAAACATTGTAACACATGACAATGTGTAAATTCAAATGTAATATATACATTTCCTAAAATCTACTATTCTATTGCTGATCCAAACATTTTCAACAGTACATAAAGTATGAAACTTCAAACAAAATGTTTACATTTTCAAAAACGATGATGTCCTATTTTAATAATAAATATAGTACAAGTTCCAAATTATTGTTCTGGGACATCTTGCATTGTTGTATAAAATCTAAAAATAATATAAACTAAAAAAAATTATTGTTTGACAAACATAAATACTTCAAATTGATCAATGCAGATATCAATAGATCAAAACAATTAAACATGTAATGTGATAACAGATTTATAGATGTTTAAATAAAAAAATTACATAAAAATAAATCATGCCATGGTTGCTATGATCTAAAAGAAATATTTTCTGCCAGTTTTATTCTGCCAGAGTAAGGCTAGAAGTTTTTCTACAACCACGGTACCAACCTTCTTCTGAATGGGGGTTGGTATCTTGTATCCTTTTCGGATGACTGCATTGAAAACTCCAGGCGAAAGGCCTGAAAATTAAACAAAATATTTAATTGTACACATAAAAAAGACAGAGTACTAATGTTTTCTACATTTCAAAAGTATATCAAAGTATTTTATTTCTCATTTCTATTAGATGCAGGTAAAAAGGCATAAAGGTGTATAAAATATTACATGTAGAAGTGTGTGACTGCAACATCTACCTGATAGACTGCTAAAAATTCACTAAATTCCAACAGAAAAAGAACTGAGTATTAAAGTTTCTCATTTTGAAAAAACTTTCTCAAATTTGTTTTTATATAATCCAACAAAACACCAGCTAAATTCATAAAGTTAGTTTTTAACAACTTATGTGAAAGTAAAATGTGATTCACATTTGCAACCTGTGCTTTATATTAGTGTTTCTCAACCGGTGTGACCCCTCAACCTCCCAAGTGTGTCGTGACATCTCTGGTGACGGTGTGCTCCCTCAACCTCCCAAGTTTGTCGTGACATCTCTGGTGACAGTGTGCCCCTTCAACCTCCCAAGTGTGTCGCGGCACACTGATGACAGTGTGCCCCCTGAATCTCCCAAGTGTGTCGTGACATCTCTGGTGATGGTGTGCCCCCTCAACCTCCCAAGTGTGTCGTGACATCTCTGGTGACGGTATGCTCCCTCAACCTCCCAAGTGTGTCGTGACATCTCTGGTGACGGTGTGCCCCCTCAACCTCCCAAGTGTGTCGCTGCACACTGGTGATGGTGTGTCCCTCAACCTATCAAGTGTGTCGCGACATCTCTGGTAATTACAATAAAAAGTAAAAATGTTCTTGTCTTAATATTAAGCTACATTCATAGACACTGTTCTAAATTTCACCGTTTTATAAGCATGATGTCAGCGTTCAATTATGTGTATCTTGAGAGGAAAAGAAGACGGACAGAGATGTGTGTGTTTTCATTAGTTCACCTGCATCCATCGTTAGTCCAACATATGATTTAATTTCTTACTGGTGTACTAAGCACTAGGACATTGCTCACTGGAGATGTTTAAAGAGATGAATAACACACGTCCTGAACAAAAACTACTGAATAATCATAGCAGAACATATAGTTATGCTTTGCAAAACAATTCAGCATTATTTCCAGTAGACTGGCACTGAACAGTATGACTGGGTTTGTGATCCTTTCGCGTCATCTGAAGAGGTTTCCGCTGGGGAGCTTCCTCTAAACGTTTGAGAGGAACTGATAGACTTCAGGAGCGATCGCACCCTCATACTTCATATTTTGGGTCCATGTGAAAAATTAGTATCAAACCGTTGCTGATCATACCATTTATGTGTTGCTATGATTTATGACAACATACCTGTGTGAGGTCAACTTCTCAACATTAATACTTATTAAGACCAAAAAGGATCAGGAACTTTATGTAAATCTTTCCAGCACAGAGCCGAACATTAAACGTCTCTGTTCCAGAAGACAGGCGCAAGTTTCTCACTAATGCCATGCAAATAGATGGTCCGGCCTATACATTAACTGTTTAACATGTGATCTGTAATGATTATTTGAGAGACGTGTTTGGAAACAGAATATATATTTGCTTGAAAAATTGAATGTTAATTGAGATATATTTTTTAAATAAAACTACAATACATATTAATATATATTTCGTATGACACTTGAAATTAAATGATTTCTATTAAAAACAATTAATTTTTTCTAATACCCATATGAATACTCTTTCAGGAACAACATTCAGTATGTCAATATCTTGTTTGATGTTGATTTTATAGGCTTTTTTCTATTCAAAACTGGAGAAAATTGATATGAGTTTTGGTGTCGTATGGACATGGCTAATAAATCTACAAACAAATTATGCTGAGATCGTTGATATTATAATTGCCCCAAATTATGACAAAAACTGTTGGAAAATAATTTCCAATCTGAATTAGCCAATCATACCCCCTCTTTCTTTGGGATAATTAACATAATTTATGTGAGTCGCATATAAATTATAATTTTTAAAGTTTTCTGAAAATACAGATACAAATTTTTGGTACAGAAAAACACATTAAGCTGTCAATTTTTATGGTAAAGTTTGTTCACAGTGAAAAAAAATTGAATTGAATCCTTCGCAACGGAATATCACAAGACAAAAAAGTTTCCATCCAACATGAAAACCCTGTCCATCCGACACTAAAACTTTCCATCCAATACAAAAACCAACAGGGATCAGATGAGCATGGAGAAGCATTGAGAAACTTCATTGTTAAGCATTATATCCATAGTTTTTGAGCAAAGCTAAACCGGAGTTTGTTGAAGATAGACCACATGCACATGTAGGCCTATGTACCCTGATACAGCCTTTGCATGACATTTCAATGTTCAATGATTTCACATGTTCCAGAGTCACATTCAGAACAGTTATTATGATATAAAAATCAAATACTGATGCGTTACTGGGTATCTACGACTTCTTTGGCTAACATGGGTTTCTTTGTCGGATGGACATTTCATCAAATGATGGATGTAACAGTTTATCATTCCAAAAAGGAAAGATAAACACCAAAGGAAGCTTTTCTACAACATTTTTCTAGGAAACGTGGATTATGGGGGTGAAAATGCTGTTTTATATTTCAATATCTGATGATTCCATGCGACACCAAAACCATTTCCATCTGAAATCAAAACAAATCACACCCCAGAGGAAAAGGGGTTAATCTGAAAAATATTAATTTATATATAGTATAGCCCACCCCTACCACCTCGCCCATCATCTTACCCAGGCAGAACACTGGTATAGTGCGTTAACGCGAAAAACTGTTTCAAATTAATGTCACAACAAACATCATTTATACATGTATACTCTCGGAAACTGTCTTCTGTGTGTGAGTGTGTGTGTGTATAATCCGTCATACCCATTGACTGGAAGCTGCCAGACTTCTTCTTGCGGTTGTGTTCCATAATAAGAGTCCAAGCTAACTTCTCTGATACTTTTCATCTTCATCAAATCCCTCAACATCACCAGTCGGACACATCTGTCATGTAACAAAGTAGCACATACATTACATTGGCATAGGAACTTGGCATTGGCATGCCGCTGTCGGTTCGGTCAGACATGACAACGGGGTGCATTTTTTGCTGTGACATAAATTTTTGCTTTGACTCTCACTCAATCACTCAACATTATCAGACATGACATTCGAAGGTGGGAGGCAGGGGGTTGTTGTTACAATATGTTCACAATAACATATCATTTTTACCTACCATCTCGTGAACTTTTCCGTGCTATCAGACATAACAATGGGAGATGGGGAGAAGAGGGGTATTCTTGTTGACAATTTTAATGGATTACATTCTAAATTTTGCTACATTTTATTACAAAACCACTCAATACCCAGGTATTTGGGGAAGTCAGACCCCCTTTCTCAACCCTTATCCTCCAACTACCCCGGTTCCAATGCTGATGCAATAGATACATGTCTACTACACAATATTGGTGAAAGACGAGCTCATGCTTCGTCTCCATCCAAAAATGCATGCTACATAATGGGCTTATGGCAATTCGGACTACTAAAACTGCCCGTATAGCTTATCACATATGTCATGCATCTAGAGACACATCTACATTAACAGGTGTTCAACAACTATTAATTGGCAGTGTCCATTTTCGGACATTAATGCCAAGAGATGGGACTTTTAGAGAATGAGATGCTAGATCTCGTGACATCCAGCCTCGTAACCCAGCAACGGCCCTTGGTGGGCTATACACAACAATTGTAAGAAGGCATGTCAGCATCTATAGTATATTGCATTCAAACGAGGGAAACAGTTCACTATTTTTTTCAGCTACACATCTTTGGCCGATCACCTAAAGAACTTGTATGTTACTGTCATGGCTTAGACTTGGCATTATGCATCATAATACCACTGCAATCGTTTTGGTCCCATTCGCCCATTGTAGACAATACACAACATTTGGTTGTGAATAGCCAAGATGGGCGATAACCTTGACTACCGCATATCAAATATTAAGGGCAATGACATACGACTAACAGTCCTAATGATAGGTGTTTCCAACGTTCCGTTTCCCTGCGGGTGACTTTTTACTTCCCCTGGCACAAACACCAGATAGAAGAACCAACGGCTTATACTTCTACGTGGTTGATCGGCATATTTGTGCGTGTCAACAACTGTGCTGTGCCAGATGTGAAAAAAGTATAAAGTGCGAGTAAACTTAAAGTATGAACGATGTGTAAATAAAAGCAGAGACCATGGCTTAGAACCATGAAACAAACCATTCACCTGAAGGCCTGGATGGTTGTGGCAACCAACACATTCCCGGGGAGGGCATTCCACCAGAACTTATGGCAGAAGACAGACTTTAATATGCCTGGGATGATGTTGAATGATGGAATTTACGATCAACCTCCGAAGTATCAAAGTTAGGCAAAACTCCACTGATAACGGCGAAATCGAGGTGGATCCGGATTCTATACAAGTGCTCATATAGCCCAATAGTCATTACAGGTTCATACACATAATTCAAGATACTGAATCCTAGATGTAATGCCTCTTCGTTGTCGCTATGCGCGCCATCTTCCGGGACCCCACAGACCCTCCATTCCGCTGTCACGACACGATCATCTTCTGACGTGGGTTCTGTCGAACTTCGAAGTCGTCGTTTTTCTTCTTTACGTTCCGTTTTGATTGCGCCTTACCGCGTTTTTTTGGAAACTTCTTTGTCATTTTCAACTTCAAATAAATACGTATGCTGGGTGTAAATAAT